>OX578272.1:179964658-180564658 GCA_951217065.1 Baccha elongata
TTTCACCTAAAATCCATTCTTTAGAATTATTTGTCTGATTTGAATTTCGAACTTAGTAACTGTAAATCTGCATTATGAATTTTCTTAACACTAACACATTCTATTTTTCTACTTCGTCCTCTCTCCCATTGTTGGGCATAAAATCTTTTAAAAGAGTATCTATCTACCTTAAGAAAGAGTTCGTAGATTTTTTACTGTATACCTACCGTTATCTTTAACCTTAATAACATGATACAAAAGCTTTGTTGATTCTGGTGATATCGTCAATTCGTCATTTTAAGAATCTTGGGGTACATTTTTTTTTGGCTACAGTTACATTTTTGTCTCCACAATTATTTTGATCATACGAAACATTTACTTTTTCAAAATTACATTCGCTTACTCCCATAACAAAGTTTTGACAAAAAAAAACTTTTTCTCTTTTCTCTTTTTTTTTAAATTTTTCGCGTATAAAAATAATTTTCAATTTCTCTGTCGAAAATACATTCCCTTTTTACGACATCTTCAACAAACAAAAATTTCTATCTTTGTGATGAATCAACATTCTGTTATTATTATTCGGCCACCCACTTTTTTAGAAATGTTTGCTTATGTAAAGATCAAAACCAGGTTAAGTCATTTATTGGCTCCCATTCAATCAAATCATCATCAAAGTAATGTAACGGAAATAAGTAGGAAGTATTTAAACAAATAAACAACATAAGTAAAAAGTTACAAGTCAGTTCAACCAAAACATCAAAGTGGAATCATTCGTATCGAAAGAATCTATCTGCCAAGTATTTTTCCCCGATAATATATTCAAATTTAAATTTGAAAAAAAAAATACCAGAAGTTCTTCTAGTTGCCACCATTTAACTTATCAAAGAAACAAACCAAATAAGCTTTTTTTTTAAAGCTTACAAAACAAAATAATATTCATCGTGACGTCAGTATTACGACCAAACAATTTAAAAGTGAAAATAAGTAATACGTTGTCGATTGTTGTGTCTCATTTATTTGCATTTAATCTCGCCAGGACATTAAATCCTTTTCTATAAAAAATTAATTAAGTATTTAATTTAATGGGATTTCATGGAATAGGTAAGGGTGGCAAAACATCTTCTGTGGTTTCTCGCGCAAATAAAACCCATGAGTGTGTGTCACATTTTTGTTTGTTAAGTCATTAGAAACGTTATCCTTAAACGGTTTGTAAACAAATCGAGCCAGAAAATGCTCATCCCATAATAGACAATTTAATTAATTTTCCTCAAACAGTTTTTGTGTATATTTTTTCTATAAGCTAGTACCTATATGTACAAATTTTAATAGCTATTTACGAAATCCATTTCACAGTTCATATCCTTACACCTAAATAAAAAGTTTTTAACGGTTTTACTTTTTTTTTCTTTTTGATTACAGAAAAACGTGCCAATCATGCAAGTGTCCGCGCGAAGCGCATGCCATTTATCAGGAACAAGTGACATCGGTTCGCGAACGTCTCGGTTTCAAGAGTATTTCGCCAACACATTGGGAATCAGATCCAAGACAGTTAGGATACACTTGGGTACCACCAGGAATCATGACCTCATCCAAAGTTCAGCGTTACTTTGATAAGATCCCTCAGGATAAAGTTCCTAAACTTGGTTCGACTGGTGAACGCTACCGGGAACAACAAGTTATGTTGCAACTTCCTAAGCAGGATCTATCGTTAGACTATTGCAAACATGTAGAACCACAACATCGTGCCTCATATGAAGATTTCGTTGCAGCAAGGAACGAAATCGCCTTAGACATTGGTAAAGGAAATAATACATTTTATTTGTGAATTTACTAATTTTTTTTTTAAAGGTTATATTAAGGATGCTGCGCAAAGTATTCAATGTGTACATTGTGATGAACGAATCCCCAAAGGAGACATGGCAGTGGTGGCGCCAAAATTTGTCGACAGTATGATGTGGCATCCGAAGTGCTTTACTTGTAACACTTGTGATGAACTTCTTGTGGACCTTACCTATTGTGTTCATGATGATAAGATCTATTGTGAGCGTCATTATGCGGAAATTTTGAGGGCGCGTTGTAACGGCTGTGATGAAGTGAGTACCATTTTATTATTTTTTCAATGAAAAGAGTTGATAGTTGTGAATTGTGTGTGATTAAATGGGTATACGATGGCAGTTTAAACTTAAAGTGATTTGATTTTTTTATATTACAATTGTGTTTCCTATTTCTTTAAGTTAAAAACCGAATTTCAAAATCTTCATAAATTTATGCAAATATTTTATAAAATGTAATTAAATTATTTTATTGAATTATTCTTTGAATGGACTGCCTTAATTTATTAAAATTTGTCTGGAAAGAGATCATCTTTTTGAAAACAAACGGAGCTTGAGGTATTGTCTTACAGAGTATCTAATTCGGGAATGAAAAACTTCCTCAATATTTTTGAATAATAATGGTCTTCATTTAATTAACCGTTATAGAAAGACCGTTGGCTCCGAAAAAAAACTATGTCCGATAATACTATTTGACGAGACTTCTAGTGTATATTGACTTTATTTGGAGGCAGTTCTGTGTTTTGGATTAACTTCGGTACTCGGGTTCGGGTAACAGTCATTCCCAATCAATCAACATGGGAATCTTCAGACATTAAAATTGAGTTGTTTCGTTGTTGAGTTGTTGAACATGTTACGATCGTTTTCCACCATATGAATAATATTCTAAAAGTTTTTCTTGTCGAAACGGTTGGATTCGTTTGTATGACGACGTCTTGGCAACGAACTTATATCCTGTGTGTGAATTGAAGGATCTTGGTATAGTTCAGAAAAATGGAGGCTAGTACCTCCTAGCGGCTCGGGAATGGCCACAAGACGTCCGTCTAAACTTTCTTATTCTTTGAACGGGAACTACGGATTCCAAAGGATATTTCGAAGCATTAGTTGATTTTGATTTTCTCACTCTGTTGAGTCAACCTAAAGATCTGCCTATATGGTCCGCGGGGTAAACTTCAATAACTATTTGCAAAATTTCTCAACTTCTGGCTGTTACAGCAAGTTTGTTCAAACACGATTCTATTTTGGAAAAAAATAAAATGAAATGAAATTAAAAAAACTCAATTGTTGTTAAGTTTATTTACCAACTATTAAATTAGTTAAACATTATTTTTTTTCAGTCAATAGTTAGGTATGCGTTAAATTTCATTGCTGAAGCTGAAGCTTAAGTTAATGCAGAACATTGGTTTCGTCTTCTTTATCTATATATAGTACAGAATCTATACCCTTAAAAATGTTAACAATCTAATGTTAACAATCAAATATTCTAAATTAAGCAATACATTTGTTATTAGTTACATTTTTCGAAGCACTATAACTTGACAAATAAACCAACAATTAAACAGATTGGGATCATTTTATTTGCGGAACTGAATTGTATGGAAAGAATGCGTTCACGTGAATAAGAGAATGTCACACTGTATTACCGACATTATTGATGAATAGGAGTCAGCAGAATAAAAACTATAAAAAGTGATTTTGAAACTACAAATAAGTTGTTGAATCGAATCTTCCGCCTTCCCAAAGAAATGATTCACTTTCACTGCTTGAAATTTTTTGGCGAAAGTAGGTACCTTATCTCTAATATGGCGTTAGACAAGATTTTAATAAAGGGATTGCTCATTCCACATTCAGCAAAGTCTCGGTTTATTTTTCTACCCCTAGAAAAATGTTAGTAATCTATTATTTACAATCAGGAGCGAATGTTTTGATCTCGGGGTTAATCTAACCATGGAATAATCTCGCACTAATAAACTGGGCCTTATAGATTGTCTAAATGGTACAGTCAACGTGTTTCACAAAATTAAAGTAGCAGTGTTTGCTTTGCTTTTGGACAAGACGCGTGTAGAAACAGGTGAAATTTCAAGCACAATTCACCCGATGAATAGCAGAATGTATGTTTTCTAGAATTATTTTAAATCCAAAAATTTACAATCAATGCAAACTTCCAATTTGAAATATTTTTTTTATCTCACGACTTTTTATGACTAACGTCCTTAAAAGTTTGAATCTTTTTTTAAATGTATTTTTTTTCAAGAAACTCCTTATACGTTACAAAATTAAAATTCATTACATCACATTTTCTAGACAAAATTTTTGTTTCTATTTCAGTACCGTAGGTTCAAAGAAAATTTAGAAAAACAAACTGATGATAACTTAGAACTGAATACACATATTTGTTGTTGTAATACAATTAAACAAAGTAGATAAATTTGTAATTCGTGGTAAAAATTCTTAATCAAAATTAACAAAGAACAGAACTTTAAAAGAATATCCCTGGCCGTATTGGCATGGAGTCCTGTCAATCTAAAAACTTTATCGTACGAGCTTAAACAACACCCATCAGCAACTTTATATGCTTTTTAATCATCGATAGCAACTTTTGTTTCAGGATAACCGCCACACCTTTCCAATATTTATAATTACAGCACGAGAAAGCAATTAAAATACTTAAACCGAACCTTTATATACTTCAAATCGATTTCAATTTTCCTTTAAGGTAATAGCTGCGTTCTTGTGATAAGTCTGTCCTGTCCGCAAAGAATTATAAATTTTAAGAATTTTTTTAACTGATAGAGAAATTAATTACAGTAATGTACTGCACCGTATAGGTGCTTTGACTCCTAATTAAAATCTCAGAAAGTTTTACACTTAAATGGTACTATTGACATTGCATAGTTAAACCGCTTATCGAAGAAATGATATGTTTAATTAACACGCAAGTCATTTGAGTTCTGCTTACCAAGTTTTACTTAAATATTAGACCAAGTCACGCAGAAAACTTCAAGAGTAAGACCCTGGTACAGATAGAGGCAAAGAGGTGTGTCTTTACTAGTTCCAAGAAAAACTAACATAGTTGTTCATATCAAAATCAATAGGCAATCACTTAAAAGTTACATTTATCTTTGAGATAGTTTTATTTATTTACCTAGTTAAAGGCAATTTGTTGGATCGTGGCATGAATCAATAATGCCATACACACATGGCATTTGAGCTAATTCTGGTTCACATTTTGGTTAACTAGGATATATTGTTTCATTATTTGTATTGACAATTTTGATTAATGTTTAGATTTGGTTCGTTTGCAATTACTTCTTATAAGGATGGCATATTTGGAAACATGGTGTAATTGCGTCTAAAGATTTTTTATATCAGTAACAAGGTAACAGGAGAGTCTGGTGCCCCAAGGCGGCACTATGAGCATATTAAAATAAAATAAGTTAAATTTGGCGGAAAATGGTGTATAGATTTATGTGGAAGGTATCATTCTTGTTTATGTACTTCTAAAATAAGTTTTGGTAAGCTCTATGTGAACTGTCTTGACCTAAACGGTCATACATAGAAACGAATAGCATACCACTGCGCGAACCATCCCTAAAGCTGGTTTCAGGATGTTCTAATGGCTATAATAGTCGAGACATTAAAAAGGCTGAATAGGAAAAGTTGACGGAGAAAACTTCTCCTTATCGCTAAATTATATACACAATATAAATAAATAGATAAGACATGGAACAATTATACTCAAGGATTTTCCATTAGGAACTTGTCAATTTTGGTTGCCATGTTGTTTCGGTGGTAGGAACTTTGCTTTATCAACGAAATAATTTTCTTATGGAGCCAAGAATTATTGGCAAACAGAAGGAGTCAAAATCTCAAGCTGCATCAAAATTCTGACTGCTTGAGCTGGGACCTAAGTCATTTCTTCGGAATATTGTTCCGACTGCTTAAGGAGTTAATATACTAAAAGTCCAGACGTCTATGATGTGAGCTAGGGGTATAAAGTTCCCATTTGTGGAGCTTTAATGTTGCGTCGGTCGTATAGGAAAAAATTCTTTGAGACTTAAATAAAACCAATCAAATTTCCTACAGCTTTTGTTATGGTCACTTTTTTCCAATTCGCAACCGTATCCGAGAAAGGAGAAAAATTAAAAAAAAAAGTCAATGCCATATTTTTTATCAAACAGAAACATAAACTTATTAAAGTTTGCAAACTACAATACCAAATTAATTTCATTAATAAAAACACGAATATTAATAATTTGATAAATATTTGTATATTGATATTATAACATTGTAATAATGGTGTGAAGAGATTCCTTTCCAAAACGTTACCACATCCCATTAATTTATTTGCAATAATAAATCTATTTTGGTCATAACGCGTAAATAATGTAGAATATTTCTTCCATCACATGACTGGTTACTTCCAAAGAGAGTTATATATTGGCAAACAACCACAATAAAGTGAAACCAAATATAAATTTCAAATCGAAAAACCACAATCTTCTCCTTAACCGTCAGTACCACACTGTCAACATCAGTTTAAAATATACCACAATGAAAAAAACTAAACAATGTTCCCACTTAAATATACTTAAATATACCTACATTAATTTTTAATCTTTATTTTCAATCTCAGAACAATTTTTTAGATTCGCTTGGTAGCAATTTTGTCGGTTGACATTGTGCATTTAAGGTTTTATGTTGTAGGTATACCTACTTTCCAATCAAATCAAATGAAAAATCTTTCTTCCGAGTGAAAATCTCAGTTTCAATGAAAACGTTCGGTTCACTTTTGTTCACTTGAACTCGTCAATTATTTTGATTTTCACCAATTAACATTTTTTTTAAATTTTTCTGACTTCAGTCACGAAAAATTAAAATTTTAAAATACTTGGGTAGGAGTTTCTTAATAAAAAATTTGATTAAAATTCTTTGCGGTTAAAAAAACTTTAACAGGGGCGCTTTTTGGAAATCTAGACTTTCTCTTGTAAAACTTAATTTCAATTGCAAGAGACGTTTCTAATAAGATCAAATTCTCTTACATCTTGGGATCATTGTTAAGGTTGCAGGTCCTTTTAAGTAAAGATAGACGTTATTACCGGAACAGCTTTTAAAATGTGCTAAATTTGCATTGCTATAATTGCCATCAAGAAAAGATTTTCAGTTGGTAACCTCTTCGATAGAAATTTGATGTTTGTTATTTTACGGATTAATAATTAATTTTAATCAAATAAAATTCAAAGGAACGTTTCATAATTATTTATGCCAAAGAATAGTATCATCATCATCATCATCATCGGCTCGACAACCGGGGTCCGGTCCTGGCCTCCTTCAACAAGTCTCTCCACCTATCCCGTTCTCGAGCCGACGCCATCCAGTTGCGCACCCCAAGGCTCCGGTCGTCCTGGTCTACGCCATCTCTCCAGCGCAAGCATGGTCTACCACGCTGTCGTCTGCCATAGAATGTACCACAAAGAACTTTCCGAGCAGGTTCCTCTTCGCTCATGCGAGCTAGACGCCCTGCCCACCGGAGTCTACCGAGCCTAATTTTTGTCACGATATCTGCTTCAAGGTAAATTGCGTACAATTCATGATTGTACCGTCTCCGGAATCGGAAAAGAATAGTATCAGTCCGCCAAAACTACGTACTTATCCTTTACCTTTAGATTCAACAATGTGAACGAATCGTGTACAACGATTATTTTCTTTAGTTGAATGTTTTTAGGTATAACAGGTATAAATAAAACACTTTTTTACTTTTTAGCTAAACGCTGAAATTTTCAAGTTGAAAATAGAAACTCTTCGAAATGAAATATAAATAGACTGTTATAATTTTCATTAAATGGGAACCCTGCCGTGAGTAGCCATGGTCTACAACTGCTAGCGTTTACCATCACGACATCAGCAACTATGCACGTTCCTAAGTTATACCACCCTCTTGTCCTAAGCCCGTTTCACCTAGTTTTTCATTTTGATTGCTACCCGGCACCGGCTCTAGAAGCTTGGAGGTCACACACTCTGCCTCGACTGATTAGGTAAAATTTTTTTTTTTGTGACAACAAATTTTGTGACATTAAAATATAAAACTTGAAGTACTTTGGTTTACATATATTATTCAATGTATACTTTTTATAACAATTTGATTTAATTTTGTTTTTTACATTTAAATGAAAACAATTGAAAATCAAAGTTAGGTTCAAAGTTAGGTCGTGTGCCATTTGCGTTAAAAGTGCTATTAAATTTGATCTCATTGCTAAATTTTGACACTACTGAGGTGGATACAGACGCCGAAAATGAATCTGCTCAGGAGCTCGTTAAAATTTTAGCAAGTGGTTAATTGTTGACATTTGTTTTGCTGCGTTCAGTTGAACTTTTCTTTTTTTTATCGGCCGCGTTCATTATTTCATCTTTTTTTATCGGTTGTATCCAAAGCGATCTGGATAGCTTCGTGTTGTGTGAAAAAACTGAAAAACTGTTTATGCGTTTACATATATAAATACTGAGACACACTTGAAAGAAATTCGTAGCAATTTTGTATTAAAGGAATGACAAAAATTAACTTTTGTTAACAAAATTAACTATTGTTAACAATAGTCAACTATTATTGTTATTAACGTACTAAAGGTATCCGAACATTTCTGGATAGGCTCTTGAACACAAGGAATCTCAATGGAAAATTTATATTTCAAAAATTCCTTTTTAATTCAATTGACACAGCAAAAAGCTTAAATTTTATTGACCCCAATAAAAAGGGATCAAATTTAACTAGGATCAAATTTAACAACAATTTTAACGCAATTGGCACACGGCCAGGGCTTTTCATTTAATTTTTTCTTAAATAATACAAAGTTACTATTAATTGTTATAACAAAATTTTTATTTAATTTTGCTATGCGTTGAAGATTGAAATTTGATTTAAACTTTTTTCGACAGAAAATCAATTCCTAAAAATCAAAACAAAATTGCATTTTTACTTAAAGAAATTGTCGCAAAATTGTAGTCGCCTTCAAAAACTAAAACAAATACCAAGTTAACTTGTTCACTTTTTATCAAATTATAAACCCTTTATTTACTTCCCAGTAATAACTTGCAGTGAGAAGTTTTGTTGTTGCATATAAGCTACATATGTGTGTGACGTTTCATACCCTCTTTTATGAAAATGAGCTGTTATTCGGTAAAAAAAAATTAGAGCGCATTATTTTAAAAAGATAATATTGAGATTGCTTGCTTTTAAAGTATATGCTATATCGATCTATGATTTAAGAAAACCTTAACCAAGTATTAAATTAATTTTAGTTTCGAGTTATCCTGACTATAATTTTGCGTCATTATGATTAAGGAGACACAAATTACGACAAAAAGAAAAAGTAATTTAATTTTTATCATGAATCTAAAGAAAGTGAACAGAACTATTTTCTGTTTGAAATACAAAATGCCTATTCAGTTGAATGCAAGTGTTTTATAATTATGGCTCGGTTTATTTATTTGAAGTTTTCCTTTCGCCATTATTGACTTCTTTCGCCTAACGAGAGTAGCAGTAGACCATAGATACCTACTATAACGGATAAGACAAACCGGTGGCTTGGTACAAATATTAGTGGGTAATTTGTCTCTTCTCAGATACAAAATTTTCTTGGCCAGCTGTTGCAATAATTGTCGCTATTCGAGTCTCCACGTTGCCCTTGCCAGTGCTGTGTGTACGCTACCACTATTTTCATGCGCTAACTATCAAGACTCAACTTACACTTACATTGTTTGGGTTAATGGAGTAGTAAAAAATTCTAAGGATACATTAGATCACTTGAAGTTAAACTCGAATGACGGATAGTGTTAAAATAATTTGCTCAGATGTGTGTTAAATGGCGCGATAAAGTTTACTACAAAGTCTTGCAAAGTTTCTGGTGATTAAATTAAATGATTGAAGAGACGATAGAATGGAAGTAATGTTCAACATTATTTGTAGCTCCAAAGAAGCTTTTTTACTTGTTCAAAAATATAAATACTCGTATTTCGATTTTAAGTAAAATGAAGAAACTATTAAAATTCGTTTGATAAAAAATAATATGTGGTTTTCTTCAAATCATTGCAGCATTAAAAAATATTTTTGTTTGCTGAGTTGTGCAGTTTTCAATAATATTAAAATATGTATTAGTCGGAACATGGTAGTGAAATATTGTGATATCAGTCTTTGTGCAACAACGAGCTAATATCTTATGTAAGTGATAAATTAATCGAAATGTAAAATCATAAACTAAGGCATTTATGACTGAAACCTCTTATTTTTAATTTCGTTTGCTATTTATAATTTAAATGCGAAAAAATACAATCAGCCTTATTGTGAAGTTCACCCGAATTGTATTCCATCCGGAAAATTTTAAATTTCCCTTTCCGCCTATTGTGAATTTAACCCGAAAAATGTTCCGAAAATTTCCCCTATTGTGGTCATTTTTTACTTGCTCTACAGGTACTATAAGGCAAGTTATGCATTCGTAAAAAAAAAGTTTCGAGATAACAATGAAACATGACATTACGATGATAGAGAAGGCGAAAAAAGTAGGTCCGACAATTCTGTCTGTCTGGATGTATCGACACCTGCAGCCTAAACGGTTGGGCCGATTTTCTTCAAACTTGGCATAAACTATTCTTAGTGAAATATCCCCGGACTTTTTTTTGTTTTTGACATAGGCATAAAAATAACGGTACCTACCATATAAGCGTAAGCGATCATTCTAATTTTCTCGAAAAAAAAATCGATCAATTGCGATAAAATTTTATATGAGTTATTTGTCGCCAATCGTGATGTCCATCATCCAAAAATTTTCAGCGGTCATAGAACCGTTTTTTGTTACTCAGCTTATCTTTTGAACGGCTGCACCAATTTGAAAGAAATTTGATATTATCAAACAATTAATAAGCCAAAATAATACTGCAAAACAAAATTTAAAAAAAAGTAGTTTTTGAAAAAAAATTTTTTTGGCAAAAACCGATAATTCCAATTTTTTCGAAAAAAATACTATCAATTTCGATAGAATTTTATGTGAGTGATTTGTTACCAATGGTGATGGCAGACGACAGCGTGGTAGACCATGCTTGCGCTGGAGAGATGGCGTAGACCAGGACGCCCGGAGCCTTGGGGTGCGCAACTGGATGGCGTCGGCTCGAGACCGGGATAGGTGGAGAGACTTGTTGAAGGAGGCCAGGACCGGACCCCGGTTGTTGAGCCGATGATGATGATGGTGATGTCTTTCGTCTAAAATTTTTTTTCAGAATCAGCTTATTAACGGTACCTGCCATAGAAAATTTTGGAAAAACGTAATTTTTAAAAAAGTTTTTTTTTTGGCAAAAACCGATAATTCCAATTTTTTCAAAAAAAAATACTATCAATTTCGATAGAATTTTATGTGAGTGATTTGCTACCAATATAGATGTCTTTCGTCTGAATTTTTTTCCGAAATCAGCTTATTAATGGACCTGTCATAGAAATGGTTTCTATTACACTGACTAAGTTTTTTTACATTTAATAAATTTGATATTATCAAACAACTGCTAAGCCAAAATAATACTGCAAAAAAAAATCGAAAAAAAGTAATTTTTGAAAGATTTTCTTTTTTTTTTCTAAAAAAAACCAATAATTCTAATTAAAAAAAAAAAACATTAAATTTATTTTTATTAAGGTGGTAATTTGCTACAAGAAAAAGTTCATGCGACCCAGTTGTGCACCACAAGTTCGTGCGACCCAGTCGTTCACTTAATTTCGGGCGAAATGCAAATGTCATTACAGCAAAAATGTTCACTTATTTTTTGAAGGCGAACGAGTGAAAAAGTTGTGAATTGCTAGACATTTGTTTATTTTTCGTCAGCTCAAGTATAACAAAACGCTAATTTGTAGTATTGTTCAAATTTGTAAAACATAAATGTATATTGATATATTTTCACAAACACATGAAATGTTTCATGTTTTGGAACTTTTCGTTTTGCTGCACTTTTGTAAACAAAACAACATTTCTTTCAAATAAAAAAATTTGCTACTAAAACATATGTGTATTTATATTTAAATATCGTATGTATTCCTTTGATGTTGTCAGGATTGATCGGAAGGGTTTACTTTTATCATTTCATGGATCAACGAAGTAGCTTTTTTGTGGTTTATTGTGGGTACATATAAGGATCTAATTATTTAAGTTTAACAATTTAATATCATTTACTTAATTCACAAATTGCAATATTCACAACAAATACATCTTCAAAAGATTGTTTTGACAATTTAATTTTGCAATCCCTTTGAAAAAACCACACAACACAATTATCGCTACTCTTCTTTAGATCTGTCAAATCGAAAATAGGTGTGTTCATTTATTCTTTCAAGTAACTTCTCGAACTTGAAGGAGTAGAAAATTTTCTCTCAGAGAATGCATTTATTACAAAAAAAAAATAATACAAATTATTTTAGAAAGTTGTAGTAGCTATTTAATTACAAAATTGTAAAATTCACACCGAAAAGATTTCAAAATCAAGGTTAATGATGATTTTTTTGTTAGAAATGAAAAACAAAAGTGTCACACTTTGTTCTGGAGTAAATTTATGTTACTTTAAGAAGTGCATAAACACGCCTCGCTTATTCGAAATGTCACTGTTGATTCGAAGTGAAAAATTGTTCGGGCGGAATCCCCAATAACTTTTAAAATTCCGAGGAACAGATTTTCGTAAGGAGAATGTATTCCGGGTGAACTTCACAATAAGGCTGAATTTGATTCAATTTTTCCCCTGTCTTTTGCAAGGAACATCTTTGATTCTTTTTTTCGTAAATGTAATAACCTCTTGATAGATTATGAAATTGTATTAATGGAGAAAAATCAATTTTGTATTTAAATTCAAACGTACCTTTAAACTTCTTTATGATTTATATCTGTGTCCAAACGTCAGTGAAAACATTTTGACGAAATTGACGAACGAGCAACGTTGGAAAACATCAATAAAATGTCTGTTATTAAAATACTGCATCATCATATATTTAAAGTTATTGAAGTTGTGAACCAAGTTCAATTTCTAACGAGAACTGAAAAAGTTCTAAAATTCGAGATTTGAATAGATAGGTAAAAAAATTTTTCCTGGTCCAAATCGAGAACTAACTTTATATTAGTTTATGGGAACTAAACCCACACAATTTTTTAAGAATTTAATTCCTATAATGAAATAAGTTCTCATACTAAGTGAAAACTAAGGCCGTCGGTGGATTTAGTTTACGGGGACTTAGTTCCCTGCACCGTGCTTTTAAAACGATTAGCAACTAATAAAGAGTAAAAAGAGTTGCTGAATTCAGAAAAAAATCTAAGTAAACAAACAATATGTTCAAAATTGATTTAGATTGGTATAGCACTTCGTGCGCCCGCCGGTCGTTTTGATACCATAAACTCATGTGACCTGTTATTTTATATCGGTTGGAACGAGGAACGAATAAAGATTGTAATGAGCGCAATAAAATTAATTATGATAGACAAACTGACAAAACAAAACTTAAAACAATCCTAAAGTTCTTCCAGAACTCAAGATGGTTCAAAGAGATACTCCAATAAAAAAATAAGTAGGTTTCTTTATTTCAAAAAATTCTAAAGAAAAACTTCGTTATTGGCAAAAAATCAGTCATACAAAATCTTATCAAAATCGATCGTATTTTTTTCGAGGAAAATTTAAATATCTGTTACTTTTATATGGCAGGTACCGTTATTTTCAGACCTATGATAAAAATCAAAAATAAGCCTGAGCCTATTACTCTAAAAATACAGAGTACCAAGATTGAAGAAAATCGTCCCAACGGTTTAGGCTGTAGGTGTCGATACATCCAGACTGACAGACGGACAGACAGATAGACAGACAGAATTGTCGGACCTACTTTTTTCGTGTTCTCTACAATCGTAATGTCATGTTTGATTGTTATCTCAAAACTTTTTTTTATACGAATACAAAACTTGCCTTCAGGGATGACAGATTAAAATATGTATGATGTTTTTTTCAGACTCAACAACTTTTTTTCTTTCAAATTCTGAATTTTGTAACTTCCGTGACTTGAAAGTTTAAAATAATCAGCAAAGCAAATTTTCACACAAATCATTAGAACTCTTGCCCTTGTTTTCAATAAATTTCGTGGGCTTGATGCTTGAACTTCATTGTGACTTTGGAAACAGGAGAACGTTTGATAGTTCTTGAATAAAATTTGCCTTTGTTAAGGGACATCAAATGCTGTCTTCTTCTTGTTTGAACTTATTCTAGTTTTCCTTTTAAGGGATTGGCTTTGTAGCAGCATAAAATATTTTCTTTCTACCAGGTTAAATCAGAACACGAATTTCTTTCGATGCTCATATTCAAAGTTATAACTTCATGAGCATACAAGTATGTTCAAAGCTTTATTATTACTTAAACTAAGTTGTATATATACCTTGTACAAATTCATTGTGGTATATTTTTTTTTCTGAAATATGATATGCAAACATAATAAAAATACCACACTCATGCAAGTCTAATTAAAAAAAAAATTAAAAATACAATCTTTTTTTAAATTTAGTTATTTTTTTGTTCAAACTGATTGCAGCCAAAAAAACAAACAATCGAATTGGTCACTTGCCAATAGATAGCTATAACCGAAAGAAAATTTCACAAAATAAACAAAATTGTAATTGAAATTCATAATTCACCAAAAGGTCAATTTTTATTTGTTTTTGTTTTAAAAATGAAAATAATACAAATACACACATAAATTCCAATATTAAATCTAATATTTAACTAGAAGTTGGTTTTCCATTATTTACATACATAATTCGTTTTAAAAATGTTTGACATTTTGAATCAACATTGTCAATCATATGCAAAAACGAAAACAAAAAAATTCTTAACTCAACATTCTGTAAATTCAAGGCAAATTGTCAGTCAACACTGTTGAGGGCAAAAATATGTGATATGAAAAATAGGTAGGTACCTAACTATGTATACTTTTTTGTTGTTGTAAAGAATAAATGGTGCCAACAAATTATCACTTGCAGCTGCCTTGTTTATTGGCCCTTAGAGAACATGAGATGCCATCCGTTTTGTTTTTGAACTTTGTATATTTTTGTACGGATGCACTTAATTTTAGTAAAAAAAAAATACTACTGTTGGATTAATTAGGTATAAGTGAACAGGCGGAGGCGCCATATATTTATTTTTCGATGTTGTTGATGTGGCCAAGCTTTTTAATCTAGAATATGAGTAATGGTATGATGCACCAAAACAAAAAGGTGTAATTATATAGGAGAGATTGGATGCATTATAATTAAAAGGCACATATTCGACATGCACAAACCTGCTTTTTCTGACTGATTAGATAGGAGTTATATAAATATAATATAAAAACTAAATCTAATAATGTTAAAATGTTGAATTGATATGATTTGCTGGGAAGAATTCAAAATTATTTAAAATTGATTGAAAACCCAAAAGCACTTTTATTTAAATGTAAATATGAATAAAGGAAAATTCGAGGTTCGTTATGGTTAGAAATCATCTTAAATATTTAATGATAACACAAAATAAACCAGATTCATTTTTATTCAGACCAAAAATCAAATTTTCAAAAATAATTTTCGAAACATTTAAAGTGAAAAAAGAAAAATTATTCTAATGGAAAATTTTATCCAAGTCGTTTTATCTACTTGGTTATTTGACTAATTTAACATTTGAGCTCATTGATTTTTAAAGCAATTAAAATACTAGTTCATATTAGTTTTCCGGTTTGGTTGTGTTAACGGTTTTTACAAATTTAGCCATAACTTAATAAAGGCTGCACCGATTATATTTAAATTCGGTATGGAATTTAAATGTTTAACACAAAATGGCATTCACATCATTTCGGTAAACAACCGTTTAATAATACATTACAACTTGATCTCGCGTTTAGGCCATTTTTTGATATTTTTATCCTTTCTTCAGAGATTTTATAAATTAAAATGTTTGCATTCCCATAGTTAGCTACGAAAGCAAGTTTTTGCGAATCAGTCGTGCATTTTATTTCTTTTCATCTGCTTTGTGTATTCTTACTGCTAGTTTCCTTTTTGTTGTTCCTATCAACATTCTTCATCTTTTTTAGATTTTAAACTATTTTCTACGCGATTGGTAAACATTTTATATAAACAACTTTTCTTAAATTGTACCGGTGTGATTGCACTTGCAGCTCATCTTCGTTCCCATTGCATTTTATTTCATTTAATACGTCATTTTGTTGTTCTTTTGGTAGAGGTGGTTTTGTTTTTGTAAAAAATTAAACAAAAATATTTAAATAAAATACTATTGATTAATTTAAATTTAAATTAATCTTATTTTAAGTTTTTGCTTTACAAAAATGTGATTTATTCTTAAAACTAAAAACACTAGTTTTTAGGCTTTTTAAAAATGTCGATACGACGATATATGTACAATGCAATCATTTTGTTTTTTTATTTGACAGATTTTTGGTCTTCCGTGTTTTTTCAAGAGCTTAGCTAAGAAAGCTGAAAAATATGCGGTTATCCATTTGCCTAACTGCATCCTAATTCTAAACGTATTAACACAATGCTGATAAAACTTCAAATAAAGTACTTTTTTAGTAATAGAAAAATTATATTTTTCGTGTTTGTCTATAGACTTAAAATTAAATAGATACAGATTTAATTATTTTTCTAAGTTTGTATTACTTCACTGCCTCTTGCGAGGAAGCGACAAATCCTCAAAGAGTATCATTGTCATGAAAAGTGAATCTCTTCAAAAAAAAAAAAAAATTGATGGAGTTCGCGGCGATTTTTGTTGTAAAGAATATGAAGCAACGAACTTTCAAAAATTAAATATTCGTCCATAACCTCAAAAGGCTTTCGTGAAACTATGGGTATAAATTCAATGTATTCCTTTGAAGTCCTCTTGTCCGAAGGCTCCTTACGTAGGTTGAATATCTTTTCTGTCAGCGGCTGAAACATTTTCTTGTTGGCATTTTGGTTTGCTTTTAATATTTTTAAAATCTCTGAGCAACAGTCATCTTAAATTTAAAACGAAAAAAAGATATAAAGTAAAAGTTTGAGTATTAATTATACAAAATTAATTACTTATTTGACTGCCTTGGTTGTCCAACTCCAGGAGTATTTAAAATTTATTATATAAACTTGAGATTTCCGTGACTTAAAAGTTTTATAATATACTATGCACAATTTTCGCGCACATCATTAAAATTTCCGCTCTTTTTTTCAATTAATTTGTCAAGAATGAATTTCAGCTGTCATCCGCGTACTGCTGATTTTGACTCTGTTCTGCGAACATAGGTATCACTTAACTTTTTTCACTTTTTGTCCATCTTTATATTAATTTTATATCAACGAACTTATTAAATCACAAAACACTGCTTATCGTTCCAAGCAAATGAACGAAATTTGCGCATTTTGGTTTTGATTTGCTTTTGGTTTATTTGCCGTCGGGACTATGTCCCGTTATATTTTTAAATGAAAACATTCACATTACATTCACTTTATGTGAGATAAAGTGGACGCACTCAGCAGTCATCAGCACCCATGATAAAGGTACCTTTTTGAGGTTTTTACTTGTGCGCATTCACATTATGTGAAGGAAACCTGAATCTTGTTGCATACATTCATATTAATATTCTTCACATAAACTGAATGTTTAGTGAACATTCACAAAAATGTTTGCTGGGAGTCTTCAAACCCTACGAACACCATAATGTCCAGTTTCTCCAAACACTTAAATATTCATTCAATGGTTAAATCTCAAAAAAGCATTTTTCTATAATCCCAAGCAATTTCAGTTACAAAGTTTATTGTCCCAAATATATTTTGAAGTGTCTTTTAAATGTAAGGACAGTTGGCATTCAAAAATCAATATGTACCGGAGAGAACGTTCAAAATGCTCGATTGATATGTTCTCCTCTCATTCACTCCAATAAAAAATTCCGCAATCCAAATTAACCATCCGAGATCTACATCCAGGCCAGGGATGGTACAGATTTTCTTTTTAAAATTCAAATGATGATTAAGTTTATAGTATTAAATATTATTTGGTGCAACAGGGTCTCAGTTTTAACTTAATCTAAAGTCATCTTAACAATTACGTCAAAAACTCAAATAAAAATGATCTCAACGATATTAACTAAAAAAATGTATTCTTCTCAAAAGACAGCAACAAAAACTGCTACATACTGCAGCAACATATTGTATAATTTAAATAAAAATCCATTTAAGAAACCCATGCCACTTTCACAAATAAACAAAAACCATTATTTATATATTTTGGCTTTCCAAATGTCATTGACAGAAAAACCGGCAGAAATGTCTGTATCGCATCTCATTATAGACTTTGAAGTACAAAATCATTAGCCTTACATATTATTATTCTCTTGGCAAACTATTAGCCTCGACAAGAAAAAGCTTCTAAATCACTTTGCAGTTCTGTCATGGCACTGCTGATAGCGTGGGTGTTTTTATTTTCAATCAAAAATACATTCACTCTTTGTAAACAAATATGCATCTTCAAAATTAGTTATGGTGCCGTGGATAGATACTGCGTGCATCATCATCCGTTTTACATTCAAAATGACATTGAACTAGATTTTCACCCTTAAAATATAGAAATTCACCACATTCTTGCTGGTGGATTGGTGAATAATGTTGCCGCAACAAAGCAGAATGTTTTGTTTACAGTTTTAAATTAAATTTAATTAAATAATACAGCGCACGTTTTTTGATTGATTGAAAGAATAACTTGTGGAAAGAAGAAATAATATTTTGATTGTGCATATCTAATAATGAGCTTAAGAATGTGTATCTTATGGATACCGTCAACATGCGCAACATTCTCACCCCAAAATATTATTCAGTTATTCACCCTCTCTTGGCGACATTCTACCTCAAATTGTGTCAACTAAGCGTCTTTCTTTTATATTATTTTGATTTGTCTGCTAATCTCGTTACACCGCGTTACACATTGCAACGCTTGCATTGTTTGCACTAAGTTCGAGAGTTCGTGTGTGTCACACTTCATTCTAAATTTGTTTCACCTCTGGGTATACAAAAAACGTCGTCCGACCGTTCTTATTTTAGATACATAGATCTTTATATATTTTGTCAATCTGTTGTTGTGGCGTCGGGGTCAGTTCAGTACACAACAAATTTTACAATACGCGACACCGACTACGGGACTGAAGGTTGAGGGATGTGAATTTCCCACCACACCACAACATCAGGATTGTATCTGTGCATTTTAAATGTCATGCTACTGATAGATTCCGACGTTGTTTTTTATTTAATTTTATTTTATTGATGATGCGGTTTTCTAATTTTTGATTCCACCTTATCCCATACGTGATTCATGTGCGCCGAGATTTAAAAAAAACGACGAATTTCGTAGCGGCGATTAAAGTGCAATTTAAATTAATTGATTAGTCGCAAATCGATCGATAAAACCGAATCATCTTATTTAGAAACCGTCCCGTCGCACGTTTGCTGCTCTTTAAAATTAAAAAAAAAATAATTCGAAAGGTATTTGAAAAGTATTCGAGAAATTATGATCCAATTTTGGTGATTAAAACAAAACAAATTATTATTAAAAATATCAGCGAAACGAAATTACTTTACAAACAAAAAAAATTTTTTTTTTGGTTGGTTACGAAATAAATTTTTCTTCATCGACGGGGCCGTGATTACGCAAGCGAATCTGCTTAGTGTTGTTCTGCCAAAAAGTGCTGTGCGTCGAGTGTGTTTTTGTGTTCTAGAAATATGCTACCCGAGGTTGGTGAATTGGTGTTTTCCTTTGTAGTGGGATACATGGGGGCGCTGGAATTTCTGTATGTCGTTCGGCATCTGTATCATTGGGGTTTTCAACATAATCCCGAAATGCGTGATTATAAAAGTGAAGCAGAGAGTTTGCGAAAGCTTCAAGATCAACTGAAGAATGCTATTGCTGATGCCAAGGAGAGGGAAGAACTAGGGTTGAAAGCTATGAAGGACGGTGTCGAGTATAAAGATGGTTTTCGCATTGATGAGGATCGGAAGAAAATCGAGGAACTAAAAGAGCAAGTCAAAATACAGGAAAAGAGAACAGAGAGGCAGAGAGAGATCGAAGAAGAATTGCAACGTCAACGTAAAATAGAAGAAGAAACTAGAAAACAACTGAAACAAGCGGAAGAAGAGTTGCGTCGGGTGGAGGAAGAAAAGGCAAAGGAGAAACGAAAAGCGGAAGAAGAACATCGAAAAGCTGAAGAGGCAAAACGAAAAGCCGAAGAAGACAAACGGAAAGCTGAAGTAGAAGAAAAAGAACGAAAACAGCGAGAAGAAGAAGAAAATAAGAGAAAGATTCTTGAAGATGAAAAGAAAAGAGAAGAAGAACAAAGACTTCAGGAAGAGCAAGCAGAAAATGAACGAAAACAGCTCAAGGCGGAAAAAGAAAGAGAAGAAAAACAAAGGCTGCAAGAAATAGAAGCCGAAAAGAAGAAACAAGAAGATGAAAAAAAAGAAAATGAGCTAAAATTGCTTCAAGCTGAAAAAGAAATGGAAGAAAAACAAAAGTTGCAAGAAATCGAAGAAGCCGAAAAGAAGAAACAAGAACAGAAACGCCGTGAAGAAGAAGAAAGAAAGGCAAACGAACTTAAATTGCTTCAGGCAGAAAAAGAAATGGAAGAAAAACAAAGACTTCAAGAGATCGAAGTTGAAAGAAAGAAACAAGAAGAACAACAAAGACTCCAAGAAGAGGAAGCAAAAGAAAATGAATTGAGATTGTATCAAGCTGAAAAGGAAAGAGAAGAAATGCAACGACAGCAAGAAATTGAAGACGAAAAAGTTGTACAGAAATTGCTTCAAGCCGAGCGAGAGCGGGAAAGGGAAGAGAGAGAAAACACCGAAAGACTGATAGCTGCTGAAAAAGAAGCGATTCAAAAGCAACGTGAGCAAGAAGAAAATGATGAAAATGTGCGAAATCTTCTCAAAGCTGAACGTGAACTTGAGTTGAAGAAGCAAGAAATGGAGGAAGAAGCAGCAAATCTCCAGAGACTTATTGAAGCTGAAAAGGAAATGGAAGAACGTCAGCGTAAAGTCGACGAAGAAGCACTACTTAAGCTTAAAAATGCTCAGGAAGAAATTGAATTAAAACAGGCCTTCGATGCAGAAGCAGACGAAGAGGCTTTTGTAAAAAAAGAAAGTGACAATGCAGAACAATCAGTAACGCCAACGCAAACCGTCAAGACACAATATGGACAAACAGTCAGTGAATCACTTAAGCCAAAAACCCTTCTATTTCCTGAAGTTTCAGAAGAATCATCCGCTGAGCCCGTTTCCAGTATGCAGTCATCATTCTCCACCCAACAATCTTCCGAAGCAGCCTTACCTGAGCTGCATTTTGACGAATACGAACGCCAAGCACCAGATGGTGGTGAAGATATGCCATCCTTGCAGTATTCTGATGATTACCTAAGGTCATTGGATGGCATCAAAAATAAACCCTTAGTGCGTGAAGACGGTTCCGGCCGAAGAAGAGCGTTTAAGAAAAGGCGTTCGAGTGGTAGTTCGACTTCTTCGCGTGAGTCAAGAGCATCGCGTGAAGAAGAGTTGAAGATGTTCACCTCACTGGAAGAAGAAGAGTTTGAAAATATCCGCAAGGGTGATAGTGAGTACGAAACCATAAAGTATGCCAGTGAACCGAATTTGAAAGTGGGCAAACAGCATCGTCGGCACAAACGTAGTCCTGCCAAAGATGCCAAACGTGACCCGAATGATAAGGGATCTCTGGAAATGCTTGACGAAGAGGAGTCAAATCCATGGGGTGAGGTTAAACCAGAAAATTACAAAAACACTGAATTTTGGAAGCGTGAAAAGAATTTATCAATTGACGAAGAGCAAGAAGAGTATGACGCCAAACAAAGGATTCAACCACCTAGTACGGATGCTATTAATATTCCGAAGATGTCATCATTCGAAGAAGCAACAAAAAGTCAACATGAAGAGGCAATATCAGCTTTACAAAGACAAAGGTCAAAGGAACCGGTAAGCATTGTTTATATTTTTGATTCTCACATTCTGATTTTTGTTATATTCTCAGGAACCTATTACAGAACCAGATGAAGAAAGTGATACAAAACACGTAAGTAAATCTGCTGATGCTAGACAATCCCCAGCTGGAAGTAATTCCTCTCCCGCTTCTGCTTCTGCTTCTGCTTCTTTTACGCCTGCTTTAAAATCCCCTGAACCTAAGCGAGAAAAGCCCATAGCAGCCGAGGATAGAAAAGCTAGAACCCCTTCTCCCACCACCGGTCTACGAAGAAGTCCACGTGTCGACGAAATGAAAGAGTATGCAGAAAAGTGGAAGACAGACGATCGTAAAGCACGTGTTGACGCCGGAGAGAATCCCGCTATAGAGATCGATTATGCGTCCGATGAAGAACCTATGAGTCCAGAGCATCTAATGGAAGGAATCAGTGATTTCTACGATTTCAACGCATCTATAAATCCATCGAGATCACGATCACGTTCACGATCAAAAACCCCAGCAGTAAATCGCTCAGTAAGTCTACCCGAACGTCGTTCACCCTCCCCGCTAAATTGTTCCCATATTCCAGCCAGATCAAAGTCCCGTAGTCCTAGTCCTGATCCTGCTTCATATAAATTCATTTACCAACACATTATACCAAGCCTCGCTGCAGATCGAGATCCACCACCCGATAACGGTTTAAGTGATTATTTTGATTTTCATACGAAACTTAATCGTGAAGCACTTTCGGGGACGACAAAACAAAGATCCAGTGAGGTTCATCGCACTTCGGTGGATTATGTGTTGGAAGATCTGAGAATTGAAAAACTTGTTGATGGTGGAGAAACCGCGAACAAAATTCAAGATCTACGAAACACTCCAAGCACACCGGAATATGATCGGTCCATCTCAGCTGAAATGCGAGACATAGAGAAACTTAAAGAAGAGATGATGAGTGGAAGTTTCAAAAGGTCAACGTATGTTGGAGAGTCCATGGATTTTTCAGATCAATTTGAAAGCTTACGTGAAGAAGCGAAATTGTTCCGAAGATCACGTAGCCGAAGCAGATCTCCAGTATATGACGTCGAAGAAATGACTGCTCGTTTATTAGCAAAAAAAGAGCTGCAAGAAAAAATTCTCCAAGATATAACCAAAAACTCTGAGAATTCAGAAGATTTCATGCCTGACGTTACAAAGAACATAGTGGATCGCCACAGGAGATCCTCCGATACAGCATTGATTCAAAAACCAGAAATTATCTTCCAAATTCAAGACTTGATTGAAGAAACCGATGAGAATTTCAACTTACTTGAATGTGAACCGGAAGAGTATCATCATTTTCGGAGATTTTCCTTGGGCCAAGAAATACCCGTAGAACAGTATCCAGAGGACTATGCTTATGTATCGGAAATTGAAATAAAGACGTTGGAAGATCTTAAAGCATGGACGGCAGATCTTGAAGAATTACCTAGTGGAGAAATTCTTTTACCAAAATTGGCTGCTTTTAAAGAACAAGAAGAAAACTCGCCTCCTGATCAAAACCGTCGTGATGAAACTATTGAAGAAGTTTACGAGTCGGGAAGTGATGATGAACGACAAACAGTTGTCGAAGTCGATGACGGAATCGATGAAGAAATATGGGACTATAATGAACGACCTGCTGAAGAGTCACATAACGAGCAATCAGAGTGTGAAGAAGCTGACCGCGAAATGGATAGATATGCTGACCGTAATGCAGATGACTGGCGTGATGTCGAAGGGGCTGTTGGTGGGGTGTCCGACGAAGATTCCTTTCAAATCGATCAAATCTACGATGAAGCTATCAAGAACCGAAAAACATCTGGAATTCTCCGGGACTACGACTGTATTCTTAAAGAAATTCAAATATCCGACGAGGATCTCTTAGAAGAAGTAGAACTTCTCGAAAAATCCTCTATCTCCAATGAAAAATTCAATATTTCTAGTGAACATGATCTATTGTCTCCCCGCAGTCGTTTAAGTAGAGCCAGCAGTCGGGACAGTTCAAGAAGTTTTATAGAATATGAAAAAAGAGATAACGAAATGAGGTATTTAGCTGATCCTGCAATGTCAGCAATCAATTCGACACGCTTAAGGTCCCGATATGGAATTGTTCCGTCAACTTCTCTTCCGACTGGTTTCGAAGACGATACAATTGATGTCGATGTAAATTATGTGCCCAAAAAGGAATACAATTGGAGAAAAAATTTCAAACTAGATGATGATACAGATAAAGATAAAACTGAGAATGATACGGATAGTAGAAAACTCAGCCTTGGTGGTGAGAGCATAACATTATTTTCACAAAGTCCAGAACATTCAGAAGAAAATGCTGAATTAAAAAGAGTAATTGAAGTGAATGAAGAAGAACAATTGGACGAAGAAATGGAACAGGAACCCGAAGAAATTGGTAAGCCCTCGAAGAAAAAGAAAAGTAAGAGAAAATCAAGAAAAGACTCAAAGGGAAGTATTGGAGTAAATGATGACGAAAAAGAGAATGTTTTATCTCGAAGAAGCAGCATCGTAGCAGAGGGCGATTTGCCCAAAAAGAAGTCTCGACGGGAGTCAAAAAAAGCTGTGGATACTTTAGTCGAATCCGTTAGCCAGGAAGATGTACCTCAACAAGAGGACGAAACTGAAGATTCACAAATGAAAAAGAAGTCGAAAAAACGCAGGAAAGTCAAGGATGAAATAATTCTTCCGAAATTAGATGTGATTATTCCAACACCAGAGAAGAAAGCTCCACCGCCTTCTGTGGCTGCTCTTCGGGCAGCCCTTTCAGCACCATCACCGTCGACTCTATCGACTGAATTAAAATCTTCACCAACACTTAACAAGCCTAGGAGACTATGGGAAACACCATCTCCAATGTTTGGCAAAGAAATTCCAAAAGTCGAATCCAATATTCGTTCTTCTGTAAGTCCACAGTCCTCGACAACTTCAGCACCTAATCGTTCCAACATTGGAACAACTAAAAGTTCCCATCAGATATCGATTTCAGAAGCCAAGGAAACTGAAAAATCTGATTTATTGCGACCTCAGAGTGTGGAACAAACAAATTCATCTCCCAAAACATACGAACCTTCATCCCTTCTAAGTGGTACTCCTCCAACAGAAATGTCTGACTCCAAAACTAAGGTTCAAGAAACGGAAACAGCTGATTCAGAAAATGGCGTCTACATAGGCATTTCTGATATCACCATCCAAACAAGTAAAAGCTTACAAAACTCTGAAGTGGAAAATAACATTGCCACCAAAATTGATCAGAAGCAAAATATAAAAGCGGGTATATCCGCACTGCCCGAAGCACCTACTGCCATCTCAAAACCAACACAAAATCCAACATCTGAACCAGACCAAAGTGCAAAATCAACCGTTCCTCATGCAAGTGATGCAACCGAAAATGGTGGTTTGTATCCACTAAGTACCATTTCAGCATCGAAGAGCAAAAACACACCAGAGTCAGACATACTGAAAGATGGTGGTTTGTACCCTCTGTTTTAAATAATGGCGAATAAACTGTTTCAATAAAAAAATTCTAAGTACGCTTCTTACCACCTGCAGCATATGGCAATCGAATAATATTAACAAAAACAACTAACATCAAATTCGGAATTCCTTTCTACTTACAAAAAATTTATACATTTTTAATTTATTCAAAAAGCTTATATGATAACATTATTTGCATTAAATATTATTTATTTTATTTTTCTATATATTTTTTTTACTTTTCTTCTTATAGACTCGCAAAAACTAGGTATTTCCGCATATATCCTTAAAAATCCAAAACATAATATATATTATACATATACATCCATATTATGCTGTGCAAGGCAAAGCTGATAAAAAAAAATATATTTAATATTTTTATTTATTTATTTTCGGCTTAAATAAAAGCTTGTATAATGAAAATTTCAAAGCGATACACACGATAGTTTAAATTTTGTTTGTTTGAATTATTATTTAGTTTATTTTTGTTTGTTTTTATTTTGTAAAAAAAATATAAATACAAAAGTTTATTACATTAAATAAATATTATTCTCATCGAATAAAAAAACATACAAAATGTTACATTTTTATTTTTTTATAATTTTGATAGTTTTCAGTAAATTTGGGATTGAATGTTCACATAACATGCCATTATACACTTAATTTAAATACTCTCGAACGGAATTGTAAAAGAATGAAGTAATTCGGTGATTGCATTCATTTGAATGCAGACTGCAACTAATTGAATTCTTATCATTCTCCTTGAAATCTATGATTCAAAATCAATGAATTAAAAATTACTTCAGAGTTTGCTGTGTTTATATCCTAAAGTTATTTAAATTCACTGAATTCGTTTGAATTTTAACATGCTAAATTCTGATTTCTTTACGAATTCATTGATTAAAATAACTCAATTCAAAGTGAATGGGGATGTAAAAAACCTGAGATCCGCAGTCATTTTGAATTTCAGTAAGTTGAATTAATTTCTTTCTTATTTAGTTAAGAATTCAGATTTCATGTGAATGCTTTCATAGACCATGATTCATTTCTTTTACGTCTCCGTTCTCGGATCAAGGGGAATAAAAGGTAACTGGGTTGAACAAACTTTGCTGGATATCGATATGATTATAGAATTATTTATGATGAATATGTACTTTGAATACGCAACTGATTTTTTGCGTTTATCGTTTTCAAAAGACTGATGTTATGAGAAGAATATGAGCAAACATGTACAAATCTAGATATATTTTTAATTTTCTGATTGGATAACTCAAAATGGTACAGACAATAGCTCAATCGCTTTTAGAGCTTATTTAGGCTTTAAATTGCACCGTTTTTGTATTTTGACGGAATTCTAGCTTTTTCCACTAAAAACTACTTCTCAAATAAAAAGTCTTGCTTATTCTTTCAGGCTTAACTTGAAAATTAAAAAAAAATAAAGGGCACAACTGGGTACCACAAACTTGCTCTTAAAGAAAGATACTTTCGTGTTCACGAAACAAAAATCATGTGTTTAGTCGTGTTGCTGATGATGAGTGGTAGACTGCTCGAAATGCATTCACACTCAATAAAAATAAAAATAAATAAAAAAAGAAAAAAATTGATTTCAGTTTTTCTAATACATATTTTGAAATATTTTTTTTTCCAAAATAAACTTTCGAAAACATAAGTATGAAATAAAAAAAGATTTATATGGAAGATATCACCGTCGGTGAAAATTCAATTAGATGAAATTTTATTAAAATGGGTCGTATTTCTTTCCTAAAAATTAAAATTATCTGTTTAAAAAAAATAATTTTTTTTCAAAAAAAAAAAAATTGCAGTATTATTAAAGTTTACCAGTAGTTGTAGAAAATTTAATTTGGTCAAAATCGCTGCAGCTGTTTAAAAAGATAGTCGGAATATAGTAAATAACGGTTATATGGCAGGTACCGCAAGCTGATTCTGAAACAAAGAGCACGACTGAGGCGCACGAACGTGCTCTCGTGGCAAGTTAACTTCATGTTAACGACTTGAAAATTAATTTGATCAGTTATTTCCAAAAAAATATTTTTCCAAAAAACACCTTTTTCGAAATATTTTTACGCCATATTTATCAGGCATTCCAGGACTAACTGAATATCGAATTTCATCAAAAGCTCTGTAGTTACTTATACATTCAGACTGACAGACAGACATACAAAATTTCCGGACCCACTTTTTTCGTCTTCTCTATCATCGTAATGTCATGTTTGATTATTATCTCAATTTTTTTTTGCACGAATTCATAACTTTCCTTTTATGTAGTATCTACCTATAATCGCAAGTAAAATTAGAAGACAAACTCGTATAAACTTTTTATCGAAAATGATCGTATTTTTTTCGAGAAAATTAAAATTATCAGTATTTGACAAAAAAACTTTTTCAAAAGTTATTATTTAGGTTGAATAGTAGTTTTAGTATATTTTATGTCGTCAAAACGGGTGTAGCCGTTCAAAAGATAGTCGGAGTAATAAAAACGATTCGGTGGCAGGTACCGTTAATAAGCTGATTTTGAAAAAAAAAATTAAATGATGGACATCATAGTCGCAAGGAAAATTGCTTATGCCAGAACTCGAAGGTTTGAGGTTTATTTATTATCATTTATTAGATAATAAGCATACAAATATCCTATAATCTTTTTTTTTATTAAAAAAAAACTAATCAAAAAATTAAAACAACAGTTATTGTTAAAACTTTGAGCGGTTGTCGGCCCCATTAAGCGTTATCTTACCCATTTTTGAAGATCGGCTTTTGGGGTCATCTTATTGTACATTATATATGTTAGGTATGTGTGTAAAGTATTCTTTTGCCCATAATTTATTTTCACTTTGATCACACCCGTATTTCCAAGCTTATCAACCATGTTATAGCTTTTTTTTTAAGATAAGTTTTCTTATCCTCCCGCAAAAAAATTGGGACAGGACGTTTTTTTACGTATCGTATCCATATCGTCGTGTTTTCTTTTGCGTACGTATCTATTATTTTATCTTCTTGCCTTTACTACCACACTATCTTTTTTCTTAGATTTGTTTTTTTTTACATAATTTGTTTTAATTTCAAATAATTGTTTTCAATATAAATTTGTCATTTCATTCAAAATTGATATTCAATGAGGTGAATCGATCGTTCGATCCCCCGTTTAGCAGAATAGGGATGTTTGCTAAATAAGAAAATTATAATCAGTTTGTCATCACAAGTAACAATACTTTCTATAATAGTTTTAAAAAAATAAACAATAAAAAGACTAAAGCCGCGTATCGACTACGCGCGGCAAACCATCGAACAATGGCTCGCGCGGCAGCCGCTTTTAAGATTTAAGATTTAAGATTACATATGATTTTATTTATCATGAAGCTTAATTCGTTATAAAAAATTTACAAATCATTTTAAGGCATGGCCTAAGCCGTCTGCCAAAATACAATACGGTTAAGCGCTCATTGAGTTGTTTATAAATATACATTAAGGTTCATTGCAACCGGTCAAACAAAACATAAAGTTTAAAAAGGCAGCCGCTCATAAATGGATACCTGGTTGCCGCGCGCGGCAGCTCGAACATTGCCGTGCACGAACATGATTAGCCGCGAGCCAATTTCAATTGATTTTTGTGCGCGGCAAGCGTTTGGCTCGCGAGCAATTGGGACGGTGTTGAATGCTTTTATATGTTCGAGGTTAAGAAAACAAAAAAGAGACTGTTAAAAACAAAAAAGAGCCTGTTCTGGTTAATATCAGTTTATAAATTGATATTCTGTGTTGGTTTGTTCCCAAAGCAAAGTAAAATACCAAAAATATAATAAATTTTGTCTCGCAAGCATTGGATCGTGTGACTCGAGCGGCAGCCGCGCTGTATCACAAAACTCTCAAAAATTGGCTCGCTAGCCAAACTTTTGATTTGCCGCGGTCGAACATGGCTCGCGCGGCAGTCGCGCATAGTCGATACGCAGCTTAAATATAGCCAAATTAAATATTATTAAGTGGAGTGTATATGAATGAAATTCAATTTAAAAGGTGTTGTGGCCTTAACTCCAAGTTTTGCGTTTCGCCCTAGTTTGATGGTGGGCTCAAACCTTCTCAAGTACTAAATTATGCTATAATAGTTGGTTCATACGATATGCAAAAGTTTCAAAATTTTGCTAGCATGACGCGATCTTTACTTCACAATTTTGCAATTTTCTACACATAAAATATATTTTACTAAACAATTGCCTCTCCCGGCGAAATGGGGGAAGGTAGACCTCCCTTCCCGTAGCGAAATGTGCTTGTACTTCGTCCCTATAAAAGATCCCATTAATAGTTTGCGCAGCGAAAAAAATGTCCCCATACATTTTTTAACTTTAAGAGTGCATGATGGCCACACCCACCACCGAAGGGTTGGCAGACTTCCGGATTAATTATCACATGTGTCGGGAGATGCTAACATAATAAGACTAATAATTTTCGTTATACAATGACATAGGTAAGTGTTTTTGTCGCTGTTTTTGTCGCTCACCGTCTATAGCGATAGGAAAACATATATGTACATATATAATTTATTTACTACATATATGATTTCACTTGATTTAAACACAAATGAAAGTATATCATTGGTTGCGAATAACTCAAGAAATTTGTTGTAAAAAATTAATTTATTTATTTTCCTGATGCAATTTTGTTTTTCGTACCAGCTGACTGCAATTACAAAAAATAAAAAAAAACAAATCGTTCCAATTCCAACTATTTGTTTGAGTTTGACTTTTCACTTATTTCACTGACAGATTCGTGTCAAGAAAAATAATTCGTTAGCATTTCAATCATGTAAACAGTCTTTCTGTTCACGCTCATCAGTAAAAAATTAATTTGTTTCAACTGTTTCTTATGATGGCGCCTAACCATTTTTTATTTGTTTCTAATCATTTTAAATTTTCTTTACTTTTTCATTATTCAATGTTCTTAACTTTTTATTTAACCATTCAATAGTTCAATACACAACAATCCATACCCGTGGGCCAACGCTAGCATACGCTACAAAATTTAAATATTTGTTTTCTTTTTCAACGTCCTAAAACTATGCAATATAACACACACTTATTCTTTCGTCTTTCCTTCAACCCACGGAACATTGTTCGTTTTTTTTTTTTGGCTATTACATTAAACTAACTAAATATACCTACATTTTCAATTGTTTTACAAATGGATCATTCGAATATTAACATCCGCTTTCCCTATGGCTATGGAAATTAGGTTTGTTCAAGTGTTGCATACTTTTGAATTCAATTTAATGTCTGTTTCAAAAAAGACAGTACAATCCATAATTTATTCCCATGAATGAGCCTCTTCAAATGCAGATTTGACCTCTAATTTAAATATGTAATTGTATTTATTTTTCATTCACAAAATTCATTGTACAATAGGTAAGTATATATATTTATTTGGTAATGTGTTCCGCTTAAAATGCTTTTAAATTCAAGGAAAAATATATTTATTTAATTTTTCACTAAAATAACCTCATTTCACCTGACGCAAATTCACTATCCTAATCAATGCAATAGAAGACTGTAAATAAATTACTTCAAACCGCTATCTTCCAGATTCAAGATCTGAAAGAAAATAATCAGCCAGTGACATGTGTTTTTATACCCACCACCTTAACGTTCATATGATGCATTTCTTTAAATGCAAACTGAACGAACTTAGTTTTCTAAAAATACAAATCACTGGCCACTCAAGTGGATGGTTGCCAATTTTGTTTTCTTATAATTTTTGTTTCTGCCTTTGTGAAAATGCAAATGGGCTGACATGACGAAAAAATAAACCCAAAATGAATTCCATCTGCCACAACACGCTGCGAACTTTTTGTAAATGTTTGCCGAGCGCATTATTAGAGATTTATTGCAACGAACGGTCTTCATTTTGACGACGACAAAAAGGAAGATTCTTGCCTGGTCACTGGTCTTCGTCTTCAGATGGCCTAATTTTACGCCTACTCACTCAAGGTGTGGTATTTATAGATTCAAAGAGTACCTACTTGCAGATCACAGATTTGTGTTGCACGTCATTTTAAATTGATTCTAACAAAGTTAGTCACAGATTTTTTTAATTTTTTGCGGTGCGTGGTTCTTGCTTGCACTTTGTTGTGTCATTAATAAAAGTTGACAATTTTTTTTGTCTCTGTTCTGTACCGAATTACCGAGTGAAATCGTGAGTGACAACAAATTTTGTTAAAAGATTAGTGCCAAGATTTAGGAATCTGTGTTTATTTTGCTTTTATTTCTTTGAAGGACCTTGCACTCGATTTGTATTGAAGTTAAATTATTTTAAAAGTGAAAACATATTTTTTTCTGAATTTTTGACAGAAACCATTTTTTGTGCTATTTGAGTGGTTTTTAAGTGATTCTTAAAATAAAATAGTACGGGCACGTACATACCTGTTTCTTTCCGGGTTCTGAGTAGGTAAGTTGAGGTAATCTTCACGCTAGCGTGAATGTCGAAATATATACATACCTATACGCGAGCATATACGTAATTATTATATATAAGAAAGGTTTGTCAACAACGCGATTACGATGAAAGTACTTTTTTTTTAAAAAATTTTGTTTACATTTATTCTGATTTGTATTTTCTAGAAATTGTATCATGAAAAAATTCCAGTTTAAATGATTGCAACCGTGATCTTGCTGTTAGTTCCCATTTGCGCTAAAAAAAAATCTTAAAATTTGCTTAAAGGGAACCTTACACGATCAATCAAAAGACACGTCAGTCATCGTACACGTATATAATATGTCCAGACCATTTGCCATGCAGTTTTTCCATATGTTGTGTTCTATGCGTCTTCCTAAATCCATTCTAAAGGATCCAAATATTTTAAAGTCACAACAAGGGTTGCTCATTTTACATCGATACATCGAAAAGACATCTAAACCGATAAATCGAATGTCATCGATGTTTAAAATTGAATCGATGTATTTTGTTTCGTTGGCGATGTATCGAAACTCTTTGTTTTGATTGTTTTGACTTTGAAGATCCAATGGCTTGGACACATGCAAGACGGACTATTAAAGAGGTGATGACAAGTTTTTATTAAAAAGAATCGAAACAGGCTCAAATAGATCAGATAGAGCAGAAGAATCGGAATATTTCACCCTAAGAAGAGGTCTTCTTCAATTAGTTCACATAGATTTGAAGTCCAACAAAAAAAATATTTTTAAAGAGCATTCGGTCTTAATGAGAATACATGTGGTCAATTTTCTTTAACGTTCAACAAAATTTCATTCCTACATGGGACGAACTTTGTAAAAAAAAAAATGAACACCTAACTTCTAATTTCTTATTTCCTGTCTTCTAACAATTCAAGTAGTATGTTAGCGTTTTTATTCGATGCATCAAAAACATCGATGTAACGCATTCCAATGTATTACATCGAATAAAACATCGATGTATTTTTCTATGCACATCTCTAGTCACAACCCCTGCTATATTCGTTTTTTCTTTTTAAGCTCGGAGCAGTGAGCTATCAAAAATAGATCTGTGTTTTTATTTAGCTCAAAGCGCAGCGCTTAAATTGTGCTTCTTTTTCGATCAGAGCTTGCTCAGAGCGCGCTCTTTGAGCTCAGGATAAAATGATGGAGTAGACCGAGCACAAAGTAGAGCGCAGCCAACTTCATGTATTTTTCATGTTATTTGACAGATTGTGACTTGTGAGTTGATTTTTACTGAAATGACAGTGAAGTGCTCAAGTGTGTTTTATATTAAATCAAAGCTCTCGGAGCTTACTCTGCTCAGAGCTTACTCAACAAGCTCAGGCTCTACGTCTGCACCGTGCTCTCCGCAGAGCTAAAAAAGAAAAATGCTTTATGTGCGGAAAATATTAAAAAAAATAGTAAGTTAGACATCAGGTGGAACGTTTCTGTTTTTTCTTCTAGTAGCTTACTTTTCGCATTTTTCTTTTTTCGTTCAGAGCAAATCCTGAGTTGTCAAAAATAAAGTTGTGTTTCTTTTTTCGCTCAGAGCGTTCAGATTATGACATTTGTATTTCTTTTTTCGTACAAAGATGGTTCACAACTCAGTATAAATTGGCTGATCATTCTGAGTTAAATGCTCAAAAATTATCAAAACAATTGAAAGGGCGGTTGAAGCTAACCATTTCGGTGCTGGAGATAGTTTAAATTTAATCAAAAACAAGTAAAATATGTTATTTGACGCAATTAATGAATAAAAATAAATGAATAACTTTCAACTTAGATTTTGACGTTGTGTGTGAAAGAGTCAGAACTTATATGTCAATTTATGACAACTGAATGCTCGAATGTGTTTCAAAAACGCTCCGACGTCAGACAATGTTCAGTTCAGAGAACGCTCCAAGCTCTGTTCTGAACGAAAAAATAAAATCGCCTTGTAAATCAAATATTAAGAAGACAGCAATGAGAAAGAAAATTAAAGTATCGAAAGTCTTTTTAAAGACAGAAAAACCTTTATCAAAGTTTAATGAGTCCAATATGTTCTCTCTTTATCAAAACGCCAACTAAAATTACATTAATTATTTCTCGACATATTGCTTTAAATAATTAATTTAAACACAAAATTCTCATCCAAATAAATTATTATAGTTTCTTTTATTTATTATTCGTGGCTTGCACCTACCCTAGCCAGAACCAATAAATTTTAAATTTATGTTTGCCAAAATAAAATCACCCATCGAGTTTTTCAATCATCAATCTAAACGCCTTCAAATGAATTGTTTTGTATATGTTTTCGTATTCGAACTCATATATAAAAAAACATTTATTTTGTTTTCAAAAACATATATATGTTCGTTTATAAAGATATAAGTACTGTAATATGTCTACCTCTATATACCTATATACCGGAGAATTTTTAATGCTCCTCAAAATAGAATTATAATTTGTTTTTTTCGCTTAGGTGAATTAGCATCGTTGTGCCGAGTGCAATTTTTGAATATAATATGAACAATTATTAAGAGCTCCGTATAGCCGCTGTCGTTGATTTGGAACAAAAAAAAAATCTTAATCGACTTTGATCATCAAAAATGAGCTTAAATTTTTCAATTTAAAATTATCTAATTAAATACAAAATTCAAAAATTGACCACAATTAAACGAGAATTTTTATGATACACGTCTATGTACCTTAGTGAATGCATCTTAAAATTTCACAGTAAAGTTATTTAAATAAAATATTAAATAGATATTCAAATGACTATACATGAATTTCATAGCCCAGACATGAATACATTGGTCTTAATATACTGTGAGCGCTTAATATTATGGTACGTGTGCAATGTTTAACGTTTGCTTGCGCTCGGGTGATATTTTAATGGTTTGACAATTTTTAAATTAACAGCGAGATGCGCCAAAATGAATCACACACATTATAATATATTTTGTTTATATTGAGCAATAAGGCAATTAAATTATGATTCACTTAATTGTTTTGCATTTCAAATTTGTCTAAAGATACATATATCAGAATTCTTAGAATTGTAATACCATTTTTTAGGAATTTCTTTCTTTGATTTATTTTCAAAAAATCAAAGGTCGACAACAATTTTTCACGAACTAGACATTGACTATCACGCATGGCACGCTTTTGCTGATGATTTTTCTCAAATTTGTATATAATATTTCAAACATAATATGACAATAAAATAAAATAAACTATCTGAAGTTACTTTGGCATAAAGAACTGCGTTTCACTAATGAATTTCGCCATAAATTAATTTTGAAAGAAATGTGGCGAAAAGTCTTATTTTATATTAAAAAGCGATCCAGTATCTCCTCCTCCTCAATGTCCTCGTAAAATGTTAACTTAATTTTATTGTTGTACAGGGTAGTCTAAAATAAATCACCATATCGAAAGGTGACTATTTTGTATGGAATAACTCGCTAGTAAATTTGGCGCAACGTAACAGCGAAAAAGTATACAGCGAAAAAGCGATGCGGCAAAACTACACATGTATACTGCCGCTAACTTCGTAAAGGCCCTATCTGCAAAATTATATTTTTTGAGTTTATGACATATTTATTGTCAGGATATTTTTATTATGATGTATTAATATTTTATATTATATACAAAAAATAAAGCACAACTTGAGCTTAAAGACACATATTTTTTTGGTATTTTTCACGTTCTTTATTGCGGTAGTTTTATCTTCTTTATTTTCGAAAAATAAAAATGTAGTTGAGGCCTTTACGAAGTTAGTGGCAGTATACCTTACAAAAGAAAATTTTATTTGCTGCACCCACAGCTTTCTGTGCGTTGTAAGTTCTACGATTCTAGTGGACCTACAATTTTTTGTCGAGTCCGATCGACTAAGGTGTTACGTGAGGTGCACTTTTCATGGCAATGATAGTTTGGGAGGATTTGTCATTTCCTCTGAAGCAGCAGAGCCGCTGAAAAACATGTAGTATTCAGGATTTGGACCCAGACTTCCAGCGTTATAGTCCGACACACTCACCACGTTGTAGAATACTTATAAAGTAACAGTTGAACACACAATTTGATATTGCGTCCAAAGATATGGTCTTTTGCTTTTTTCATACTAAAATTCTAGGTAAAATCTCAAAGATTTATTAGTTTTATAACATGTGATATTCGAACTAAGTACTCAGCACATTTAAACAGTTTCTTGTCAAACCTAAAATTTAAGTTGTTTTTTGTTTTGATGCACAGTTTTGACAGATTTGCACGAAACTAATTTTGGCATTTGTGGAGTACCTATTCAGTGCAAACTGTCATCAGCAAGTTATAAATTTGACACTTTGTAGTTTGATAGATGTGAACAAAGTTGATTTAAACATTCACCAGAGTGTTCAATGTGAACTGTCATCATCAAATTAAGGATTTGACTATATTGAAATATTGTTACAAACGCTATTTTGACATTTGTACAATATTTAGTGCTAAATACCACCGGGCAGTTTGTAGCTTGATAGATTTTTACAAATTCAATATTTGAACTGTCAGCAGGTATCTTTATTTGACATTTTTTAGTTTGAATGATATGTACGAATCTAATATTGACATTTGCGGGGTATTTAGGACGAACTGTCATCGTCAAGCGATAAATTAATCGTTAATCGTTAAAAAGCCTTCTAGTTTTAAGGAGATTTTTACTTTATCCAGAGAATTTACTTGTCCAGAGAATATGGAGCAGAAAGTAAAAAACAGTTTTCAGAAACTTCTAAAGAATTCAAAAAGAATGTGCTCATTATGCATAATATGCAAAATATCGATCAAACCTCATTTACTTTTGTGTTAATTTTTGTAGCTGCAAAATCACGGCACCTTTTCTGTCATAATATATTACTTGTGTTTATCTCGCCAAAACAATTTATTTAAAATACAAAGAAAAACTCGAACGGTCATACAAAATTGCGGCTTTCACCTCTTCGAAAATAAATGAAAACACATTAAGGTTTTTAAAAACAGATTAGTGTTTTAAGATCACCCTGTATAATAAAATCGAACTTTTGATTTTATTTTGATTTTTATTGAATTTATATAAAATGATGCAAACATTATTTTGGTTCAAACAAAATAAGTTGGTATATTAATAAAATCAAAAATTCACCTTTATTTAAAAGAAAATGTATTTACGGAAAAAACGAAAATTGTTTATTTAAATGTTCCTTAAAAATAAATAGAAAAACAATTGGAAAAATAAATATTTTTTAAGTTAAAGAAAACCAACCTGTTTATGTTGTTGTTTATGAAAATAAAGAAAACATCTGTAAGAAAAAAGAAAAAAAAAACTATTCCAGTGTAACATTTTTAATTGAATACAAATTTTAATTGAACTCAAATTCAACAAGTATATAGGGAAAATTTAATTATATTAATAGCTGAATGAAATATACAAATTCAATTAAAGATTTCTACCAATTTTTGTTTGTATTTACGTCAAAAGAAGTAAAACATCGCTTTTCAATTGCCAATAAATTCTCCTTTAGATTTGAACATTTCTAATATAAAAATCCTAGTTTTCATATTTGAATACAAATATCTTTAATATTTTCCAAACACTTGGAAATTAAAATACAATCAGATAGACTGTCCGAAGAAGAAAAAATTCAATAATTATAATAATTTATTGGCGTGTGGTTAATTGATTGAGTGGTGAAAAATAGTCTGATTTGTTATAAACGATTTTCAATGTTAAGTTAAAAGTTACATTGGCGATTGGTCAGACTCAGAATCTGGAAAAATGTTGTCCCAATATTTATATTGCATACCACACTACCTATGAATATCAAATGTCATTAAAATCGCTGTAGCCGTTCACGAAATGTTCAGTTGAAAAAAATGCTTTATCTGTTTACGCAGACAGAACCATAAATCGTATCCAGAACTTTTATCTCGAAAACTCCAACTGATTTTTCATCCGATTGGGAAAGGGTCCATGCTAATGCAATATAAAGCAGGACCTGGACGATGAGTTTCCTGATCAGACGAACGGTCGAAGTTCGGTGGAATATCATCTAAGGGAGACGGGGCCGGACTAAGATGTTTTGCCGCCCTAGGCACATCGTGAATTGCCGCCCCTTTATTGCCTTTTTTTTCCGACTCTATCGATAATAAGGCCATAATGCCAAGGAAACGATCTCTTACCACTGCAGTGCGTGGCAGCCATGCAGAGAAACAGTCTTTATGCAATATTTGGAGACACTGTAGGTAGCAAGACCATTTATTTTTTAACTCAAAAGTTTTGATTGGCGTTAGCCCCTTTGACTTCTGTTGTTCGCAATCAAGATAAGCCTTGAAATGGATAAGTTCATCAATTAAACACTCTAAAATCTTGCCTGAATGCTTCTTGTAAATGTTTTGCTTTTTTCCGAATATAAGCATTATCCAAATTTACCAAATCAATAAGAACACCGAATTTTTCGAAAATTTTTTCACATTTGCTGCATCTTTCCTGTAAATCAGACAGCAAATTGTCAAAAATATCATTGTATGTGTCGACTCTAATGTGATCTCTTCCGAGCAATGTCACTTCTCCTGTTCTTGTTTCACCGTCGCATATTTTCTTTCGTTTCGCTCTTCACACAAAAGTGTTTTGTACTCCAGATCTAGATCAAAAATATATTGATTTATTTTACCAATGTAAGTCATACCTACGAAAATCGAAACATCATAGAATCGGAACAATGCGTGTAGAACTAATGTCATATTGTCATGTACAAATATGGGGCCATCTGACTAGTAACCATCACGGCGGGAACCACCATCTGCCAAGTGTTGTGTGAGTGTGATTGGTTTCAGTTTCGGTTCGTTTCGGTAAAAAAAAAAGGTTGTAAAGAACATACTGATACTGAGATTGAATTTGTTGTGTTGTCGTTCATTTCGAAACGATTGAAATTAAGATTGAATGGTTTGTTTTTGTTTGGTTGCAATCATCAATCTTTTACAGTAAACAAGTAGAAAAGACCGAATTAATTGCTTCCGACGCATTTTCCATAACCAAAGAAGCATTATATCTAGTGTAAGCGTTGACAATTTGCCGCCCTCCAAAATCTGCCGCCCTAGGCAGCTGCCTATATTGCCTATATGGAAAGTCCAGGGCTGAAGGGAGATGAAAGGAAGAGTGCATTAATTATAGGCTTTTTTTTATATATTCAATATATAATATTTTTTTTTATTTAATTTTTTTTTATACCTTTTGGTATAATTTTGAATTTTAATGGTGGTGGGAAAGTAGGTTTCATCATGCCGTCCGTCTGTGCGGATGTGCGGTTGTCTGTTCGCCGAGCTACAGCCTAAACGGTTTGATGGATTTTCTTCAAACTTGGTCTACGGCACTTTTTGGTGATTCCCTAGAGGACAAATTTTAATTATTGCTTTAGCCTGGCTATAACGGTTACCTGCCATAACGGTTTTAGTTTATGGAATTTTTCTCGAAAATGGCTCTAACGATTTTGATAAAATTTTGTACAACTGGTTTCAGGTTTCTGGCTAAAAATGTAAATAACGGAAAATCGGTGTTAACGGTTTTTACAAATTTAGTATAGCATTTAATTTTGAAATTTAACACAAGATGGCATTTTAGGTTTTTGACTAAACGACTGTTTTATAATAGCTACCATACAACTTGATTTCACGTTTAAGCGATTTTTTGATAGTTTTCGCCTTTCAACACTACTTTATATATTTTTTTTTAGTCCCATATTTTGCTAAAAGAGCAAGTTGGTGCGACCCAATCGTGCATTTTGTCTACTTTGGTTATGGGCTGATTATTATTATGTTTTTGTTTTTGATAGATATGTACATGTAGGTTAGTTAGTTTAGATTTAAATTTTGTATCTATTTTCTTCCTAGCACTATATTTTTGTTTGTTGAGCAGGAGGTATTAGAAGATGCGGCAACAACCTACTGTATTTCACTCGAGGTCATAAACTTAGATAATTTATTAAGCCAACATCATAAACAAGTCTGCAAAAAATCAGAAACATCAGATTTAACCCGCACGACAAGACGACAATTTGACTGGACTATCTATCAGCAACGATGTTTTTGTTAATTAGTTTAAACAATGACAACACATTGTTCACTCACGAGTCAAGAGTCACGACCCATGCAATTCATTTGAACTCACCGCAATGAATACTGATTGTAATTGTAATTGTACCAATATATTCTAGTACTAGTCATTTAAAAAAATGGCGGCTTATTTGAACAAATTAACTTCTTTATATCTGTCAAACTATAAGAAGTCTTAAATTAAGTAGTATGTGCTTTCTAATGACAGGTGGCGCAATATGTTCCGTAAACTTTTCGTTTTAGTAACGTTTTAGCATATAAAACCAAAGCTAGAAATATTTTTGTTTCTATCGTCAGTGATTCACAGTAAGAAGTTGCACAATATATACTTACTCGCTTTATCGAAAAATTGGTTAATAAGACTTTTTAAGTTTTCATAAGGATTAAGTCATTTGTTAAAATGACAGACATGTAATTATTTATACTGTTCAAATACAAATATTGACAGTTGTTCAAGAACAAGTTTCTTTTATGTTTTTCGCAACCTCCGGTCAGATGTCATATCAAATGGATCTTAACTCTTGGATTCAATGCTGTTTTTAACAATAGAATTGTTTTTGTTTCCGCAAATGTCTATGGTCTTTAGCATTCTTAACGACCTTGGAATCTCTTCAAATTATTGAACATATCGCCTTCTAGAAGAAAACTAAATATCACTGAGCGTTGAACAAAACTACAAAACGCAACCAAAACAAACTAAGCGCAAATTAAGAAACCGACCATGAAACAAAAAATTATCCCTAAGTGTCAAGAAATTTCTTCATTTTGTCTTCATTTTGCCAACGAAAAGATAATAAATATAATTTTGCTGCTTTTGTGTTTTAATGAATGACAGCTCAGGATCATCAATTTTCTTGCAAATATTATGTGAAGCGTAACTGAATTTTAATATTATTTGGCATACAATATAAGGTTTAAAAATATTTATATATAGGTATGTAAGTATATTCCAATATTTCTAATGACTTGCAACCTGCTAGCATGTATTTTCAGCAATTTCAACAGAACGTAACGAAGGGATACATTGCAGCAGATCTGTTTTTGTTGTGTATATATTGTTGCTTTTGCATCCCACTAGAACTGTGGCATCACAATTCTAAATTTAGACCGATTTCAGCAAACTTCTGCAATCTGCATCTCACATGCAACCAATTAGTTGATTTGAATGAATTTCTCCTGACCTAAATTTACACGGGTCAATAATTCTGAATAAGATACTGAGTACTGACTCAACGTCAGAAGTTCTGAATTTGAAAAAAATTCTAATCGATCTACAATAGTATAGAAATAAAAACATATGTTCAGCTGGAATTTAATTTTTTTTATTTCAAAATTTTATTTATTCGCAAAAATGTTAATGGTTAACCTTCACCACCGCATTATAATAGTCCCAACCCGGAGTGGGAGATGTTTTCTAACCACAAATCGATTTTTGTTGTCGATGCTGGCGATAGATCGACGATCTATCTATTTTCCTTTCCCCTCTCATGTGAACAATCTAAAAAGTTCTAGATGCGTATCGCTCGTTGTTATTTCTCACTTTTCCCATTAAAACCATTTTTTTGGCCAATTGGCGGGTCGTGTGCACAAAACGTGAAAACAAATAAAAAAAAAAGAAAAAATAAACGTCTTGAAGAAAAAAATTCAAAATTTTATAATTATTGTATCTATGAGATACTTATTATATCTATGCGGCTTCGGTTCGATTATAAACTTATGACGAATATTTTTATGTGATGAAGTGTTAGTTCTCTATGCCACCTTGGTGGCTTTGAAAAATTGCTTCCAGTGCACCGACAGGTGTGAGTGATCCGGTAGACAGCTTTTGTTCTGGATTTGCATTTCATATATTAACGATGAGAAAAATGATTACGTCCTAATGTTATAAGCCCACACATATGCGTCTGCCAGCCACCTTTTCCGGCAAGTTCTTACTTTTTTGCTGATGCTGTAAAGAAGTGGAGAAGGGTGCGGGACACTGGTCCACATGATTTGTCTTACAAAATACACATTTCGCTGAGATTCTATGAATAAATCAAGCTCTCTTGGGTTTGTCTCTCGTTTTGCTCAGGAAACGCACCGATCTTTTTGGAATGACTCTCTGGCTGGTGTGTCTCTCTTCGCATATACTAATAGTCTCTTGTTTTGTATCTTCTCATGTGCGTTAAAGATATTTTTATAATTATATTGAAAATATACACATTTTGTGTTTGTTCTTAATTGAAAAATATTGAAAATAAGAAAAAAATCAGAGAAAACCCGCCACCAATACTGCTGGGCCGCCGTCACCACCAATTCGAACACCAAACAATATTTTTATTCAAATGCATTTGAGGAAAATCTGAGATAATTTTCCACAGTTCATATTTTGACTCGGAGAAGTTTAAATCGTTCGTAAAAAATCACATTTGGAATTCGGCTTTTCTATATCTTTTGTCTTTTGTCGTGCTTCGGTTTTTTTTGGTATTCGATTTTAATTTGTAAAATCATTTCCTTTTAATTATTAATTTAAAAGACAACATAAAATATTTTAATTCAAAATGGCTGATGTGGAAATAATGCAAACGGTTACGGAAGTTAAGAAATCGCGCAAAGTGAAAAAATCGTCAAAGCGCCGTGAAGATCAGAATGAAGCTTCAGAAATTCAAATAACTGAAGTTGAAGCTACCGCCGATGATATCGAGAGGGGGTACGTGTCGTTATCGGCGTTTTTTATTGAAAATTAGATGAAATGGAAAGTTCTTGTTTTCTAAATAATGTGTGTCGTTCCAAATTTTGTGGTGTCTAAATTTGGATTGTATTTGGGTTATTTTCGATTGCCAATTTTGGATATGTATACTGAAGTTCTGAGTATAATAAAAGAAGAATGAGTGTGAAGTAATTATGCAACACAAAGACAAAAAACAACAACTAACACCTGAAAATAGACTTCTGATTTTTGTTCATTATACACTCTGGTTGATTGTAAGAGTTTTTGGATGAGGATTTCTTTATCCAGAAAAAATAAAAAAAATAAAGATTTTTTTATGCGATATTTTCAATTTCTGTTCTGTTTTCTGTTTATTTAACAAATGTGTGAGTACATGCTGTGTAAACATTCAGATGATTGGTCTGATCGTTAAATAAATTCATTAAAGACAAAATTATTTGTGTAAGAACTTGTTATCTAAATAAGAGTTAATTAGATCCATTGTGTAAAATCTCGTAGCTCAAATGTTAAACAAAATAATTTTAATTGTCAAATTAATGTTTATCAGAAATGTCACCCTCTGGTTTGTTCGTTGGTAAAAATGTACCTGTATGTTAAGTTAGTCACAACCTTAGATACATCAACCTTAATATTGTAAAACAAAAGGGCGTGTTAAATTTAGCATGACGGCATATTAATTATTTCTAAAAAACTCAAGTTATTCAAGAAATGTAGTTCTTTCAATCATCCTTTTCTTGTACATACAAACATATGTACATACATACAAACAGGAATAAATCCTATAAGATTCCGAATTCTATGATCTTCATCGCTATCTTCTTCTATATAAATGTATATAGGGATATATGCGGCTCTATGCATGTTGCTTATGGACTCCAAATCGGCTAGATCGATTCAATTGGCAATCTTCAGATAAGCCCCAGAGGGTGCTTCTGTAATTTTTTTAGAGGATAAATAGAAAAAATAAAGAGCACGACTGGGGCGCATAAATTTGCAACAAAAATTGAATTATATCAAAAAAATAAAACACTTTTTTGTGAAAAAAAACATTTGAATGTACATATATTTGGTCTTCTACAGAGACAGTTAAAGCCTCATATTTAAGCCAATATACAGCTAGGTTCCACATTTCATTTCCACTCGAAATGAAACCGATATCAACCGAAAATAAAATTTGGTGTTCTAGAATTCACCGCTATCGATTTCGATTTCATGTTTTCCGAAATCGATACAAAGTGAAATTGTTGTGTTCCACAAATCGATTTTGTCGATTTTTAATTGATTTCAAATCGATCATACATATTCAATGTAAAATAGTGGAAACAAAGAAACGCGATTAAAAATATTAGTACAAAATTCCATAAAACGGTCATCAACATTTTCTTGAATCGATCTTTGGATATTTCGTTCGCCTGATGCGGGCATATTGAAAATTTTACAAAGTAGGTACTTGCTCGACAATTTGCAGTACCGCCAAAAAGGTACAAATAATAACACAATAATATGATGTGCACCTACATATGTAAATTTATTTAAAAGCAAATCGTAACTATGTAAGAACAAACTTTAACTTCTTTTCTTGGCAATCGAATTTCCAATGGGTTTCATTTTTGATATATATATCTCTCAGCCTTCGTCTTTTTATTATTTCGTATATTCATATTTCTTAGTCTGCATTACGGCAGCCGCAGCAATTAATACAGCACTATATATATAAAGAAAAATAATATTTAAAAATTAGTTTGAAACAAAATGTATTATCAAGCAAGCAATTTGCCCAAGCAAAAATTATTTATGACAGATATCAGCTGTTTTCAATTTCACGAAAATTGATTTCGGAATATAGCCCTGGTAAATTAGAGAAAAAAAGGCAAAATTACGAAATAATTCGCACAAAACTGGATTTTGCTAGAGGCCTTTGTTTTTATGACTTTAGAAAATCCTCAAAAGTACACACGATTTGGCCAGGAGATAATTTTTTTTTAGAGGTGGGGGAAGGGGTCAAAATTCAGTTTTTTGCACATTTCTTGGAAAGTATAAACTTAAGTATATTATTTTCTACAACAAAAATTCTTAAAACTTTTCATCGTACCATCAACCGACTTCGAGAAAATTCGGAAAAACTAAAACGTAGAGTAGATATTAGTTTTTCCAATTTTTCTTGAAAACGGCTCATACGATTTTGATGAAACTTTATATACGCATTGTGCTGAATATAAGTGCATTTCAGGATTTTGGCATAAAATGCACATAATGAGGATTTGGTGTTAACTTCTTACATATTTGGCCGGAACTTAAAAACGGCTGAACCGATTTGCTTTATATTTGGTACGGCGCATGAGTTAAATATGCAGCACAAATATTTTTTTTTTCTGTGGATTAATGAGAAAACCACAAAAAAATAAAAGCAAAAAGCGCGAAATACTAATGAAAAAGTGCAATGTTTTCTAAAAACAGACTTAGTAACAATTTTACACTTTTTTCAAAATTGATTGATGGTACGATGAAAAGTGTTATGACTTTTTTTTGAAGAAAATCATATAAGCTACAATTTGTACCTACATTTTTTCGCAAAAAAATCGTTGTTTCTGAGAAACTGCATTTCGCAATAAAATGAATAAAATTAATTGTTTTTTTATGAATAGTTTACATATATAATTTTTAAAATACGATTCTCGGAAAGATGAACAAGGCCTGTTTTATTTCTCTTCATCTTTTCGAGATTCTACTGTATAACGATTATTTCGATATTATTTATAATTGTAATACATCACAGACATAATGACTGTCATTTAAATTGGAATTACTTTTTGTTATTTTTATATCCTGTTAAACCAGAAATAAAGAAAAAAATCGATAGTCCGGCGTTGCTCGGCCGTTTTTCATCCGAGCCGTACCAAAATTAACAGAATCAGCCTCTGAGATAATTTAAAGCTTGTCTAAAAATTTCATCAAAATCAATTCAGATGACATTTTAAAAATTTTGGAGTAAGCAATTTTTAACAAATTTGGCCATCATTTTTTGAATGATTTTTTTTTTCTTACACTATCAGATCTTATTCAAATGGAGCTTAAAGCAAGCATCAGCAGATGAAAGAAGATTTGCCAACACATATGAATAATGTGTCCCACTGGCTCATCACTTAGTGCAGGTGTTAGTTGTTAGTAAACACAATGCAACAAAAACAAAAACACATGTACATAATTGCGTTTAAATTTTGTATAAGATTTAAGTGCTATCACAACATTTAATTATGGCTACCATACAAAACTTAATTTAACGTTTAGGCCATTTTTATATTTTTCGCATTTCAGCACAATTTATAGTAAAATAAAATGTGTGTAGTTCCATATTTCGCTACAAGTTCGAGCAAATAGAAGTAGACAGTATTATGGCATGAATGAAAGAATACAAGATTACGACACTTGGCATTTTCACTTTGTTGTTATTTCACTTGTGACGTAATTTTCACTTGTGACGTAAGCCACTTGCACTGTTTTTCCCTTTGGTTGAGGTAAATTCATAACAAGATTCCACCATTTAATTGTTTTTCTGTTTGTGCTTACGTCACAATTGAAAAAAACACAACAACAAAATGTTAAAAAAAACCAAGTGTCGTAATCTTGTATTCTTTCATTCATGGTATTGTGGTATATATTGTGCACAATTGTGTTTAATGAGATATATTATAATTAAGTTTACTAACACATATACGCAGTCAAGATTTATAACAAGTTTTCCAAAGATTGAAACTTGATGTTCAATACAAACGCCTATAAGGTCCTCTTCCCATGAATCGACTGATTTGCAACTCGAATTCCTAACCAGTACAAGATGTAACATTTTCGAAACCTCGCACATTATTTTAGTTTCATGTACGACACCATGTTTTGACAAGAGTTCTATATTTTCTTCGAGCTTATGATACAGAATTAGTTACATTTTAACAATAATTTCAAAAATGTCGAACTCCTAAAAAGGATTTGTACTTTGTGTTTCAAAACAGTTGACTCATATGTGGAGGGCATAAGACACGCTGACAACTTTGAAGGAAGACGAGGTAGTATGTTAAATATTCTCATCACAAAAAAAGAACTACTTATGTGAATGACAAATATATATTCTCTTCACAAAAAACAACCACTATACCTGATGTAAATATTGACACAAAATGGCATAACAAAAATGATGGCACTTAAAAACAAACAAAATACAGGGATGTTAAACAAATATTTTAAGCAATTAAATATAATTTAATCTTATATAAAAACAATACCAACAAACCGAATAAAATATTTTATATTCAACGTTTTTTGCACGCGTATTCACATCAGTGAAAAAATAATTGACATGTTAAACACAGCAATCTTTAATTCGCTTTTAGCGGATCCGAATGAAGTTATATAAATTTAAAAAATCACCTATGTATTTACATCGCTATTTCTAACACTTAAAATTATTCCTTATAAATGTTTATACGGGTGCAAAATATAACACCTTTTATTCACAAAACGTATACATAATTATTGGAAAACAAGAAATACCTTTCACCAACGACACGTTCCGCCCCTCGACTAAACTAAAGGTATATACAAATTATTTAATTATTATCATGCATTCTTAATCACATATGTACATTTATTCACAACTATCACAATTTAATTTACTTATTTTACAAAAAATAAAATGAATATAATAAAAATTTTACTTATATTTAACATTAATACTAATCTTATTATTATTTTATAGTTAATTTTCAGTGGCGAATATACAAAGGCAATGAACAAGGATTGGCATTCTGGCCATTTCTGTTGTTGGCAATGTGATGAAAGCTTAACCGGTCAACGGTATGTGATCCGTGACGATCATCCTTACTGTATTAAATGTTACGAAAATGTGTTCGCTAACACTTGTGAAGAGTGTAGCAAGATCATTGGAATTGACTCGAAGGTGATGTTATTAAAACAAAAATCATTTAAAAAATATTTATAAATATAATTTATTTATTTTATAGGATCTTTCCTATAAAGACAAGCATTGGCATGAGGCATGCTTTTTATGCAACAAATGTCGCATATCATTAGTTGATAAGCAATTCGGTGCTAAAGCCGATAAGATCTATTGTGGCAACTGCTATGATGCTCAGTTTGCATCACGTTGCGATGGATGTGGCGAAGTATTCCGTGCCGGTAAGTTGTATCATTATAATTATAGCAATAGTCTTGATGTAAATAATTTAATTAAATCAAGCGTGCGTAGAATTATGTGAAAGAAAAAAAAAATTATTTTTGTTTCTCTTTTCACTGCTTAAAAAATTTGTTTTTCTAATTTTTAATTTTATCTTGTATTTTCCTTATGTTTTTTTTATAAATAACCACCAACTAATTATAACAGAGGGTAAGTGGTAATGTCTCTTTAACGAGACATAAACAAATCACAAAATTTGGCTATTCTATTGTTATTATATAATTGTGCTTCGTATGTTCTAAATGTTGTCATTATTGTATTACATGGGAGCATGAGTTGATATTAAAAATACAGAAAAGATACAAAAAAACATGTTATAGTAATAGACACTATGTTTACAACGTAGACTTAAAAATCGAACCGAACCCGAGTTAAATTTCTATAATATATCACCAGTTTGAAAGATTGAATTCTTAATAAACATGAATTAATTTGAATCGGTTTAGCGCGAAAAGTTGAAGGGAATCCGGATATCCCGTATCCCATTTCAATCCTGGTCTAACGCGGACTTCATTCCATGTTTAATTTGAATTTAATTTTCCATGTAAACGAAATAATCATTAAAATATTTGTATGGTTTCAAAGTATGTAAATTATTATTGATCAGGTATGAAAATAAAACTAAGCTTTGGTAAATGTTCAGCTTTAATTACAATTTTTTTCAATCGAAATCATGAAATTAATATCACAAAGGTTATTACCCGATTTTCGTTCATAAGTAATAATTTTTTTAACCCGAAATTCCGAATACATTCTTTATCCATGTTTCATGATGTTTTTTTACTTGCGATTATAGGTACTATAAGTCAAGTTTTGTATTCGTAGAAAAAAAAGTTTTGAGATAACAATCAAACACGACATTACGATGATTCTGTCTGTCTGTCCGTCTGTCAGTATTTATGTATCGACACCTAGAGCCTAAAGGGTAGGGACGATTTTCTTCGAACTTGGTACTCTGCATTTTAAAAGTAATATGCCCAGGCGTATTTTTGATTTTTATCCTATGCCTGAAAATAACGGTACCTGTCATATAAACGTAACAGATAATTAAATTTTTTCCGAAAAAAATACGATCGATTTTGATAAAATTTAACATAAGTGATTTTTTGAAAACGGTGTTGTTTTTCGACAATTTTTTTTTTTAACTAGATTTTTAACGGTACCTGCCATACAAGCGTTTAAGACAATTCCATTTTTCTCGTGAAGAATACGATCGATTTTTTTAAAATTTCGTACAATGGATTTGAAGCCAAAGGTTGTGTTTTTCGAGTTTTCAGAATAAGTTTACATATTACAACACTACAATCTAATTTTTTTCGCAAAATATTCGATCGATTTTAATAAAATTTAGTGTGATGGATTTTTTTTCCAATAATGAAGTTTTTTGTTAGACATTTATTTTCAAAATCACCTTATATTAACGGTACCTGTCATATAAACTCCAATGAAGGAGTTTTTCGTAAGATTTTTTTTGTCAAAATCACCAAAATTAACGGTACCTGCCATATAAATTCTATAAAAAATCCGATTTTTCTCGAAAAAAAACGATCGATTTTGATAAGATTTTGTGTGACTGATTTTTTGCCAATAAGGAAGTTTTTCCTTAGAATTTTTTGTCAAAATAACCTTATTAACGGTACCTGCCATAAAAACGCTATAGAAACTATTTTTACTTCCGATTATTTAATTTCTTGCTTAGCATCCTAAGCCAAAGGTTAGTTATCTTACACAAGAGCAAGTTTGTCCGACCCAGTCGTGCCTTTTATTTTACTATCTTACCGTAAATGGAATATATAATTTGAATGTTCAGAATGTGTTTCTAATTTTTCGTGGCAGTTTTCAGTGTAGGGCAGAATATCATAGATATGTACATATTATATTTATTGAAGAAACATGTCTTAAAATTTGTCTTTTGAATATCAGAATTAGTCTAATGAAACGTTTAATACATTGGATGCAATCTCTTTTGAAATAATTTTAAAAATGTCAACAAGATTGGAATTCTAGAAAAGATATGTAAATCAAAAAAATGCGCTTGAAGTCAAAAAGTGACACCAGTCAGCTAGAACAGTGTTGATTCAAGTGAGCCGTATCATTTTCTTAGAAAAATAGATCTTATGTATATTTTCTAACAAAACTTGCAGACATTTAAAAAAATTAATTTATTTTTTATTTCCTTTAGCCGATGTTATGATCTTTACTCAGGATCTTAATTCTGAACGTAACTCTTCTGCTCCTTCGTTAAAAAATGTCAAATCAAGATTTTAATAAACTACTATTACCGAGTTTATATGTTTGGTCGAAAGATCGAGTTTTAGTTGAAATGAAATCCCAACACAGGTATTTCAGCAAATGAGTTGAAAGCTTGAGGAGCTGAGTTAAATGCAAAATAGTTGAAATGACAGAGGAATGCCTATACGTTGCTTTGTAGGTATTAAAGCAAAAAAAGATGAATTTATGCGCATATTTTTCAACAACAAATATTCATTCAGAAAGAACTGTGTTTTCACCATTTCAACCCTGGTATTTCATAAATTTTTTTACTCAACATCACTACTTGAGTGCGATTTAGTTGCATTCCATTTTGTTTGAACTCATCTCTGTTGACAAAGGGTTGAATTGAAAGCTGGGTTTAAAGACACATATAAAATGAGTATATATATTTAGTTAGACCAAATCTAGCTGATTAGCTAAAGTTCCAAATCTTTCAATCTTGCCACTACATCATTATTGATTCGTTTTTGGAAGTTAATTCATAGTTCGAGGGGTTTTAATTGTAATATAATTATAGATCCAGTGTTATAATATAATAATATAATCCAAAATAAGTCAATTTAAGAGCAAGTTTTGTACATGTAGATATTAAAAAATCCAAGGTAGATTATTTTCTGAAGAGGTCTACATATAGTATACCTAACTTCTAATCATAATAGTTTTAGAGTTTTTACTTGATATCTAGGGTTTGATCACGATTGAAGACAAAATTTGATTTTGTGGTTTTTGTATTAATATTTAAATTTATGACTCGCTTAAGGAAAAGTGAAACTTCAACTCAATAAATGTTTTTTTCTTAAAGTTGGTATGTAATTCATCACATCTTAAACATCATAAATTCAAATTCATTGAACTAATTTGAGATCAATATCAAAACGATCGTACATTATACCAATTTATTAAACACTAGGTTTACGAAAATTCTTGAAATTTGTTCTTGGAGGTAAAACAGTCTTGAAGTGAGTCAATGATATGTTTTTTTATTCCGTTTATAAGCTTCAAGCCGAACAGATTAAAAATGCATGAAATAAGATTATTTTTTATCTTAAAATTGATCAAAAGTAATAAAATGTAATATTAAATTTATATCTCGATAATAACACATCATTATTCTCATTATTATCGTTCGTCCATAATGTAATAAGTTACTGAACATGAGGATAGATATTTTGAAGACCATTCTATGCGATGACATTAAATTTATCTTACAGAAGTAGTTGTTATAAGAGCGTTCTTATTCAGCGGTTTGACGGCTAAAGGCGGCTCAGCATCTCAGAGCAAAAAAACGAAAAAAAAAACTAAAATTTCGTGTTCTTAACTCAAATGAACCGCTGAGACGCCCTGCTATGAAAAAGTCAACCGAATAAATTAATACAAATTTCGAATTTTTTTCACTAAAATATTCATTAACAAATGAACATTTTTGACGTTTGATTTCACTTTTTCACAGAACGGGAATCGAAAAAAGGGTGAAAGGATGAAAAAATTTGATTTGTATCATTTTTCCTTAAGTTTTTTGTTGGTTTATTGGACCTGAACGGACTTTTCTATCCCTTCTCTTATTGTGTTTGATTGTACTTTTTTTTGCGAAATTTTTGCGATTTTTAATATATAGTTGCCTCGGCGCTCGAGTTCAAAAACTTTTATTATTCATTGAGACCAACATCATAAATAAGTCTGCAAAAAATCAGAACTCATGGATTTGAGGTTCTGTACTAAGAGAGCTCTACAGAGTATTGCGAAAAATAGCAAAATTCGAAAAATAATAAACTTTGAAAAGCTGCATCTCGAAAACTATTGAATCTACAAAGACAATTATAGTACCATATTGTAGCAAATTAACTTTTAAAATGTCCTTAAAAGCTACTATCAAAAAGTAGTTCTTTAAGGTTATAATCGCCAAAATTTGAAAAAAAATATAAAAATTCTCGTTTTTTTTATTTTTGACAAAATTTCATTAGGCCAACATCTTAAACAAGCCTGCAAAAAATCTGAAACAATGGGGTTATCGCATACTACCCAATACTCTCAGACGACAATTTTACTGGACTAGAAAAGCCAGCGACCAAAATACTTGATTTGATAGCGAAAACAATTAGTCCCGTTATTATCTCCCAAAATGTATATTAATTAATCTGGAAGTCTATCAGCCTTTTGGTGACCACCATGCACCGTTAAAGTACACATTTTTGTAGGGCAATTTTTTTTTATGTTGCAAACTTATTATGGGATCTTGTATAAGAACGAAATACAAGATTATTTTAGTATGTGGAGGGAGGCCTATTCCCATTTAGCCGGAAAAAATTGAAACGGCAATTTTCCTTCCGACTAAACGGGAAGAAAAAGACCTCCTCATTATAATGAAATTTGATTACTATTTGGTCTCTTTAGAAGGTACCATTATTATAGTCTGCAACGACAACATTTTTCCATACTATCCGCATACAATTTAATACCTTTAAGTGGCCACACGCACCACAAGAGAATTGACAGACTTTCGAATTAATTATCACGCGAGCTGAAAGATGATAATAAGGCTAAACATTTTCGTTATTAAATGAAGTAGCTATTTTGGTCGCTAGCTTTAAGACTATTAGTTATCCCTATATACAAGTTTAAAATTTATAATCGCATAAACCATTTAAAATATCTTTGACAGTAGCAAATAAGCATTAGCAAATTGCATAAGTGCAGGCGCAGTTCAAATACTAAAAATAAACACGTACATCTTAACTTATAATTTCTAATTTTTATCTATGTACATTGTACATTTTTTACATATATATTCATCCTTATCCATAGTCCCATTATGAAAATATCTGCACTTGTATTACCTCTTTTTATATAAAACACAATCATTTTTCTATTGCATATCCTATTTTTGGCAAAAATATGTTAATCCACCATTAGACTGACTTTTGTCCATAAGATACTTTTTTATTCCTTATATTGGCTCAATTAATTAATTTTTATTAAATTTAAGATTCCCCAGGCACTGTGGCGTATGCCTAATTTTTTTGTTCTTCGCCTATGTCCCTTTATTTGGAGACTTTATTTTGTGAAATTTCTGTTATGAAGCGAAGGCTTTGCAAATTAAAATTGAAATAAAAATCAATAAAACACTTTCCCACTGGTTTATAAAATTGTAACATCGCACATGGTGTCTGGGAATTAAATTCAATATATTGATAATGACTTCATTGATACAAATCAAAAACAAGTAAATCTTCAATTCACAATGAGCCCACACATTGTCGTCAAGATGTCCTCGAAAACTGCACCAGCCAGACGTTGTTATCATCGTCATTTGCTGGTCAAAGGACAAGTTTCACATACTCGAATGCTAACGCCCCCACACTCCAGACGTGAGTACTTTCTGTATGGAAATAAAATAAACTGGAGTGAAAGACATAATATTCATTGAAGTAATATTGAAAGCAAATAAATAATAATAAAATATTTTTTTTAATTCCAAAGAATTAATAAAAAAAAAATTATAGTCTTATTTCACCTTCAATCGGACATGGATTGTGTAGGCGTGCGTCACGGCGCAATGCCTTGCAAATGTGGAAGGAAAACTGTCTGCTTTATGTCAGACAGAAATCCAGACGCATTTTCTTTTCACATAATCAGGTTAAAATTGTCGTGTTTGTTTTTCTTAGACGATAAATGTTTATTGTGAATTAAATCCATACAAAACTAGTTGCATAGGTTTTATATTTCAGATGACGTACGTTACGTTGTCACGAAGTCACCATGCAGCTAATGGGTGATGTAAGTGACATGCGACGCTGGAATAAATTAGTAAACTGTGTAGCGCATCTCTATAACAAATTTCTTGACGGCATGCAGTTTTGTTCGTTTCGGTTGGAGGAATGTAGGCTTAAGGGCAGTGTTACACTCAAGATTGAGTTACCGGGACAATCTGACTTAATGGTAAATCTGAAGCAAGAAATTCAAGTGAAATTTACATTTCGTGGGGCGTAAGAAAACCAGGAAATGCTCGGCCATCGACCGTTCTTTAACTGGTTTCACCTCAAATAAATTATTTTTTTTCATTTAAATGAAGGCAAATCAATAAACAACGTCTTAACATGCCTATCTATCTATTAAACAAGTTCATTACAAGCAGATTGCCGATTTTTATCATCTTAGCGTTGCGTTCCGATGCGGAAAAATGTGCCATCACAATACCCGTATTTAGTTTAACTTTGCTGAAATATGCACACGAGTAATTTTTCATTAGACATTTTGTGGAAAATGAAGACAAATTGATTTGATAGCAGGTTTTGGACATGACACATAAAAAATTATAGCTCCTCCAACTTTGGAAATAGTTTTAATTTGTATTTTATTTAGTGTTATTTGACATACAATACACCTATAAACTTAGTGGGCAGTTGACAAAAGAAATTTAGACTTGAAAATTTATTGATGTGGTTTTGTTTAAGAATAATAGCTTGCATGGTTTGTTGTATGTTGTCTTCTTAATAATTTTTGATTGGGCAGTTTTATTATAAATGACATCATTAAAATGGATTTGTTTTCAGTTTGCTTTTACACATGTTTTTTTTACAGTTTTGTGTAGAGATAAATATTGTTTTTTTTTTTTTTTTTGCAAAGGCTTTTTTTCATTTTTAGTATGAACACCAAATTTATGGTCGTGAGTGTTGGTTTAACACTCGTGACCATCAACTCCATTTTAATTTAAACAACTGCAAAAATAACACTATGTTTTAGAAAATGTATTGTGGTGCTATTGGAACATTGGCATTTCGTTTAAAATGTGAATCTTTAGAGATACTTAACTGTGTGTTCAATTTTAAATTGTTAGTCATTCAAGAAGCTTTATTATTAAAATCAAAACCCTATATAACTTCCAACGAACAAAAATTAGAAAGAGTTATAAAGCACTGTGTTTCATTAATTAAACGACTCATGCGCTTTCTTGTTGAATTACTGAAACGATATGCTATTTGGCAAATCGAACTTGGAAAACTGTTCATTCGAATGTCCCTGAATTCGGTTTGTTTTTGGGGTCAGGGACCCGATCGGTGCTTGAAATATACCTAACCGTTATCGAAAAACTTACTTTTAACATTTTTTATGGCGAATGAAAAATCAAGTGCTGAAAACTAAACTTTCAGAAAAATCGTAACGGTTTCGGCCATATATTGCATTTTTTGAAATATCGACTTTCTTGGTAACGGATCAAGCGAAATGAACTAATTATACAAAAATACTAGCTGGCCCGATGAACTTCGTTCCGCATAAAATATTGAATTTTAATGATTACCTATCCAAATTTTCAAAGTTTTGAATTTTTTCGCAGTGCGTTAGAATAGTTCAATGTGAATTATAAAAAAATAAAGAGCTCGACAAGGTCGCACAAACTTGCTCTTAAGGCAAAAGTACTTGAGTGTTGGAAAACATCCTATGAAATTTTTTTAAAAGTTATAAATCTATATCTTACAAAGATTTATAAACTAAAATCAAAGTATGCAAATAATTTTCTTTACTAAATACGAGTTAACGAATAAAAAAATTCAAAATCGTTTAAGCGTTTTTCGATCAATTCGATATTTTTTAAATAATTTTTCAAAAAAAAAATTCTAAGAAAATGTACTTATATTAAAACAAAATTTCATAAAAATCCGTGAACAGGTTTTTGAAATATTGAATTCACAAAAACTGCTTTTTAAAAATTATTTAAAACTTAACACAAATATTTTTGAAAAAAAAATGTATGACATGTAATTTTAAATAGCTTGAATAATTTCAGTACTTATTTTCGTTCAAATCGCTTCAGCCGTTATCGAGATAACCCAAAATTAAAAATATCGTTATATGGCAGGTACCAGTAAAAGAAAGTTTGGTTTCCACTATCAGATAGACCCTTGACACTTTATTACACATGCGAAATTTGGTTGAAATCGTTAGAGTCGTTTTCGAAAAAAATAAAGTTTTCGTTAGCCGTTATATGGCAGGTACCGTTATTTTTAGACTTACAGTGACCTATACAAAAAAATCTCTGGGAGTAGGTTAGGTTGAGACAAGAAAAGATCGTATGGGAAGGGGGTCTTTTTTCCTCTGTTTAGGCTGGAGGGTTTTCTAAAAAAAATGGCTTATGGCGGGCTTGTGCATGGATTTACTGGTGCCAGTACTAAATTCACGCCAGTGAAGGTTTACACACCTAATGGAAATCTTTTTAATAAAAATTCCATGCATATGTCCGTTCAGTGAAAAACCTATCAAATTATATTACTGGCGCCAGTAAAGTTATTATGCTCACAACTTTTCATTTCCATGCACGCATGGATTTACTGGCGTGCCAGTAGAAGTTTACACATGCAAGAAATTTAGTACTGGCGCGAAATTAGCTACTGGCGCCAGTAAATCCATGCTACACATGCATTATAACAGAAAAAAATTATTAAAAATCAACGGTTAACCCTACAATGCCATGCTGTACGTTTTTGGAAAACCAGAAATCTATTTTTATGTTCTTTTTAAGTAAAGTTGTTTTATTTAATAGTTTTTGTAAAATTAATTTTCAAACTCAAAATTTTGGAAAAAAAATAAATTCAAAAATAATGTTCTTTTTGCGATGACAACTTCAACGTAAATGATGGCACACCGTGATACAATGAGATTAATATAAAATGTAATGAATTTATAAAATGAAAATATAAAATGTAAAATACTATGAATTATACTTGGGTTCTCAGTACCCCAGTAGCACAAATTTTATTTCTTCACTTCTAAGTTTACATGGACTAAAATTAAACTGACAGTTGCCTTCATTTGCATAAGTTACCTACAGTATCATCCGATTAATACATTTCGAGACACCCTGTAGGTAAGACTTATTTTGAATAGTCTTCTCGCTGTATCTGAAAACATATTATTTAAAATAAACGATTTATAGTGACCTTGTATGAAGGGTCACTTAGGCGCTAATACTACTTAAAGAATGTTTAAATTGTTGTGTTAATATCAAACTTACCATATGAGGTGACAGTTCTGATTGAAATAGAAAAATATTTCCTTAATTCCAGCGCCTGTCTTACTTAAAATTTATTTTTAATCAATAACTTGCTTATTTATTGTAAACAATCTTAATTAATGTGTTTAAGTCTGTCATTATATGCACACTTTCCACGCCCGAATTCATTGATGTTTGTTTGTAATTCGCACCTCAATTGACAAAAGCAAGTACATATACCCTCCAGGCTGGCTAACATTTTATTATTCAAACAATCACCATTCAAAATAGGCAAATTGCACTTCGTCTAAATAATTTGTATTGATATGCTAATTCGAAGAGCAAAAATCCTTCATCGGTTGCTGTAAATAAAATTGCATGAATGACAATGTCCATAGAAGTGTATATGTAGTACGAGTGGGTCTCATTAAAAAGTAAGATACCACACAAAATATTCTCTCTTAAATTGAAAAGGTTGATTATAGTTAAAATGATATGCCTTGTGTAATGAAACCAAAGTCAATGTCAGTCGATGCCTTTCTACTAATCAAACAAAATATAATTGAATCTAAAATCAAACTTATTGAAAACAAAAATGATTGTAGGATGTGATTTTATATATTCGCTACCGTCGCGTCGTCGTCATCGTCGTCGTGTGGGACTGATAGCCCCAGCCACCCATTCGAGTCAAGATCAATATTTAAGATTGATTTACGATTAAATCGAACTAGCTGCTTAAAGCAAGTAATTATACTCTTCATCCCTAAAAGGCTTTTAATAATAAAATAATCTGACATCTAAAAGATGTTACAACCCATCTGTATAGTTTATTTTCTATGCAAATCCAATCGAAAACAAGTGTATCTTGTTTCGATGATGGTTATAAAAACCTATTGTTAGAGCTGATGTGTTAAATTTGTCATGTGGGTCTTGAGATTGAGATACTCCTACTGCACTGATTATACATATAGGTATTTTAAAATGCATTAAAATTTCGAAAACAAGATGCAATTAGTTCGGTTGCCCACTCTAATTGGAAAGCTATAATTTGTTCAGCCATAAAGACAGCTAGCCATATGGTCTGCATAGTTTTTAATAATGCCTAAATGTTCCTGAAAATATTAACAGGCTATTTTTATTTTCAATATTTTAGATCTTAAATTCTTATTATTTTAAATTAAACATTTCGCTATTAATTATTTTAAATGGTCAGTGTCGAACAGCTTACACCTCCGTTGTACCAATTAATCAAAAAGAATGTTTTTTTTTTTAATAAAATTAGCTTGAATATGATTCATGATAGCTATGACGTCTGCAGCTTTCGATGGTTTTTTTCTTTTGAAATTTATTTCGTGGGTTGAAAATCAAATTTGAAAGTTTTCAATTTAAGTACACTTGAACGCTATTCCAAGACCTTGACTGTGAACAGCCTCTTATGTCGAATTTATTTCTATACAATTTTTTTAGCCGATTGATTTCATTCAATAAGTCTTAGCGTCTACTTTTGAGATAATGAAAAGCTTATTTTTAGATTTTATATAAACCATGTATGTGTATAGTATGTTTATTTTTATATTGACATAGTGTTAATAACATTGCGTTAGCATATTTCTTTAAGTTTCCAAGAAGATAACAGAAGAATGTACCATTTGCACTTAAAATTATTTAGGACAGGGACTTTTTTCTTGCAACAGAATATCCATCCAATTTTATGATTGGATGTAACCATATTTTAGTCTGTCAGGGGTATCAACAAAAATAGAGGGATGGTAGGAGGTTTGCGTTTGCCGCCATATTGAAAAACGCATTTTCTCAAATAACTTAAGAATGGCTTATCGGGCGAAAAAAAAAACATTAAAAGAAAACATATTTTTTGTTGTCTTGGCTTATTAAATTGAAATTGATAGGCGGGAATAATGAAATCAACATGGCACATACTCCACATAACAAATAGTAATATGAAGTATTATCAAGGTCAGGAAACCCTTTACTTACTTTACTTTAGATGGGGCTCACATTCCAGTATGGACTAACGGCCACTAGTGTGCAACCTTATGGACAGTCATCCTCAGCTGTTCAAAGATAGACTGGAAGACTTGTCGGGCTTTTTTATAACGTTGACTTCGCCGTTTACCTCCAACTTGTTGTAGAATCCTTTCCTTCACCGTCCTTTGATATACATACACTGGATCAAAAATCAGCTAAAGAATCTTCCTCGCAAAGCCTCACTACTCAAGTGTCATCTAAGCACTGGTATATAAATATGGTTTGCGAGAAAATTGTGACGTGCATGATGACAAAGTTTGACTAATTCGAAGTCATATCTATACATCATGACGTTTTTCCGGAGTCGACGATTTTAATGAAGCATCATACCTATACCTCATCTTGCCCTCATTAAAAACTAATGACGTTTTATCCACCTCCGACTTAATGATGAAAAATGCGCTAACCACTGCTCACTTCGTTCTGCCGATAATGTCAATTTTTCAGCATAAAAAAGTATTTTGTTAAAATGACTTTTAAAAGAAAAGCAGATTTTAGTTAAGCTTTGTTTTTCATTTTAGGTTAAGACCATCTCGTTTTTTGTGGATGGGGCACTCTATAACGAGCTTCCATCCTTCGGCCGTGTTTTCGTCAGACAAAATTATTTTACAGACAATTGTTTGGTTCTTTAAATAATTTGCTTTGTAGGTCGTCCACATAAGCGCCTTGTACGACTTCAACTTAGAAACCGCCAACAGGGCACTTCATGTTGCACATAAATGTTAGCTCTGTATCATCCTCCAAACAGAATTGTGTTTTCTGCTTTTTGCAGCGGAATGTTGGAAATTATCGCTGTTTAGCAGTCTAAGAGAGTGTCCTTTTAACTCTTTTCTAGGAAAACCTCTGTACTATAGCCTTTTTGCTTTGGGTAGATCGTTTCATTTTAATAGAACTGGGAATGTCAATGGAATGGACTCTACCACCCGCTTTTTGAGCTCCCTCGTTTTTTTTTTCTTGAAAATTCGGCTCCCAGACTGCTCTCTAAGTTGCATAAAAGCTTTATTTCTAATCACCAGCATTGTCTTGTCAGGCAAATTTAAATCTTAGTCGGCACTCTTTGTCGAACCAAGGATTTCCTTGGAGTCGCCCAGTAAAATCCAGTACGTTATTGGCGATGCTTTTGGTAGCTTATTAACTTTGTTTTCACTAATCTGTTTCACTTTATATTGTTGGCAGAATTCCTGAGAGATGAAGATCAACAAGTTCTGGCGGTTTCTTGCGGTTTTTTGCGTATTTGCCTAACGATGTAGAATCTTTTCGCTGCAGCATTTGCTCGGTGTCAATAATGTTTGCATATGTACTTGAGCTACTATTATATATAATATAGTGGCCCGAGTTTGTGATCTTGCTGAATACTGAAAGCAGTTTTATGAGAGCCTACTTCAAATTTAAACAGCGTTGTTATACGAACAAATTTATCGTTATTTTGCACCTACCAATGCATCCATATTCGTATTCGTCTATTTGATTGTTGTATTTAATTTATGAAAAGAAATGTTAAAACTTCATTTTAGTTATATTTCATCGAAAATTTAAATAGATACTGCACTTCAATGAGTTTACCATGTTTTTCTATATTTTTCATTTTCTTTTATTGGAATTCTTCAAAACGATTCAAACAAAAAACATTCCTTTGAGTAAACGCAATTTAATGAAGATTTTAATTTAAACATTTTCTGCTATATTCTTAAAACAGCACGCACGATTTATAACATTTCTGTCTGCCAATGTATTCTTTGGATATTGATTCCTAAAATAACCAGATTGCACACGCCCACCTGTATATCTTTTCATTTTCATTTCAATTATATATTTTTTTTTTTTCGAATTAAGAAGCCCCTTCAGTTAAAAAGGTAAACAAACCTAAAAGATTGCACTAATCGCTGAAATTGCATTCTTAAGGTGGAATTGGGTTTCGTATTCCCAAAATAAGAACAGAAAAGATAAAATACTTCAATACAACAAAGTTGTTTGCCATGGCCGATGAAGTTAAAAGGTATCTCTAACTACAGCTCTATCACCAAAACCAACCATAAAATGTGGGGAATCGAACCACTTCCGCTGCTGGTTTGTTGGAGCTTGGAGCTAAGGCATGTCTGACTGAATGGAGCACTGGTGTCTAGTGTAGCAGTGGAGCTGCTGTTCTGTTGTATGATGAACGTTTGAATGGTTAACAGAGACGAATTCAAATTCAGTATCTAATCGGCTTTCCATGTGAACGGATTGCGTATGTTTTGTTGGAGTTTATTAAACCATCTTCTTAACAATTCTTCGTTCTCGTCGTTGTGAATTTCGTCGCGTGCTTTCCTCTATAAGCAAATCAGTGACAAGTGTGTTTAAGGCTTTTTTTTTCGGTTACAAATTTCCCCACAAACGGGAAGGGATACAAATGAATGCATTGCAATATGGGTGTTTGTCTGTAGGTTTAATTTTAAAATGTACTTTAAATGCAACGAAATAATTTATGTCACGTTCTTGGACCCATTCGAGTTTTGGGAAAAGCGGGCAACTACAATGTGCGGTGGCGTGGCGTATAGTGGGCGGTATAGAGTACTTTCTTTTTGCCTTTATTGTTTAGAGATACTTTTGCTTTTGCCGCACATGGAAGCAAAGTTATTGTTAATAATTCAAAATGAAGCTATAATCACTGGATGGGTTAGTTTATTTTCTCTATGTGCCGTCTCGTCGTTTTGTTTATCACCCGCGCATACATCTGTTTATCTTATCTGGGTATCTGTATATTTGTAAGCTTGGTGAATAGTGGTATCGACGCAGAATACACGCAAGTGCTTTCATATTGAAACATCTGTTTTATATTTTTTTTATTGATTGTTTAATGTAGGTACCTGGAATATGAATCTCTGTCTTTGAAGATTTTTTTTATATATTGATGTGCATTGCCACTGATTGATTTTAATAAACGAAACAAATATCATTTTTGTTTATTAAAGGAATTATTTAAATTTAAACTTCAATGGAGTTTCAAGTGTTTCTGAGAATTTAGACGTATTTTTTGAAGAAAGAAGCTGTTGTTGTTATTTAACTTTAATAAATATTTGTTTTTTGGCAATATTAGAACACGTTTTTAATTTGAATAATACATAATTGCGTATCAGAAAAAATGACAATCAATCTAAAATTACACTTCTGAATTGAAAAATAATTAATTTTAATTTATGAATAAAAAGCAGATATGCTATATTAAGGGTTCTTCTTGTTTATTAAAAATAACTTGTTTAAAATATATTTCAAAAATATTACATTAAATGATGGTTAATAATTTTTGCCTTAAGATTCAAGTTTCAAAACAAAAATAAACAGAATATCAGAAAGATTTTATATAATATTAAAATACAAGGAAATTATGTTTTTAATTCAATTTTCAAGATTTCAATATAAATTTAAAACAGCCTATAAGAATTCAAAAGTGACTACGAGCAATAAATTCAGTTCTAATCTCAAATCTTCCCCATATTTTAATTTGAGATTATAACTCTACCATTACATCATATGGATCTTCATGTGGGTTTCGCTGGGTTGACCTTAAAAAAAGCTGGACTGACTCCTGGTTTTAGATTGTTGCATGTCTGAATTATAAACTGGATAAGTAAATAACAGTACAGTAGTTTCCCATAGCCAGCGTAGTATTAAGTGTGTCGAAGTCTACAGACTCCACGAACAATAACTGCCTAGAATTGACGAACGTGAAACTATATAAGGGCCGGTCTTTTCAACTCTTGCTAAATATCTGCCTCACTCACCATTGATATTTGAAATGGTGCAGAGAACTAACTTCAAGAGAACTAACAAACTCCCACTCAAAGTGGGAAATAACTTCACCACAAAAAAGTGAAAATAGTTCCTACTAGTGTGGTGAAGTTAGTTCCCATGTGATGTTAGTTCCCGTGAAGTTAGTTCTCTTCACCTTTTCAAACCGCAATTGTTTTCGAACTCGTTTAACCACTGTTCGTGTTTTCACCATTTTTTCTACTTTTGTAACCAAACCATAGATCACTCCAATTTTCCATGTTTTTCAGATGTCAAACGGAATCTCTGGTTAAGAATTTTTTTTTTCAATTATAAAGATACACAATCCAGCGGATTGCAGTTATTGGATTTTTTGAAGAGGGGAAATTCGAATTTTTGTTTTAGCCCGGTTACTTAACGGTCACCTCCCATATAACGGTTTTAGTTTTTCCAATTATTTTTGACAACGGTTCTAACGATTTTGAAAGAACTTTGGAAACGTTGTATCACACTGGTATTCCAACATTTTCGTGATGCAAAATTAGTTAAATTCTAAAATTATAAGTAAAAAATACTATTTTAACTCAAAAAATTTTTTTTTTTTTAAACCAACGAAGAATTATGGTTATTCACTTCCTGTTCTAGTTTAAAAAAAAATGATACTTAATTTATTAAGTTTTTAAAGTTTTTGCTAACATACAACTTGATCTCACTTTTTGACCAGTTTCTGATATTTTTTTAACTTATTAAATTAAATGTTTTTAATACCATGGTTTGTTATGGATACAAGAGCATGTTCGTGCGACCAAGTCGTGCATTTTATTAAAATAGTTTTTATATTTAAGTTGCTCGATTTTGATTGAGGTTATAGACTTTTGTATGTGTTTAGAAAAAAAACTTTGGAAATAAAAATAACCAAGTTTAAACAACTCGGAGTTAGGATAGCGGTATAATAGCTGGGGTTATCAGACAAATCACTTACATCATTTACGGATTTCAATAAACAAAAAAAAAAACATTAAAATTAAGGGCTATGAAGCATCACAATTTAATGATTTAATGGTAATTTATCATGCGATGGGCTGTTATTATAGTTTAAGGTTTGCTGAACATTAAAATAGTCACATCTATCGAATATTTCTCATTTAACCTATACCTACAATTAAATGTGTTATTATTTTAGCCATGTAATACTTTTTTTTTATTTAAGATTTCTATAAAAACCAAAAACATTCTAAAGATACAACTTTTCATGCACACCTCCAAGAAAAGTTAATGCGCCAGAATCCATGTCAGGGCTATTCAACTTGCCTAATTTGAAAACAGCGAAGATATTCATTTTATTTTATTGATTTGGTTAAATTGTTGATGGATCGATATCATGAAGAAAATGAAAGCAAATTACATATACATTCCTATTTGTTAATTGAAATTGAAATAAATAAAGGTATTTGCCATACAAAACCTTTAACGAAAAATATTTTTTAAATATGGTTTCTACATGTTCTTTGAATACTTGACAAATTTATTTGTACCCTTGACATCAACTCAAAAGTTACATATTTAAATGCGGTCATTGTTCACTTTTTTTTTTTTGTTTGGGTGCACCCGAACCATGGACTCAATACTTGCATACACAATTTGTCTAATTTATTTCAACTGCTTCAATACTCTATTTTTTTAAGATCATTAAATCCAATGTTGATTAAAGAAATCATAACAATGTGCATCTGACTGAAGTCATTGAACCCCTTTGCATTTTCAAAAGGGAGCAATGACAGACACTTACAAATTGAATGAATGAATGATGTTGATAACTCAAATCATACGCATCAAGTGACCTTTTACGTTTATATTTGTATCTCGTTCTATTGGGCAAGTATGTATTGGTTTCATGAGAAAACAAATTTGTCGGGTTTGAAATAAATCCGACGTTGCGATAAAAGTTAAAATGCGTTTTGTTATGTGGACATCGATGGAAGACGAAAGTGTTTTTTTATTTAAGCTGTGACCGTAAAATAACGGTTGTAATTTTTGTCTAAATTTACTCGGAAACATCCTCTACGATTTTGATAAAACCATTCTATTAATTTTATTTGAAGTATTTGAAACATAATTGGCTGTCAAGTTCTTGGGACTAATCCACACGGAAACCGTATTTCACAAATTTCCCCATAAATGTATTACACCCTTAACGATATTTTATCCATAGTGTTCATTTTTAGTATATTTAAGAAAAGTACGACTGGGTTGCACAAACTTGCTTTTGGGGGAAGTTACTTTCATTTTCACGGCTGGAAAATTCATTTGACCAGGCTTTAAAAAAAAACGTAGGTTAACTAGCTGATTCTGGAAAAAATGTTCAGCTCAAGGAAATCTTCATTGGCAACAAATCACTCATATAAAATTTTATCGAAATTGATCTTATTCTTTTCCAAAAAAATCTTTTTCAAATTTTTGTTTGTATTATTATTAAGGCTTAGCAACAAATCACTCACTCAAATCGCTTTTGAATATTAAATTTCTTCAACATCGGTGCACCAGTTCAAAAGATAGACGGTGTAATAAAAAAAACGTTCTATGACCTACCATCACCGTTAATAAGCTGAAAGACATCACTATTGGCAACAAATCATTCACATAAAATTTTGTTAAAATATATCGTATTTTTTTTTATCAAAAATTAAATTATCGGTTACGTTCATATGGTGGGTATCGTTATTTTTATACCTAGGTCAAAAATAAAAAAAAAACCTCTGAGCATTATACCATAAGAACCCTTTGGACGAAGTTTAAAGAAAATCGGCCCAACCGTTTAGGCTGTATAGGTGTCGATACTTTTTTCGTTTTCTCTATCATCGTAATGTCATGTTTGATTGTGATCTGATAACTATTTTTTTTTTTGTTACGAATGCATAATCTTAAAGTATCTACGGCACAATCAAGTGTTGTAATTAACTACGAAAATATAGATTCAATTGTTTTGTTTGTTTTAATAAAGATACATAATTATCTATAATAAGGTATTTAAAATGATTTTTGTTTCAAGCATCATTTCTTATGTTATATTCTTGAAGGTAACACTCTAGATATCGTAATATCTTATGATTCATCTATTCTGAGAACTAGTTTTAATGTATAAGATACAATTATTGTTTGCCTTATACGTTTTGCTACCAACATACTCGTAATTTTAACTGCCGGAAACTCACATCTCAGCTCATACATCGTAAAACTTGCTTCTAAGAAAGCCATCTACATAGATAAATCTAAATATTTTATCATTTGGGCTCAAAACAACACACACATCGAGCTATTTGGTGTTGTTCGTATAGCTAAATGAAATTGGAATGAAAAATAACAGACAATTTACTCTTCAGGTTTCTCATTTAATTATGCAAGTAGACTGGACGTCTCTGTTCCGTTCTAGACATACAACATAAATTTCATAAACAAGACCTTATCAGAGAAATATCTTTTGCAAATACTCTTTTGTATCTTTTTTACCTGTGCCTACAATCTGATCATCAGAAATTTAAAACTTGTAAACGCCGTCAGTATAATCGCGTAATGGTTAATTTTATTTTTGTTTATTTTGAGTAAACAAATTGTTAATCATAAAATGTTCACACTTACACTTTTCATGTTCACACTTTTCTTTTGATCTCAGTTTTTTTTTTTTATTTTTTAGATAATTTTCTTAAAATTTAGTGGGAATACATGCAAATGTAATGAATACTTGATGAGTTAGTTTGAATTTATTTTTGGAAGAAACTTTTTGATTGAATATTCAAAGGCTGTTTATTTTCTTGTAAAACTGCATAACTTAACGTTTTGTTTAGAAATTTGTTTGTGTTTTGAGTTTGTATTGATAATGTTTCTGATTTTATGCATAAAAATATTGGACGTATATAATGTTAATACATAGTATATTCAAATTCATATTACAACATTTCACTTTCAAAGAGTTTTTACCATTTGGAGTGTTGATTGAACTTTAAGTTGTTCTTTAGCGCTTTCACGTTTGTTTTTACTTTTGACTAGTTTAAGATACAGTCGACCTATATCACTCATTATTTAGACGGCAGAAACAACTGATCGATGTCGGCATGATTTATTGTGATAAGAGAGCACCTTGGACCTAATTGACTCTGAAAGTGTCAATAGCAAACTCCGTCAAAATGCATCATCTTCTGAAAATTTCTCAGACTTCTGGATAGAATTTTAGTAACATTTTTCATGAAATTGCCAGGGAACTGAGTTTTTTTTTCATTTTTTAACCAAAAATCATAAAAACGATTAATTTGGAAGAATATAAATATGCCTATTTATAAACAAAAATTGTATGTAAGTACTCACCAAAGGGTCTGATAAATAAAAAGGACAATCCACGACCTCTCGCACAAATTTATTTTTTTTAAAAGTGAAACAGACGAGAGATGTAAACCCAATTTTGTTTCAACGAGACTCGATACTTTATATTGCCTGAGATGGGAGTATATAGAAGTTATCGATATTTTTGACGTTTTCAATCTTTCAGTAGACTGATTAGAAATGCGAAGTACAAAGTTTAGTGACTTTTTTTGCAATAAAATGCATTGTTAAATAATATTTATCTATTTCATAACAATTCTGTGATATTTGAGATTACAATGATTTTTAGTGTGGGAGTTGAAATAGAAGAAAAACATGCCAGAGGACTGAGCATTAGACCCTTTGATAATTTTTTTGAGATATGCACAATTTTGATTTCGCATATAGATTTCAGAATCAGAATCGATTGTAGAATCACCCGGTTTCATCGGCATAGTCGATGAAACCTAATTCTTCAAAATTCTGCGGAAAACGGGTTTCGTTTTCCCAAAAAAAATTTATATGAAATTTGAAGCTGTGAAGGAGTTTGTTTTAAGCATTCAGCTAAAATTCTGTCAAGTCTACCTAATTTGCTACTTTTGAGGGGATTAATTGAAATTAGGATTTCCGTCACTGAAAGAGTATCGATATCAGTACCCTTTCAAGACCTGCGCATCTCGTTTAGCTGAGGATGTTTACTATATTCTGCTCAGCAAAATCTTAATTATGCAAACCTATACAAGTGATCCTTCCATCTGGAGTAAGCTTCTTCTCTTTTGATACCAAGAGTGAGCTATCAAAATTCATTGGATGGTGATTGGTTTTACTTATTTTTCCTCGACAACTTCTACTCTCGATATTCAATAAAATTTTCTGGTATAGTTTTTCTTATTTTCAGTGATTCCGTCTAATCTATTGCACTCATGTAAAGTCTTTATTTGTTTCTTCAACAATTTACGAAGCGGATTTTATTCCAGATTTATTGGATATACTATAGAGTCAAAAGCATTCTCGCAGCCTCTATAAAACCATTGTACCCAATATCATTCGCAAAATATAGAGTCTCATAACTTTTATTAAACTCACAAAATGTGTTCTTGTTTATTTGTCTTTTTTAGCAAAGTGCTTTCAAGACTTAATTTCATGCCACAGGAAGCTCATTATATATCACTATATCAAATCTCTATTTAATGCGAAGTATAATATAAATTAATTTGTCTGTATTAAATTCAAAGGTTTAAAAACAATTAAGTACCTCATAATGTCTTAAATGCTGATGACTCATTCCCATCAATTAATCGCCCACAAATTTGTGTTGTTTTCTTATGCATTGTATTTCACTTCTTAACCATATTTTTCAATTCATCAATAATCGTATTTGGCTTACGTATCTTTTTGTTGTATTTTGTATATTTTCAAAAGCTTCTTAAAATAAATATATTTACAAATGTGTTTTAACTGAAATTTATATGTTAACGTAAACAGTTTTTTTTTCTTGTGGAATGTTTACGTTGTAAAAAACCTCATAAATCATTAAGTAACTTCAAGTGTAAAAATATTTTTGTTTTATTTACACACGTTACTACACATGTTCGATACATTATACAATGGTTTTACTTATTGTTTTGACCGCATGCGGATCGGATTAAAGGAAAAACCTTGTTTGTATTTAAAAAAAAATATACAATCGAAGTAATTTGATGGCAAGCAATCAATTTATTTGAGTTCAAGAAAGTTTAATAAAATGATTTGAAATGTTTTCAGATATCAAATTACATAACAGAAATATTTATAATAGAACAAGCTTGTTAATAGTATAGAGAGTCACAATTGAATTAAAATACTTATTTAACTTAAATGCACAATATATAGAATAAAAAATGCATCGGTTGTAATAAAAGAATTATAAACGCCCACACTTAAAGTGTAATAAAATACAATTAGTTACAATTAGTTGCATGTGTATACGTTTTACGTTCATATACAGAGCTTCTGTGGTTTACTCTTCAACTTCTTTTTTAATTTTTACAACCTTCTCCCATTAAAAAAAAATCCACAATCAACCTGAAACCAATCATAGCATCAAACCATATTAAGATGTTTCCTCGATGATATAATTGATGCTCTAAGGTCTAAGCTAATGCATCGGATGGATGAGAAAAAAATTACAAATGACCGGCAGCAATTTTAAATCGACAAATAAATTGCCAACGCATTTATTTTATAAATTATAACTAGCCGAGTGTGGCAAACAAAAAGCAAGATATTTATTTCAGTAAAACTCGTATCTTAGCACTATTGCACCATTGACATTGAATCAATGTTGATGGCGTGAAGTTACCTCGTTGGTATTAACGAGCTTTAGAGAGCCCTAGGCTAGGCAACAAACTATTTTTTTATACATATATGGGTTTGAGAAACAATTAAAGTTGAACGTCCCAAACGAGAAAGTGCACGACATTTAATATTGCTCATAAACTTCTCTAAAGCGTATAAATGAGAACTACCTATAAGGATGTTATAATTTGGATTTCTTATAGTATTTGGCTCATCGGGTTTCATTTCTCCCTTTATGAGTTTAATAAATTTCAGGGGTAAATGCTAAAGTTAATTTTGAATTGGAATAAGAAACTATACTTCATCAATAAACATACATTAGGAAATGAAAGATAAAAATATTTCCATTTTCATTTTGATGAAAAATTAAAGCACACCTGAACTGAAGCTTACTTAACTGCTCCTGTAACAAGTTTTTTAAGGACTTAGCATTAGCACAATTTTATATACAAATACTTGGCAAAATATTAATCTTAAAACAAGGGGTATAGAAAAATAGAGTTTATAAGGTAATAAGGTAATTTTGAAATTGTAATGACAGAAATTTCGTACCGTTAATAAGGTGATTTTGAACAAAAAATTCTAAAGAAAAACTCCGTCATTGCCACCAAATCAGTCGCACAAAATTTTATCAAAATCGTTCGTATTTTTTAAGAGAAAAATTGGATTGTCTTGAAGGCTTGTTTGTCAGGTACCGTTCATATGTAAGCTTATTCTAAAAACATGAAAAACATAACCTATGGCTACAAATCCATTATACAAAATTTTATCAAAATCGATCGTATTTTTTTGGAGAAAAATTGAACTATCTCTTACGCTTATAGTGCAAGTACCATTATTTTCGGACCTAGGATACAAATCAAAAATACGCTTGGTCATATTACTCTAAAAATACAGAGTATCAAGTTTGAAGAAAATCCTCCTAACCATTTAGGCTGTAGGTGTCGATACAACCAGACTGACAGACGGACAGACAGACAGAACTGTCGGACCTACTTGTTTCGTGTTCTCTATCATCGTAATATCATGTTTGATTGTTATCTCAAAATTATTTGTTACGAATGCAAAACTTGCCTTATAGTACCTACCTGTAATCGCAAGTAGAAAGTGTCTATATAGACGTACAATTTTTAAAAATAAACAACAAAAAGACAAAAAATACCCAAATTTAATATTATTAAGTTATGTTTATAGAAAGGAAGTTCAATTTTAAATGCTTTGTCACCTTCACTCTAAAACTTGCGTTTCACCCTGGTTTGATGCTGGGCTCGTGACTCTAGATGACATCAAACCTTATCTAGTACACAATAATTGTCGATGATTACCTACTGCTATACAAAATTTACAGAGTAAACTCACTGCGAATTTTATTTTTGATTAAAGTTAGACATTAAAATTATGTGGAAAAGCGATGTTAATAGTTGTAAAAATAAACAATAAAAAACCTAAAATAGACAAATTAAATATTTTTAAGTGGAGTATATACATTTATGTATGAATGTTCATTCACATATAGCAGTCGCGAATCATCGACAATTATTGCGTATTTAGATAAGGTTTGATGTCACCTAGCTGACGAACCCAGCATCAAACCAGGGCGAAACGCTAATTTTGGAGTACCTATACTTATATCGTTCTTAATATTCGTCTTTTGAACACGACAAAGGCAACAAAACAATTGCGGATTCAAAAGTGAAAGATTTCGATAGACTGGATCGATTCGCTCGTTTTAGAGAATAGCGTATTTAGTTACCGAAGGGGAATGTTTCCCTTCGAAAGTTTAATAGAATCAAAGTAGTTTATTTTCGACTAATCGTTCCCCCCTGCGAATCAGATTTAACAGCCCCGTTGTGTATCATCGATATTTTTAAAGTGTTAAATTTCCCTAATCATAATAACAATTCAGCCCATTATAAACACAAATGCCAATCAAAATAAATAATAAATCCATAAATGCCTAAATAAAACTCCCATAAATAAATTTAATAGAAAAAATGATGTCTTAGCAGATATTTACTGAAGCGCGAAGATCATATATCATTAATCTATCAACCTTAGATAATTTCTTTTGATTCGCAGTTAGTTTCTGGTTTCAAACAAAAAGCATAAAACCAAACAGTGACATTATAATTATAAAGACAAAGATCCCATCGTTGATCGTATTTTCTAGTAATGTTCCAATTTCTTTCTCTTGAGTCAACACACGTCATCTCGAACAGCCCACATAATGTTACAACTTGACGTCAGTAAGACTTCAAATCCAAAAACAAAACGTTAAAATAAACCACCTACACAAAAAGTTGACCATAAGAAAACACTATCTATAGTGTGATCTATCTAGATATCAGCATTCACAATAGTTTTTCTATTAATCCGTAGGGGTATTTATTTTTGTGTTCTGTCCTATAAGTTATTGACGAAACCGTAAAGTCAATGGCATATATTATATGAACTCATAAAATACGATCGATTTCTCTGTTTTCTTAAAAAAAATGTTCATCTATCCAAACTGTCATTATTCAAACGGATGGACAATTTTCTATGAGTGCGTCGCTGAATCAAATGACAGAGTTGATATTATTTTTCTTATTCTCTACGACCATTGTGGTTGAAGTTTAAGTATACATTTATACAACTTAACTGTTATTTTCTTCAATTGATTGGGTTCAATTGATTTTAACTTTAGACATCAGAGAATAGTGCTACATGTCACACAGCCCGCTTTTCAAACGCTTAAGCCACACAGTCGATGTGCATTGTTGACAGGTATTGATTTCAACTGCCAATACTTCTAACTTGGGCCGTGTCATATTTTATACCGGAATGTGGGTCAAAATAATGAAAGAAGCTATTTAGTTTTTGTTACGAATGCCACAAGCCTTTTTTTTTTGGCATGAACTTAAATATAGAAATGTATCTTGTGGCAATTTGAAATGAGATATAATGTGTCTTTCGAAATTAATAACCCGCTTTGAGGCTATTATTTAAATATATCAACAAAGAAGAAAGATAAATGGCGTGTATTAAATTAAATACGTTCCGAGATCCCCTCAATTCGAATATTCGAATTAATAACATTATTTTTGTCAAAACATAACAAAATAAAGTTTAGTTTGATAAAGTTTGGTTTGGCAAGTGCCTATTCTTCTACTTTTCCAAATGCGTTAATAACCTCGACTAGGACCGCAACTTTTCTTCATCATTAAGATTGTGGGATTTGTCGTTTTGAGCCCGGCAAACGGAGTTTTCATATTGTTTCATGTCTAGCGCCTATAGAATGATGGTGACGTTGTATTTGTTTGTTTATAAGAGTTTTTTGGGTTTGTCCCTTCTTTTATATGATTGTAGCTATTGGAACTTTGGATGGAGTAACATGGGTCTTTTTGTTTGTACATGACAATAAAAGCTTATTTAGATATTTTTTTCTAGCTGTTCTTCTTTCTTTTAGCTGTTGTCAATTCGCTCTCTTGTTTTTCGTACATTACGATATTGTGAACAAGCGTTGCAATCGTTAAAAGAACAAATACATACAAAGTAAAGCTTTCTCTTGAACTTCAAGTATATTTTTCATTTGATATCATCATCCCAAAATCCTTCAATATCGAAAAATTATCTGCCGAAATTATATTTTCTTTTTGACGTCAATTTTTGGCCTAGCTCCTTTTAAGTTTTTTTGCATTTTCAAGTTCTTAAATTATTCTTATAGATATCGGTGGCAATATGTAATAGTTTATTTATTTTTAGCTATAAAAACTATTCATTCTCTGAAAATTGACCTTAAAATTGCATTTTTTGTATGAGGCTTCATATTGTCAGAAGTACATCCAGGGCAATGTTTTAAAAATAATAAAACTTTTTCTTACCAGTTAAATCACTGGTACCATTATTTTAAGACCTAGAATACAAATTCAAATATCTTCAACTATGCACTTAAAAATAATAAGACATACAAACAAAAATGTGTAGGTAAGACTTTTTTAGTCTTTCATGTCATCGTTATGTCCATGTTTGATTTTTTTCGAAAAACATAAGGCAATATTTTATGAATAATAAATTGCTAGTTAAAAAGAGTATAAGCAGGATTAAACTTCTCAGTTTTTTTCCGAAACAGAGTAAAAAAATTGTTTTACTTTAAAGTCTGGTCAACAACATTCATTTACTTTTGATATGATGGGTGTTGTACACACACTTAAATAAAAACAATTTATAGGAAGGTACCTACATATAAAATTTCCTCTTTTACAAAAAAATATAAGTCGTGACACCCGTTAGCAGTCGATTAAATTCAAACAAAACTTGCAGTCCTCTCCAAAGATAAACACTACATCGAAAACAATGCAAGCTCGTGACTTATTACACCATCTACACCAACGCCTTAAATCATTTAAGAAACAAATATTGCAATGCATTCTACCATTAAGCGAAATAAAACCTATGTAACCAGCGATTGTGTTTTGTTTTTATTTGTAAATCTACCAGTCAAGGGTTGAAATCAAAATCCTTAATATCTTAGTAATTCAACATTGAAGTGTATGAATATTTATAAAAGACCACAAAAACACAGTGTTATTTAAAAACAAAAACCCCCTTATACCTATGGATATGACAGCTGAAGTTCTGTCTTCCGAAATGAATTCCCGTCTACGTTTAACGACAAAAACAGTTGGAGCCGAACGCATCCGAAAAGCAAAAGAAAACAATGAAGACATTGCCGTGCTGAGTATGTTCCTACCAAATGCCACCACCGTTGAACAGAATCGGGATTTTTACTGCAATCTTGGTGATTATTGTCGACTGGGTGATCCAAGAAATACAAAAGCAGGTAAACATTGAGATAGAAATTGTAACAGAACTCAAAAGGTGATTAACTTGTTAATCCATTGAGTAAATATTTAAGTTTGATGTAAGCAAATACTAATATAAGCTATATACACTTTAAATACTGCTGACAGCTTTTCAGGAGACTTATGGATTTCATAAGTGTGTGTTAGTAGAGAGGGTGGATTTTACTGTTGCTACCATAGGGAATCTGGTATGCCAAGTCTGTTGTATGTTCGAGTGAAGTGAAAACCTAATAATTTTAAAATCCTGAGAGTATCTTATATAATGGAAATACATATCCTCAAAACGTTTTTAAAACAAAATAAGTGATTATTTGTTTACGTTTGAGGGAAAACATTGTTGGCAAAATATTTTCTTACAGAAACTTGGGTTAGAAGGGTTGATGATACTATGAATGAAAAAATTAATATGATGAATTTTGGAACTAGGAACAAATTTTATTTAAAAAATACAGTTTTAACTCAATTATTCTTGAAATCAGCATAAGTCCCGAATCTCAATCACAATTTTAATTTCCAAATAAATATTAATTTCATAATAAATACGTTTTGCCATTACTGAATAATCAATTTTGTTCGCTCAAAGTGTCATTTTAGTTTTAGAAAGAGATAGCTTGTGGTGAAAAGTCATATAAGATCATGCTGCCTCGGGTGGCATTACCATGGTATTTCTTGACACATTGGTGGTAAATCCGTACACCATCTCATCGCTACCATACTAGTTGTCACAGATATTTTGGTTAAACATATTTACAATGGTTCGATTCTAAATTGTGTTTCTGCCGTGACATAAGCTTATAAGTTGGTTTATGGGCAGAAGGTCAATTTTGTCTCAATTAGACGAAACACAATAATTTCTTTAAAAAGAGGTTCAAAACGACTTTTCGTTCAAGTTTATTAACCTCATCAGGTGTATTTCCATTAAAACATCAAAATAGAAAAATTAATAAATTAAAATTAAAGAAAAGTCAAGTGACATAAGCTTCATAAGTAAGTTCCAAACTTTCAAAGAGTCCCATCACTTTCATGTTGCTATTGTAACACAATACGCATTTTTCTTTTTTAACTCTGACCGCTCGGAGCAGTGCTTGAAATGTCAAAACAAAAATCTCTGTTTCTTTTTAAGCTCAGACCATACTCTTTGAGCTCTTAGAAAATCGGCAGAGCACATAGAGCAAAATGAATTTGACATGTAAGAAAAAGAAATAATTTAATTCAAACAGTTGAAATGGCCAAAGGAGTTTATTTTTTTGGTGGCAAATGTAATTTATTTGATGTGAACAAATTATTAAGATAAAAATTTCTATTTCCAACCATAAGTGAGGAAAATTGTTCCAATGTGTTTCATTTTTAACTCAGACCACACAGAGCATACTCTGAGAATATTATGATCAGAGCACCTCAAAACATGATCTCTGTGCTCGGGCTCTGCTCTGTGCTCTGTACACTGTACAGAGTTAAAAAAGAAGAAAAACGCATAATGTCCGATAGGAATTTTTACCTTGTTGTAAAAAAAAAGTGACAGCTCACACTTCACAGATGACATATTGAAACAAGTATCGCGCTTTTTTCAGACTGTCAAACTCAACATCTTGTAAGAAGTATATTGTAAATATTTTTACAACGCGGTCTTTTTTTCCTGCGAAATTGTAGATTTTCGTGTCTTATTAGTTTATTAATACACTATTCACAATTTTCACGCATAACATTAAAATTTCCGCTCTTGTTTTCAATCAATTTTTCAACAATGATAAAAAAAATTTGAGCTGTCATCCTTGAACTGCTGATTTTAACGCTGCTGTGCGAACGAGAAATAGATATATCGTTGTTACCTTAAAAGCCCTATATCATTTTTTAGCTTTTAGTGACGTTTACAGTTTACAGAATCCGCATAAATACTGATTCTGTCAAAAATACTGAATTAGCTACTGGAAAATACAGTTATGCGTCAAGTTTTCAAATTTTGTATGAATTTTGTGAGCCAAAAAGTATGAGTGTGTTAAAGATTTTTTGTCAGAACTTATTTTTGTTGTCTTAAGTTTTCTATCTTAAGTTGACGAAAATATTTTTAACCTGAACTCTAAATTGGAGATGACGCCTGCTTCAATTTGCCGTGTTTTATGTATTGGCGTTAAATATTTTTTAGAGTTTCTTTTGCTTTACGTTTCCTAAGTCCTAAACATCTTAAACGCTGAACACGTTGATGTATTATTGAGCTTGGCAACACTTAACACTTATAGATACGATTGTTATTTATTATTATTATTATTAAATTATAATTGTTATCCGTTATACTTCTGACATAATCATGCTGGTCTCGATCTCGATCTTTAATTTAACATTGAGAGATCAGTTGTAACTTAACTCAACATGAACAAAGATCTACATATATATGAACTAAGTCGGAGTCTTTTACTTAAGAATGTAACATTTGGCGCAGACGATTATTGTGTAAAAAAAATTTAAACCGCACGCGTAATTGAAAAGCAAAGCATGAAATGCCTGGCAAGGTACAAGCCTGTGTACAAGTCGTAAAGTTCATTGTTGTATCTTCTGATTTTGCTTTGTATATCACTCATTTTTATATCAAAATGTGCTATCATGTTACACGTTTCATATTCCTTTTTGAATTTGATAAAAAAAATACTTAAAGTGTTTAAAATATAATCTATTTATTTTCTGCATAAATTAAACAAATCAATTTTGGAAATGTAGAGTGCAATGATTCCCGATGTATCTTTTTGTCATGAACTCAGTACATAATGAATTGTGGACTAGTGAGCTGCGTGACTTAGTTAACAGAAGTACATAACAATTATTACTTTAAAACTAAAAAGAAAACAAAGCAAAAAATATTTTGCCAACCGGAGTTAAGAATAAATTCATTGAATTATAATAAGACTACACGAATGCAAGGTGCAAATAACTATTTAATTTTGTGTATCTAGTTAGATATTTTTTAGGTTCCCAAATCCTACACGAACTTGTATGACTCTCGCGTAGCTCCAAATTACCATCCCACATCAAGTGGTTATTTTATTATATTACGATAAAATAAACTTAAAGCTTTGCATATTATTTCATGAGATCATCTACTAATTTTGGTTAGCGTGTCTTGAAATATGAACGAAAATTGGTTATTAAATGACGGTATAATGACCCGTACAGTTTTTTTATGAATTGCCACTTAATGATAGACTGAGAGTTATCAAATTTCTAAAGACAAATGAACAAAAAAAAAGCAACCAGAAAATGGAGTTAATAATTATTATAAGCTATAAGCAAAGTGTATTAAAAAGAAATAATTATAAGTTTTATACAACATGCTTCTTTCTACTTGTTAACCAATAAAAAACTGAAATGATAGCAAATTGTATGATCACATCAGCATTATTATCGAGTCAAACTAAATTAACTTACTTTGGTACTCGTGAATGTTTTGCTTAACTTTAAAGATGCACTTAGATGCGATGTCCATATCGATTGAAATTATTGTTTATTTTTTAGGATTTGTTAAACTTGCTCGTATAAAGTTTTACTTTCATAAAAATAAATTTTATGGAGAAAAATATTTTTATCTCTTAATTGTTTAATTGGACTCTGAAAACCAACCCTAAGATAGCTGCTAATAATAATAGATGTGTCGAAACGTTTCTTCTTTGGCTCAATGGGTGATTGCAGAAAAGGTCATTGTTAAAATCTCGATTAAAATCTAGCAAAGTTATGGCTTTAGAGTAACAAAAATCTAACTTCGAGGCCTTCGATTAGTCCACCACGACTCTCTTCCCTACTTGGTATTACATTAAAATAATAACTTAATATTATTTTGTGTTGAAAAAAAGTGTTGAAAAAAAAAAATAAATAAATAAACATGTAATTCCTTACAAACAGTTTTGAATTGTTATTATTTTTTAAGTTTTCTTAAAGAGTTTTTTTTAAGTTTTCTAAAGAATCACCAAAAACAAAAATTAAAAAATCACATTAAAAATAAAAAAACCCAAACCGTTTTTAAGAGATCTTTCATTCATATATTTTGGATCATTTTTCATTTCGTGATTAATTTATTTAACACAAAAATTGGGTGATTTTTTCATTAATTTTCCAAGCCTTTTTTACTTGGGATTAGAGGTACATAAGGCAAGACAATCAAACATGACATTACGATGATAGCGAAGTCGAAAAAAGTGGGTCTGGAAATTATCTGTCTGTGTTTCTGTCTGTCCGTCTGTCATTCGAACTTGCAGCCTTAACGGTTCGGTCGATATACTTGAAATTTGGTATATATGGTTTTTAGTGTGACCGTCAGGGGTGTTTTGAGAATTTTTGTTCTAGGCCTTAAACTATCGGTACCTTCCATATAACGGTTATGAAAAAGCTTGTTTTGTTCAGAAACGGCTCTAACGATTTTGATTAAACTTGACATGAGGGATATACGGGATAAAAGGCCTCTTAGATGGTTTAAATCATTTTTCTTAAAAAAAAAGTTTTAACGGTACCTGTCATTGTCATATAACGGTTTTTTTAAATGTTGACTTTCTCGTTAGCCAAATTTTGTTTCTAGAAAGGCCTAGATAGCCAAACGATAATGGCGTACTTAATTTTTAATAACTTTTCTAAGAAAAATTATATTAATTAAAGAATTTTTTTTTGTTTTCGGATGAATATTAATAATTCGCTGAAATTGGCATACTCCAGATTAAAAAAAAAAATATTTAAAAAAAATTGTTTTAAAAAAATCGAATTTTTTGAATTAAAAAAAAACATACTCTAAAACATATTGTAGTATTTAATAGTTACTGGCATACCATGAATTTCTTGGAAAACTCTGGTTTGTTTTCAATAAATTTTCAAATTTATTTATTTAAATTTGTTTTAATTTATTTCTTAGGAATTTGAAAATATTATTGAAAATCCTAAAAACGCAACTTTTTGTATAAAAAAGTTGTTTTTTTTCAAAAATATTAGCCGTGGGCAGTAATCTACCACAAGAACAAGTCTGTGCGACCCAGTCGTGCCTTTTATTTATTTCCAATTCAACCTAAATGTTTTTGCGTTTTTCGCATAGTCGTAAATGGCTTGCAAAAATAACTTCACTGCAGGGAACTAACTTCACGGGATCTAACTTCACCACAAATAGGAACTAACTTCACTTTTTTTGGTTAAGTAAATTCCCACTAAAGGTTCCCATCTAGAATTTTTTTATTTACGGAGATATAAAGCTGAAATTAGGGGGCTTCTTTAGTTCCCGGTGCCCCCAACAGTTGAAATTGGTACCACTATAGGATTTAGGATGATGGGTGCGAGTTTGGGTGGGTGCAAGTTTGGGTAAGCCTATGCAATATGTGCATTTTGAATGAAAAGTGTAGTTAGTTCCCGTGAAGTTAGTGCCCTGCACCTATCAAAATCACAATTGTTTTGCGGTCCACTTTATGTAAATATTTATGTAACCTCACCACCGTATTATTTTCTGGATATATCCTATTCACATATCTGTTTTTCTTTTTTCCCTCTTCGAGAATAATTGGTCGTTTTTCCTTAACTTTCCCTCTCTTTCATAAAAAAGAAAACTATGTAGTTATATAAGTGCTTCGAAAATTACTCAGTTAGACCGTCTATATTGAAGCTCTTTATTCATAAAAAAAGTCTGTTTCAAACCGCATTCATCGACTCCTCTATAGACTGTCATTTCCTAGTAATGTTTATTTTTTCCAAAAGACACGCAAAAACTTAGTTCTTATAATGACTTGCGGTGCCATTAATTTTGCTAAATTATCTTCCAAACCTTCAAAAGTATCACAAAAGTATTGAATCTTACATTCTAGTTATGTTTTTCCATTGAGTAACACTATTCTCTGTCATGTATAATCAAACATCAAATCCATTAACTCATAAAATATATATCTCGAGATATAAAATCAATTAATAAATAAATTATAAATATTATTCAAGCAATGTCAACAAACTTGTAGTAACAATCATTGACTGTGCGCGCTTCCATTGCATGTCATGTCGCCACCAAAAAACCCAATCTCGGTTTATTTTTATATCAGAAAAGGAATAAACAATCGTTTGTTGAGGTTTTTTTTTCTTCCCTTTCGATTTTGTGTCATTCGAAAATAACACAATCAATCGAATTGCTTACTTTTGGAATAACACCGCGTCCTTGAATTAAGGAAGTCAATTCGACCTTTTTTATATAATCGTTACCGAACTTTGATGGTATCATGACAATGACCTAAATATATAAAAATGTTTGCATGGGTTTTCTATGTTATTGTCGTTAATTTTTGTATTTCAAATATTTTAATCGATAAAAAATTGTTATAAATTGTGAATTGCTATATTTATATTACGTATACGCCGTAGTGCACAAATTTCAAAGAAAAAAAAATTGCTGTATACCCGCTACTATAGCTTTAAGCAATTTCAAAGGAAAATATTTTTAATTTTACTTTATTTTTTTATCTTTTATAGGCACGAAGAAAATGGAATACAAGACCCGCCAGTGGCACGAGAAATGTTTCTGTTGTTGTGTCTGCAAAACGCCCATTGGCACCAAATCCTTCATCCCACGTGAGCAAGAGATCTATTGTGCCGGTTGCTACGAAGAGAAATTCGCAACCAGATGCATTAAATGCAACAAAGTAAGTTCTTTTTTTTCTGCATCTGCATCTTGTTTGAGAATCTGATTATCATTAATTGAAATCTAAATTCTTTATTTTTTTTTGTAAATTTATCTTAGGTCATTACTGCTGGCGGTGTGACTTACAAGAATGAGCCATGGCATCGTGAGTGCTTCACCTGCACTAATTGTAATATCACTCTGGCTGGGCAACGATTTACTAGTCGTGACGAGAAACCGTACTGTGCCGATTGCTTTGGCGAGCTATTCGCCAAGAGATGCACTGCGTGTGTCAAGCCTATTACAGGTAAGTGGTCTTTTGTAAAATTTTGTTTAGCAATGGGTGTAACTTACACAAAATTACTGCTATATTTTGTGTCATACTTCGATGAGTAACGTTGTTTTCAGTTGCCGTTGCTGATAATAAATTGTGACATTTATAGCTGGGGAGAAGTTGAAAACGCATGAGAGTATCTTTTTCTTGTTTCATGTAGATTTGTTGATATGAGACTTGTTTTCCATGTCATACTGTCATTGCGGTAGGTGTCGAGATTTGAATTTCGATGATATATTATCTAATGTTACATGTAACAAACTGGAGTTTTCCTTTGCCGTACAGAAGAACTCGACCCTTAGCAGACACTTCAACTTGGTAAAATTGGCTTCTACACCCGTGCAAGATTCAATTAACTCAAGAGCTCAAAGTCAATGACCATCATGACAAAGATATTTTACACAGGTCTTTGCCGATTCCAGCCGTATCCATGAAGAAGAGTCTTTGAAAATTGACCTCATTGCTGTGCGACAAGTCGCGGCAGACATTTTATGTTTGAATTAAACAATCATTTTGTTTTCACACAGATTTTTTTTCCATTTCAACATCGAGACGCCCTAATTGTTAAAACCTTATTTTGATGGAACTTTGTTACTCTGTAATGCGAAGCGTCTTCATCTCAGCTGATTTCAATTTACCTTTTTGTTTATTTTATTTCAACTACAGACGGTATTGTCAAGTTGGTCAAAACAATTCACAATATTTACATTTTTACTCTCTTACTTTTTGTACATTTTCCAACATTTTGAACCATATGCAACAAACGTATTTCAGATTTGGCCATATTTTATGGTAATAGAAGATGACAGAGTTCTTTCGCCAATTTGTTATCATATACAGATAGACCTACGTGATGGTCATCGATACCTTGCCCCAGCGAATCACCTATTTTCTTGTTAATTGAGAGAAGGTAACATTATTTCCATACTGTTTACGCATTTCGTCACCCCTGATGAGTATGGAAATGGTAATCGTTTGACATATAATGCTGATGCCTTCCAAAACTATGAGGACTCAGGCCCACAGTTTGTTCTTTTATTTAGAAATTGTCTCTGCTGCCGCACTAAATAATTTTTATGTTTACCAGTAAAACGCTTTTGAATTCAACATAAGTCAATCCCACCAAATTAATTTTTTGTTGTCTCGGTCTAAAACAACTATCCGTAATATTATGTCACTTTTTACAAATAACAAATATATAAAGCCATATATTTCACAATATAATATTTTCTTTTCTTTAAGGAATTGGTGGCACACGCTTCATATCATTTGAAGATCGCCATTGGCATCATGATTGCTTCATTTGTGCTAGCTGCAAGACATCTCTTGTCGGACGTGGTTTTATTACTGACGGACCTGACATTATCTGCCCAGAATGCGCCAAGCAAAAGTTGATTTAAATTTAAATATATTATATTATCGAACTCATCGATATCCACAGCTAGACAAATAAAAAAATAAATTTTATTGTTTTGCAAACACAAAAAAAATATTTTGTTTATATTAATGAAAATGAATTTCAAAACTTTTGCACCAATATCTATCTGCAAAAACTTATCCAATATGAAATATATTGTTTTCATATAATAAATTTGTATAACTTTTTTCTTTAAATTTAAAAATGATCGTTGGATTTAAAATACGACTCGTTTTCTCGTTTATATTATTTTTTTAAAGATTTTTAATTTTATTTTTTAAGTCACATTTATTTTACATATGAACGGAAAAGAAATATAATATATACATAAATTATATTTAAATAAAATCACCAATTTACAATTATTATCGCCTATCAAAATAAAAATCGAAGTAAAATAAAAAAGATTGTCAATGTATTTACAAAAAAAAATAAAACTAACTAAAAAACAAATTGAGTATGTTATATTTTGTTAGTTTTTAATTTAAACCATGCTTATGTATAGTTATAAAATCTTCAATTTATTAAAAAAAAAATTTAAAAAAGTAATATATTATATTATATACACCTGTGAGAAGTATATACATATGTGTACCTACTTACTTTATAAAAAAGAACTAAAAATTATTATCATTAGGTATGTCGTTATAATCGTAGATAACACGTTTTGTGCCTCTTATTTGTATGTATGTTGCATTTCTTATATTTTGTTAATGAAGTCATTATTATATTATTATTTTAAAAAAATTGTTTAATATTATATATTTGTTTGCTGGAAGTAGGTTACTAATTTTGCTTATGATTTTTTTATTTGTTTTAATTTAAACTGAACATATATTAATTTAATTTTTTTTTATCTTGAGAATATTACATTTAACTGAAACTATTTGATTATGATGTAATCCAATTGATTAATAAATTCAAAGGATATATTTTAAATAAAAATTATAATTTAAAATATGGTCGTCTTTTATTCTTTGAATTATTTGTTATTATGTTACTTTGGATTTTCAATCAAAAAATTTGGGAGCAACCTACATTTTCGTGTAATCTCGAGAGATTATTTTTTTTTTTCAAAAACATAATAATTTATAGAAATGCTGGCAACGCTTTTAATTAGTACTGAAGAAGCATACTTTCAAAGTACAAGACTTAGGTCCAAAACAAATAATAAATTCCTTTGTTTAAGCGACCTTTACATGGTCAGTCATTTGACATGAATCTGTAATATAGTGTTTATAAAAATAAGTCTGTATGCTTGCATTTGTTTGACGAAAAATCAAAACCCCTTTTGATTTTGCCTGATGACTGATTATATGTGTAGATGACTGACGTCCTTTGACTGACCGTGTAAAGGTCGCTTTAGGATGTCGCATGAACTGTTGACATAAAGCTTGTGCTTGCATGTTGGGGAAGACAAAAATCGGATAAGAGGGAATTTATCGCCCTCCGTTTAGATGGGAGGGGCAATTTTACTTAAAAAAAAATATAAATAAACATCGGTAACACTTGAACTGAATTGAATGACATGTTGATGTAACTAATTTTTTGAAACAAAAATTTTCAAACTCAAAATTTTTGCAAACATTAAATTCAAACAATTTTTTTCACCGCGCTCCGTCCATGGTGCAATACAAAAAATGGAAGGTGAATTACTAATAGGTGTTATGAAAAACATAATGTTGAATCCAGTAGGTACTTTTCAAATTTCAAAGCCATGCAAACTGCGACGTCTAACCTTTTTTATCGTTATAAGAAAGTTTTTAAATAAATAACTATTCAAAAGTTATTTCCCACAAAAAAGTCTAACTAGTCCTCAACTTGTGTAGTAAATAACTTTAACTAAAAATAATTTAAACTATTTTTGTTTTTCAAAAACATTCAATTTCCCACAACGCGTAAATCCCTGCACCTAAGAGATAAAATTCTTGGTCAAAAAAGAACGTCTTCGTCACATTATTCCCCGTAAGAAGAAACAACTATTTTGTTTAGTCCCATTTTGGGTATATGGATGAGTGTTTGAAGTTAGAACCCCCTTTTTCGGAAATACATTTTTTGAAGGTTGTACTAGGTTGTGCTGGTTTGTGACGTAATTTCTATTTCAAAAATATTCAAAAATTGGGCTTTTATAACCAAAAACTCATTTTTGACCTACCCCACTATTTGTTGAAAATTATTATTTTTGAAATTTTCAAAGTTGTGCTAGGTTGTGTTAGAGTTGTGCTGGGATCTGCTGCAGTTTTTTTAATTAAAAATGGGAGTTTTAAAGCTGAAAGTCTCGAGCAAAAAATGTGAAGTTAGCCTCCCCTTTTTTTAATTTCAACCCTTTTTTACTTTTTTTAAAATATTAAAGTTGTTCTTGTCATTGTTCCAAAAAATTAAGGTCGCAACTTTGGTATTTTCGAAGATAGAGCATTTTAAAGTTTTTTTTTAACTCAAATTACTCCCCTCCATTATGAATTTTTCCAAATTTTACCATTGAATCTAAATAAATATTATTAAATACAACTTGTGAATAAAATACACACCCCAATTCTGCCGTTGTGACGGGTCATAAGTCAGAAGTCACAATCGTTTGGGATTGATTTTTAGAAGATTATTATCTACACCAATTGTTGTCGAAACTAATAATTGAAGATAAAATATATTTTTTAAGAATTAAGTAGTGAACAACAATCGTGTATAACATTTTAGCATAAAGTATTAACTGTCTCTTGTAAGGAAGTGACAAATCCTCCAAGAACATCATTGTCATGAAAAAGTGCATCTCACCTTAGTCATTCCCCTCCCATCCCGTAGAATAATAACGCACACAAAAGGATTGGTTGAGAGTTCTAAGTCACTAGGCCGTTGCTCTTCGGAGCTGTCAGTTCCACTAAATTTATTTATTTTTTTATAAAGTATTAAATAATAATATGTTCGCTACTTTACTATTTTTGTACAAAAAAAAAATGTTTAGTAAAATTTTATTCATTCCTTCTTGTTTGCATTATAAATAGGTTCTAATCAAAAATATAATAGCAAAAAGTTTGCCAAAATATAGATCCTTGTAGTAGTACTTGCTTTGAAGGGGATCAAAATTTCGATCGTTTTTGTGACTCCTAAGGTGTGACTGTAGGTCAAAATACGAAAAAGTCACAATATCGATTTCATCTTCATCTCTCAGAGTCTTTTGACTTGTGAGGTATCACTGAGGTTAGGCAGAATCAGGCTGTTAGTCTTTAAAGAACTTTAACTATTTTTAAGTTGCTAGTTTAAAAAATGGTTAATAATTTAGGTGTGCTCCAACCAAAATAAAAAATTCTGAAAGTTGTGCCATGTCAAACTGCCTTAAATTTCTAATCTTTGAAAATTTTATACGGTAGTAATACGAAAAAAAAAAATATTTTGATTGAATTAAGACCAATTTAAAGTTCATCTTTTCTAAAAATAAATATATAAAAACTGTTCCAAATTCTTCTAGCTCTAAATTATAGCTTCCAAAGTTGTTTCGTTTTAAATGATTTGACATGCCCACAATTTAAAACAAAATGCACCACACGCTCCCCTTTTTCGTAAAAACAAAAACAAAACAAAAAATATTTGTACGATATTACATTGAATTTTTTTTTTTTACCTATCTCATCTCAGCTTTTGGAAAAATTGACACTTAACGATAGGTCTAGCCCTAAAATTTGCAAAACCGATGATCGGACTAACTTTTTCAGGTACGTTTAGTAAGAATATGGTCACTTCCGGACTCGCTTTGAAAAAAATATGGAAAAATACATTTTAGAAAGGCACAAAAATACCAATTATTTGCTGCTAAAATATATAAAAAAAAAGTTATGAATACTTGAATCCCAACACAAATTGATTATTTTCATTAAATAAACTGAAATATGAAATATGATATATGATTTTGATCCAATATCTAAAGTTGAATAAAAATCCATCTACGAGTAGAGTACGATATAGCTACTCGGTTACCAAAAATCAGACAAGAAAATATTTTTTTTCTTCATGTGGGCATAAAATGACGAGGCCCTCTTTTTTGACGAAGAATTTTTTCTCAAAAGCGCAGGATGTAGACTGTCTCAACGTCACATATTATTCCGTATATTGGAACTTTTTGTTTATTTGTTAATCGTTGGCTGCTTCTCCGATAAACAATAATTGTAAGATATTTATATAATTTGTTCGAACAATATTTTATGTATTTATTTTGTTTTTATTAATAAAAAAGAAAAAAACTGAAAGCTGTCATCTCACGGTTTCTAGATGCGTAACTACTCTGCTCATCTACTCGCGTCAGTGCTACCATATTCTTGTGAACGAGTAATCATACAATTTGCTCGTTTCTATCATACCAGAGAGAAAATTATCATACGCAACCAATATTCTTGTTTTGAAGGTAAGGCGGCACCTAGCGGCACTTAACTACATCAGCAAAACTACACTACACTGCGCAACAACATAAAATATTCTTTGAATGCAATCGTATGATGTAACAGCACTGGCGGCAGTGGAAGCGACAAAGTTGATAATCTGAATAATCTGACAACTTTACCGCGTATAGTGCCGCTTAAGTGCAGTTTCACAGCTGCTAGAAAAGTTTAAATCGGCACGGCACTGCGCGTCATTTCATGACATCTAATTTGTTTTATTTTTTAGTGTTCACTTTTAGTAGAATTACAATGTCATCATTTTGAAAATCTTTTTCCTGATCGTACATAGTAATGTTAAGCTTTCGAATCATTGAGGAACTAGGAGTAAATTGTGTGCAACCGCCACAAGATTTCATATGTTCTTTTGCGAGAAGAATATGCGTGACTGAATTATTATTTAAAGCGCATTTCTGAGCTTGGTTTTTATTAAGCCCACATGACTAAAAATTCGCTCACACTCAGCATTAGCATAGTATGTTAAGCACGAATTCGGATAAATTTTGAAAAAGGTTTTCGTCGTTTTCGTTTTTGTACTCCCTTAGGTTACTCCAAAACACATCTGCTTCAGTTTCTATTAATATATTCTCTGGTAGTTTGCAATAAGGTAAAATACGCCATTCGTCGTCTAAAACTTGGTTGCTTATTCCAATTTCTGCGCATCGAGGCAGTAGTTTTATATAAAACAGTAATGATAGATAAGTGGTTCTCGTTGAATAATCAATGGCGTTTTTTGGGGTAAAAATGTGCAAGCTTTGCAAGACTTTGTCTGAAAAATCGTACCTTTGCCGAAGTCGATAACAAGCAACTTGTAAAAATTTGCGGCAGCGGTCTTTAGCATCGGAAATCATTTGTAGGTCTCTTCTTTTTAGTTCTGATTGAGGAATAATGTGCTTACTTAAAATTGTCTGTATTTCCTCTAAGACTAATGAACCTAAATAAATCTGGCTGTCAGATAGTTGATATGAGGACGAATTCGGATCAATGTCGCTCAAGTTGCAACTGTTGATGTAACGGCTTTCCAGAAAGGAGGAAAGAAGTTGTTTATATACTGAACACATATTTTCATGAGCAGTGGTTATAATGCATTTTTCCGACTGGAAAAAAGCATTAAACGCATTGAGTTTGGATAGAACCCAGTCTAAAAATAGAAAAAACAGTTTTACTTGTGGATCCTGCAAATTTTGTAAGACTCTATCAGCACTTAAAAGATTTAAAAAAAAAAAGTACAAGTGCTTCCCACTGCTCCAAAATCCTGTGAACAACTTGGTGCAATGACAGCCAGCGTGTTGTGCGGGTCTTAGTATGGAATGTGGATCTAAGTCCAGAAACTTTTGAAATTTAATAAAAATTGCTTTCCTCTTAGCACTATTTTTAAAAAAGCTATATATATCACGAGGAAGATCCTCGCATCTACGCGGCAACATTTTGGTAGCTTCACTTGCGAAAATCGCACATGAATGGCATATACACTTAGCTACATAAATTCCTTTACAACTTATTTCAAATCTTGATTTAACGAAATTATTTTCACCCATCATATACTATTGCAACCATCCGAACCGAACCCAACTATAATTTCCATGGGAATATTACATTTTTGTGTTGCATTCTCAACTGCTTCGTAAATTACCTTTTATTGTAAATGTTAATTGTAATTGAAATAACTATCAATGATCCTAGGCATCCACATATGATGTGAGGTTTTTTTTTGTGATATACCTATACATTTTCACTATTAATGGGCACGAGTACGATAACTTTGACGCCAAGAATTGATAACGGTTTTTTATAGAACAGTTCAATACAAGCATTTTTTACTATGGGTGGGGGGGTCTATCTCCCTCCGTTTGGGCGGGAGGGGCAATTTTATAAAAACAGTGCTAAAAATTTAAAACAAATATTAAAAAATAACGGTACTACTTACAACTAAGTTTTATATCTTTTTTTTAAAGCTAATACCTTTTTTTATTAGATGCTTTTTAAATCAAGTAAAACCTATGCATAGTCCTTGAAAAAACGGACTTTAAACTCAAAAATTGCAAAAAAAAAGGTAAAATAAAACTTTGAAGTGTGATTTTTCAAAACTGTAAAACAAAATACTACTTTTTTTTATAAAATTCGTTGCTCATATTAATTTTAAATCATAAACTGAAAACAAAATGATTTTATGTTTTCTGGTTTTTGAGAAAATGGAAAATTACTAAAGCGTATAAACAGTGAGGTATGCAACCCCCCTGCTTAGACACACTATAGGATTTGGGGTGGTTGCGAGGTGGGGTGGGTGCGAGGTTGGGTGTATGCAAAGTTTCTGTTGCATTTAAAGATGCCCAAGCATCATTACAAAAACGAACCTACGTACAACATTCACCGTATACCAAAAAAAAAAAAGAAGAAAACTCTTATAAGAAAGTAGTTTTAGTAATTTTCCATTTTCTCAAAAACCAGTAAACATAAAATCATTTTGTTTTCAGTTTATGATTTAAAATTAATAAAAAAAGTACTATTTTATTTTACAGTTTTGAAACACTTCAGTTTTTTTAAACTTTTTTTCGCAATTTTTGAGTTGAAAGTCCGTTTTTTCAAAGACTATGCATAGGTTTCACTTGATTTAAAAAACATCTAATAGAAAAAAGTATTGGCTTTAAAAAAAGATATAAAACTTAGTTGTAAGTATTAGCGTTATTTTTTAATATTTGTTTTAAATTTTTGGCACTGTTTTTATAAAATTGCCCCTCCCGCCCAAACGGAGATCCCACCCATAGTAAAAAATGCTTGTATTAAACTGTTCTACAAAAAACCGTTATCGATTCTTGGCGCCAAAGTTATCGTACTCTCCCCTATTAATGTATTTAAATTTTGATTTTTTTCACAAGAATTTAAATAAAAATATGTGAGGCATAATTTTAATGAATAAAACGCATATATTCTGTTTTTCATGTAAGGCATGATTTTGTCCTGTATTTGGCAACGCTATGGAGTTTATGCACAGAGTTGAAATAGATGTAGATGTAGAACGTCTGAGCAAGAAAGTGAAGTATTTGTTTGTGTGCAGTGCGTTGGTGTGTTCACTACAACCTATACTCATTTAATTTCATAGTGCTGTGAGTATGGGTGCAGTTTCAGTTTTAAAGAAGTTTGCTGAAGTGCTGAAATGCTGACATTATCGAACTGTTTTAAGTACTAGATTGATAAGTGATGACAAGTTTCAGTATTTTAACAAAATTAATACTTTTTTCGTTTCATAATAGATTTTTTATAGGAGATTGGAAATTTAAGTGCTTTTTGCCAAATACGAAAATTATCATACATTTTGCGTATGATAATGGTTTACAATCATACATCATACCAGCCCTATGATTATCCTACATGTAGCATGATTATCATACGGTTGGTAGCCCTGACTCGCGTTTATGGCGGTTCACATTCAACTGCATGCATGACAAGCTCGGCATGATGAGCTCAGTTTTGAAAGTGTAAACGCTTCATCATGCGGCTGTTCAAGCGGCATTCTGCTGACGATTATGGTGGTTGACGGCATGCTTGACTAGTGTGAACGCAAACTGTCAAGCTATTATCATACCACGCTGCTTATAGGTAGAACCATGGACGTATATAAATGGACTGCTAGTCCAATGTCAGTTTCATACAACAATTGTCAAAAAAATGTCGCCAAAATTAGATATTGCGATACTAGCCCTCGAGCCGCCACTGTCGGCAAAACAAAAAACTACAAAATTCTCACGTAGAAACTCGCGACATCTGTTTTAAAACTTTAATTTTCATTCAAAGAAATGTGCGACATCTATGAGTATTTACCTGTGAATGGTTTTGTTTTGACGTTTCAGTGTACAAATTATTTTGTAAGGATAAGGAAACATGTAGATACTACAGCCAACGACCAGAGAAACCATGGAAAATCCCCTTCAATCCTCAATAAAAATGACGATATATTTGCAAATTCATTGGAACAATACATAGAATCGCAATATGCTGTTGATCGCAGACATGAAAAACGGAAAAATTGAAGAAGGAGCTGCAACTTTGCGATTGAAACTCACTTTGGAAGAAGGAAAAGTTGACCCAGTAGCATACAGGATAAAATTCATTCCTCACCATCGCACAGGAAATCAATGGTAAAATCTTAGTTTTCAAAGGTGCATCTTTTTAATTTGTTTATAATTTAGGTGCATCTATCCAACTTACGATTACACTCATTGTCTGTGTGATTCTTTAGAAAACATCACACATTCGCTCTGTACCAAGGAGTTTCAATCAAGACGGTCCTCATACTATTGGTTGTGCAATGCCTTAGATATTTACTGCCCAGTTCAATGGGAGTATGGTAGGCTAAACATGAATTTTGCTTTAGTCTCGAAGCGAAAAATCGGCACACTTATAAGCGAGGGAATCGTCAACGACTGGGATGACCCAAGACTGTTCACCCTTAGTGCCCTACGGAGACGTGGTTTCCCTGCCGAAGCCATCAACAATTTTTGCGCACAATTGGGTGTCACAGGAGCACAGATATCAGTAGAACCTTCTATGCTCGAAGCAGCTGTACGTGATGTTCTCAATGTTACTGCTCCGAGACGATTAGTTGTCACGGAGCCTCTCAAAGTAACTATATCAAACTTTCCCCAAGAGAAAGCTATCGATGTTCATGTTCCGGATTTTCCTTCAAACCCTGAAAAAGGTTGTCATCGCATTGTCCTCGATCGTACAATATATATAGAACAGAGTGATTTTAATCTAAATGCAGAAAAAGGCTATCGGCGACTATCTTTGAGTCAGCCGGTGGGTCTTAGGCATGCTGGGCTCGTGATATCAGTGACAGAAGTGATAAAAGATTCAAAGGGAGGTTTCATTTTTTTCCCGCTAGTGGGGCACCGAGGGCTAGTGTCGCCCAAAATGACAAAGACTAAAATGGAACCAACTTGGGGTATGGCACTAGCAGTCCATATCTATTACGTCCATGGCACTAGCAGTCCATATCTATTACGTCCATGGGTAGAACTATAATACGCATGAGCTATCATGACCTACTGTCAAAATTTAACGAACTGCTTCGTTATGTTCAAATAAACATGATAAATGCACATAATGAACATGTGAAACATTTGAAAATCACTTGTTTTTATTTTTTTTTAATTGTATTAAAAATACATAATTTATTGTTAAATTTATTGATTTATTTACGAAATAGATAATTTAAGGCAAATTCGTAATCTTTTTTCATGTGTAAGAGCGAAACTCTTAACGAAACTCAACGAAATACGCCTATGTCCATTATAGCCAACGCCATATGACTGTGTGTATTCGCTCATTTACACATGTGATTTTGACAGTAGTTCATGCTTAAGGCAGAACCATAATAGAAGAATTAGTACGTACGGTGCCGTACGAAATTAGCGAGAACAAGGAATTTGTATAGTGCGCACATCATGTCGGATTGCTCAGTTTCGGCAAGTTTTCGTTCACTTTTGCCTCCGTACGTAAAGAGCGCTCCAGAGCGCAGTTTACGTACGTAAATCTGACAGCTAGCCAAATACATGTGAAATTGACTTGCGTGTGCGTTCGACCATTATGGTCGACTGAAGGTAATGGCGGCACTTAAGGAAACTTGACGTAGAACTATGACATTAGCTTTCGTTTGCTTACGACTATTATGGTTGGCCCTTTACTCATGCGCATTATAGTTGGGCCTTGGGCTAGATTAATACTCGTGAGTACTTTGCCACCTAAAAGGAACACGGCTAGTGTGGTATTACACCATGATTCTAGAGACATGACTCTTTTTTAAAACACGTTAGAACAAAAGAGAACAAATCGAAAAGACAATCTCTTTCTCTTTTGCTCTAACGTAATTTGAAAAAGAGTCATGACTCCAGAATCATGATATAATAGCAGACCTAATGTAAACACATCCTTAATATTTTCCTTCTTGTGCGCTGTGGGTAAAAAAGAGGGAAAAGAGAATTGTAAAATTTGAGTCATGACTCTCTGAAACACAGTGTAATAGCGTGAGCCTCACCGAATATTTTTCAAAAAAAGAATTTAATAAAAGAGGCGAGCCTCTTGTAGCAAGGTGTAATAGCACAAAAAATACTAATAGCCTTGTTCCGTTTAAGGTGACAAAGTACTTATGAGTACTTTAATAGCGATTCTAAATGGAACGCTTTGCTAAAAGCAATCTACTGCTGATTTGTATAATTTAGTGTATGGATGTAGACAGTCTCAACGGTCATACATTCCGTAATTGTATTGGAATTTTTTGTTTTGTTTATTTGTTAATCATTGGCTGCTTTTCCGATAAACAATAATGGTAAGATATATTTATAATGTTTTAACCAATATTTTATGTATTTATGTAGTTTTTATTAATAGAAAAGAAAAAAAATAAACGCTCCCATCTGGCGGTTACCAGATGCGTAACTACTCTGCTCATCTACTCGAGAACATGTGTAAATGGTAGTACTAGATTTTCATTCTTAGACTGGGAAATTTGAGACCGGACTGACGAAAGTTCGTAGACGAGAGGGGTGAGGGGAAGTGTGATTACTGTTCCAATTCCAAATTCAAGCTTTTTCTCATTTTTTTCATTATCTCCTTGAAAGCCGATGTGTTAACATTGCAGTATTTTCATATTTAAGCCAGATGAAGAGTGATAGTAAATGAATGCTTGGAAAAGGAAACAAACAGAATCATTAATAATAGTTTATGGACGTTATCTTTTATAAAATACCAAAAATTCCACCCGCTTTAAGTGAGGCGTCCTTACTTGAGGACCTGTGTAATCACCAGAGTACTCACCACGATAGTCTTAAATTTCCTAGTTTAAACACGGTCATGAAACAATTCACGAACGCATCTTTGTATGAGAACTGAATGCTTGCACTTTCCCAAACACATCCAACTTCATAAAATTGTTCTATCTCTTTCACTCAACTGCAAAGTTTTTCTCGCTCAAAGAAGTTTGGGCCCTCGAGTGATTACCCCATTTGCCGTGGGTACATGTGTCACTTTTTTCTCATTTAAAAGAAAAGAATTTTACTTAAGTTAACTAACGTTTTGTGTTATTTAAAACTCTAATAAGTTATCAATAAATATTGCTACAACATATTTTAAACATTATGGTTCTATCCGAAGTTGAAAAAGTGAGTAAATCTGTAGCGAATTTTTATTAAAAATAGAACCACGAACACTGACTTCGAAAATCAGGTTGCAGCAACAGACAGGCTCTACCACATCGTGTGCATAATTAAAAAAAAAGCTCATTGAGTTGAATTTTGTATCATATTATCATATAGACTTAAAATCATTGCGGCTTTTGGTTAAATAAACAAAATATTAAAAAAAAAACGCAACACCCACCTACAACTCGCAATTTTAATTAATCATATCTCAAGTGAAAGTGAATTTTTTGTTCGTTTTGTAATCGTCTGCATTTTTGTTTGTGACGTCACGAAAGCAAATCATGGTAAGCGAGCAAAAAAACATTTTTCCTTCAAATATTTCCGCCCGACCGCCTTCGCACACCTTTGCCTGAAATCCTCTTCTGCGAAAATAGTGATGCCAATTTTCATTTAATACCAATAAATTGTACATACTTGAATGTGGATAAATTATGAATCTAGAAATATTTTTACTATTTTTCACATACTGTTATTTTTGAGGCAGTATTTTATTGCAAGGTTTATTAAGAAATTGAGTATAATGCCATTTTTCATTGATCCAATTTTTAAAAATTATTATAAAAAATACCTACCTATAGTTTTTTGTTATGTATAATAAGATGATCTTACATATATATAGCAATAGAATAAGTATATCTATTGCTATTCTGTTAATATGGACATAAATAACATTACCCGGACCAAGAATGCTTATGTCAAGTGACCAGTAAGGAACACAATTTATACTTTCATAAATAATTTGTTTCGTTCGCGTTTGCAAATGTGACTCTTGTTTATCGCCGATATTCATTTATCACAACCGGGCTCAGAATTTACCAATTCATTTAAGAAGTCAACAGTAATGATGTGACTAAAGAAAGGTTTCTTTTCCGGTTCCACCTCAGCACATATGTTTATCTGCTTTTGTATGTCAAAGATTATTCTACCACTTACGGAAGCGTTTATGATTATTATAGCAGATGTTGAACAGTGTTATTTCTGATTTGTGTGTTGCTTATTTTTACATTTCCTAAACTAACACAGTATCTAAATAGCTATAAGGTGTGTGTAAAATGAGTGAAAAAAAAATGAAAACGAAACTATCAACACACTAGAAACATTTCATATAGATGCATGTCCAATTAGATATTCTCTAAGCTTATCAGAACTGACAACGCTTGATCGTTCCGATACAATCTCGTGGTAGGAGTGGCATGTCTAAAAACATCTGTGAAATTGCATGACACCAGCATTCACTTGAAACAGTCCAAAATCGGGATCTTGTAAACGGATCAACCCGGTGATACTTATTCTGTTCCCGTCAAGTGGGAGAATCGAGCTTCCATTCGATATTATTAACGTAATCAGAATAAGAAGAATCACAACTGATCACAATATTATATTATCTGTCATCAATTTTAATCCCAAAATTAATAATTTTATTGTTACGTTTCTGGACACTAAAGTTTAAATACTACATTGAAATCAGTTGTTGGTATGCGAAAAGCATTAGGTATCTCAGTTTCAAATCTCATTTTACTGAGCTAAACCTAGCTTTCGTATGCAAAATCATTCTATTTTTCATAAAAAAGATTGCATATTTAATACCCCCTGACCAGCGGAAAACTTGTAGTAACGGACAAAATACATTTGTATGTTTGGATTACCTATGTACTTTTTCTAAATTATTTCATACAATTGTTCCCTTCAGCGGACAAAATATAACATTAAAACATAATTTTTCACTTCCGATTAAACCATAATATGTTGCGAGTTAGGTTCTAAATTGTCTTCTTTAGTACAGTTCTAGTTTTCGAAAATGTCTTGTTGAGTTCGTTTCCTTCACCATCCTTATTTTGTAATTGGGTGCTTAAGTTCATCTCTCTTTCACTGTCACTACATAATAAGTATATAAGCGTATAGCCTAGTAAATGGCTAGCAATGAAACAGAAATGAACTTTCGCACGAACAAAGTTTTCTTCAACCTCAGAAAAAGCCACGCTGAACCTGAATCAATCAAAAAAAAAAAAAATCATACAAATCCAATGCGACGATCTTCAAAAGAAAATCGTAATGTCTCGTACTCGCCATTGTTTCGAACCAGGTCAAACATTGAACAAACCATACCCGGGAACCTAGCTAACATTTTCTGAGGTCAACTCGACTAACCCATAATCAGTAGGTAAAGTGTTGAAGTGTAAACATTTGGATCCCATTCGAGTAATTTTGCTTTGTTTATATTCAAAGAGAGTTTGACTCAAATCAAAGTTCTTAAGTTAAGTTCTCTCAGATAAAAGTTAAGTTAAGTTAAGTTAAGTTCTCTCAGATAAAAAAAATGCTTCTAGGTCGCGTTCTTTCGAACTCTTTATTTTTGATTCACTTTTTTAGTAAACTGCACTACGAGGGTCCTGGAGGTCTGCTCTTTATTTCGTTCCGAAACTGAAATCGTTCGAAAACAAAAAAATTAACTTTGTTTTTGTAAGATGAAAACAAAATACACACAAATTATTCGTTTTCAAAAAATTTCACTTTTGGAATGACATACAGAGTAGACCCAATGGTCCCATAAATGGTGTTATGGTTTCTAGTTTTGCCAGAAAGTCTGTCTCTTCATTACTCTATTAATGTTTTGCCAGAAAGTCTGTCTCTTCATTACTCTATTAATATATATTAATAGCGTTTTTTATTTGAATCTCAAAGTTTTGCTCTCAGAATCAAGAAGTGCTCTTTTAAATGAAACATGTTGGGCTGCCTTCTTGGTAGTGTTAGACAGATATTAATCACGCATAGGCTGTGTGATTAATATGTCTGCGTTACAAACGATCATAATAAAATCACTAGGATAGCTTTGTTTTTTGTATGCTTCAATTCAATTACAATTTTTACACTTCCATTCAATTACAAGTATCGTTGTTCATTATAATTGTTTTCTTCCTTGAACATTTTTACAAATTTCTAAAAAAATTTTTAGATTTATAAAAAATATTGTGAATTTGTTTCTTGAGTGCAATAATATACCTATACCGTACTTGTCACAAGAGCAAGTTCGCGCGACTTAGAACTGTTCTAAGCTGGAAACAAAAAGAATCCGTCTAAGTTTTAAACATTTCGGAAAAGTTATTTTATTATAGTCTATTTGCGACATAGACTAGAGGATTTTTTTTAACTAAAATTATTTGTGTGCCCTAATATTCGAAAACTCATTATAGTTATTCAACTAAGCACGACTAATTTGTTCGGATTCGGATTTGTCCGGTTACGAAATATTTCATTACAGTTGGAGTTAAAGCAAACGAAATAATCAACCCTATCGAGGTATCCGTTCGGAACAGAATACATAAAGCATTTAAAGGCACTCATTTGACATTTTCCATCAGATTCTTTAGACACAAATAAAAGACCAAGCAAAAATCAACTCTTGGATGCTGTGAAGTTAAAATTTTACAATGTACATGTAACGGGTGATTCATCGTGAGATTTGATTTTCAATAGGCTTTTTTTTGCAGATCCCGCGTGACTTCTATAGAACTGTTTTGTCATTTTTGTTCAGTATAATTTGGCAAGTCATCATGGAAATACTCACACTACAACAGCGTCTCCAAACAGTTCAGCTGTGTTACGAAAATCAGCGTTCTGTGAGAGATGTTTTTCGAACGATTAGAGGAACTTACGGTGCGCATAATCAACTTACTAAACTATTGCCAATACCATTCGCGAATTTAAGTCCCAGTTTACATTAGTGGATGATACTCGACCGGTTAGACTACATCCAGCATCCAGCACGTAGTCAAGAGACTAAAACAGCTGTAGCTCAGAGTGTACGCAAAGACCGTGACGAATCGATTCGCTTCTGTTCTCAGCAGCTTGGCTTGTCGTATTCGACAACTTGGCGCATTAAATGTGAGAATATTTCAAGCCCATTGTCTCTGTGAGCTCTGGTTTCAACAAGACGGCGCTACGAGCCAAACAATGGATTTGTTGAGAAATCATTTGGTGAGCACTTAATTTCACGTTTTGTTACGGTGAATTGGCAGCCTAGATCGTGCGACATCACACCTTTGGACTGTTTTTTCTGGGGATATGTAAAGTCTAAGGTCTTCGCGATATACCAGTCGCTATGAACGAACGAATTGCCTAAGATTGGACCTTCGGAATGGATCACTTCAGGCGTAGTCGTAGCTATGATCGAACGAATCGCCCAAAATTGGACCTTCCGAATGGACCACCGCAGATGTAGTCGTGGCCAACATTTACATGATATTATTTTCAAAATGATGAATTGTTCTTTTAACCGATAATAAACATTTTAAGTTCACTTTCACTTTTATTTTACATTATAAATCAAACCACACGATGAATCACTCATTACATGCCTTCACACAATTAAATCAAAACAAACTGAAAAGATTGCTTTTTTTGTTTTGTATCTTGAAAAAACAAGTATAGCAACTAAATAACAAAACACATTTAGTTTCAATCAAATCAGATACAACTTAAAAAAAAAATTTATTCAATACTCTGCAGCAATTTGTTGTCGGAGAACGGATACCTCGAAAAAAATTCTCCGTTTTTTTACGAATCGGACAAAATTTTCTTCCGAACGGATACATTTATAGGGTCTTAATATTGTGGAAGAAAATTTAAAATTTATTAAATTCGTGCTGGATGTTGTCTGTCGCTTCCTACCAATGAAGAAGAAATACAAAATTTAGTGTTCTGCAAAAAGAATGCTGCACTTTTATTTTAGTGTGAGTTGATCATTTTATAGGCATTTGACAGCAGCGATGTGAAGTAACTCGCCTTCTCCAGCTGCTCTCGCCATGACAAAATTACATAAATAGCATGCGATCTTTTATTGTATGCAAACATTTTGTTTTGGTGCCGCACGCATGTACACTATACGTGTGTACGACACCTATTCCTGTATTTCTTCTTCATTGCCTCCTACACTGGTATTTTTTTTTTTTTCTTTTCAGCATGCCAAACATAACAATACCTCCATTATGTATTTCTTTTTTTTTCTAAATAGTGTTTTAAAGCACTGGTATTACAATAGGGCAAGTAGTTGAAATATTATCGTTATAAATTTGCATTCCAGTTTTTTTAAAATACACATAAAGTGGCAACTCTTCCATCTACCACACGCATATGCATTTTTAATTTACCGTTTTCTGATTATACTTCTTTTCTTTGATAATGATGATAAATAAAGAAAAGAATCAAACAAGTGCAGTTAGCCACACATCAAGTCCACAAGTTAGTATGTAGGCGTAAGAACACAGAAAATATAATCGAACTGCTAACACCATTTCTAAATAGTACAGTCTTTTCACTTGCTGTTGCTACTCTAAATAAGGCAACCTCATCTTCATCACCTTATTATGAGTTTGTTGTCATAAATATTAAATACAATTTTATTTTAAAACTTTTTGAAAGTCGAACGAATTTGTTGTGTTTTGTTAAGAAAAAATTTCGAAGAAAAACTCATTGGAATAACCAATAAAAAAAACAGGAAATAAGAAAACATCTTTAAGAATTCACGATATTTTTATTTTAAATATTAATTTTGCTTCTACGTCTATAAATTCAAATTTAAACTCGCCAAATCCTAAAACGAGTTAGAAAATTGTTGGTTTCCAATTGTAGTTGTTTCTTGATGTGGTGTCTTTGGTTGCAAATTTAAAAGACGTGATTGAAATAAAAAAATTTCTTCTTTCACCTGATTTGTTCCTAATTAACTGTTGTTTTTTTGTCTGTAACTGTTGTGTGTGACGATTATTCAAGTGAACTACTTAAGAAACCCTAGAAAATGATGCAGCCCATGTTCACAAGTGATTTTCATAGGAAGAAGCACTTCGGTCCTGGAGGTTCCTATAATGTAAACTTAATTAATTGATATTTTGTATTTGATAAGAACTCTTAAAAAAAAAACAAACCATAATAACTTTCTTTACTTTCTTTTTCCAGAGTAATGCTGAAAAGATTGCATCTGTAGCTGCAGCTGCAGCAGCAGCACCCCGCGACATTGTTGCAACTAAAGATGAAGCCAAAGATTCGGAAATTGTTGAGATGCGACCAGAGCATTTGTTTAAACATCCATTACAAAATAAATGGACGTTATGGTATTTAGAAAATGATCGATCAAAAGCATGGGAGGAATTACAAAACGAAATTACCAGCTTTGATACTGTTGAAGATTTCTGGAGGTGAGTTATAAACGAGTGCATTGAAACTTATTGTGACTTGAATAATTTTTTTTCCAGTCTATACAATCACATTAAGCCACCATCTGAGATTAAAATCGGTAGTGATTACTCTTTGTTCAAAAAAGGAATTAGGTGAGTTGGTGTTTATTTCGGTGTTCAGTTTCATTTATTAATTTGTCAATATAATTTTTTAGACCAATGTGGGAAGATAGTGCAAACAAACAAGGAGGACGGTGGATGATTTCATTGAATAGAGGTCACAAAGCATCAGATATGGATAATCTGTGGCTAGATGTTGTAAGTAGAATTCCTTTTTTATTTGATTAGTTTTATATTAGCTGTCAATGATACAAAAAGTACTCAAGAGCAAGATGTTATATAATTTTTTTTTTTTTGCAAACTCAATTACATAATTCTATCAAAATCTAAGAATTTTTTTTTATTAGTTTTTATCCGATTTACTATTAATCGGAAATGAAATTAAATGTAAGAAATCCATTAAAATATCCATGTATTCAAAACTGTTAAAGAGAGCAGCCGAGAGCAACCACAACTTTCGCTAGGTTGACCCACCGCTGACAAGCCTGTTGGTTTTAGATTGTTCCATGTCTGTTTCAACTGATCGCAGGCATTGCATTTGTTCGTTCTACAAGTATTAAGGCCTCTCCTTCTTCAATGATTTTGCTAAGATTTTTCGTATATTTTGACGGAACTGAATATTCTCCGATTCCATTAAAATCATAGTATGAAATTGTCAAAAATAACTCCTCTTGATCGCCCTGCGATGCAAAAAGCAAGTGTGCGTTCCATAAAAATAAATAAATAATTATAAAATAAATTATTGTGAAAAAAAGTGTTCTTTTCAAAATAATGTTTCCCCGAATACCCAAAAAAAAAAAAGAATCCCCAGGGACACCATTGTATCCCAGTGGTAACTCTGGCTGGTTGCTATGATTAATTTTAAATATGACAAGTAAATCAATGCAAAGTGATTTCCAACACTCCCACTAAAGTTAATGACTGCTGAGACCCATAGCTTTTGAAAATTTGCAGAGAATGTCTATGCCTTTTCTTGAGTTGGAACGTAGAGTACTTTTTTTTATCAATATGTTGTCGAATGAAATGATATTTAACATCTATGTGTAACAAAGAAATATAATTAGTATTAGCTGTATTTTATTATCCCCTGTAATCTGATCCAGATCAGATTTGCGTCATGAAATACACGCTAATATATATATATATACTAATTTAAAAATTAATTTAAAAATAGTTTTTTTTTTTTTTTTTTTTTAAATATTCAACCAAGTAGAAGACTTAGCAAAAGCATCATTTAATTTTAAGGGGACTTTTCTGAATTATTATTCAAGATAAAAGCGTTTAGCGGCCGTAACTCAATTTTTTAATTTTATATTTTTCTTGTTTTGTTTAGTATCAAACTCTGAAATTATTTAAATAATAGTATAAAGTAATTAAATAAATAAATTTTACCGAAAAAAAACTGTCGAAGCCTAAGAAAATTCGTCATTTCTCAACATGTTTGGCTGAAAAATGAAAAGTATTTGCAGATGCCAAACTTAGAACACTTTTGTTATAACTCTATATAATGATAAGTTTTTGCTTCAGCTGCTTGAACCAAATCTGCTTCGGTTGTCGAAAGAGCAACGGTCGGTTGACGTTTTGTCGTCCAAGTGATCGAACCTCCTTGATCCAAAAATACTCTTCCGCTTACAGAACGCTTTTCGTTTAGATCTGAAATATTCGCTTAACTGCCCCTCAGTGTGACGTCGTTGGATTATTACAGAAACGAAACATTGGTAACTGCATACGATATGTCAGGTCTTGAAACTTGTAATACAAATTTCCTACAGCTTTTCGGCGCGGCATTTCTGTAAACTTATCAGTTTCTACATCACTTTTGACTAGTTTCTGCCAGGGACTGCGTTACACTCTAACATATACAGCCCTATCATCGAAACCGGAAAAAAATTGTTCCGAAATGACGAGTGGCGCTTTGTAACGATCAATAATGCCTTTCGAATTTTTATTAGGCTTGAAAACCAACTTGCAGTTCAGGGCCTTATTTCCATCTGGGAGACCACACAACGAACAAGTTTTGTTCTTAAGCAACGATACGTACTCTTCTTTCATTGCCCTTTTCCAACCCTCTGCATCAGAACGTGCATGAAGTTCAGCTACACTGAGGAGTTATTCCTAAATGCGCGGCGGATCGTTTTGAAAGCGATAGCTAACTGTATATCACATCACAATGTCAATCCATTTCGAAGAAAATATATATTATTTAGATTTATTAATTATTTGCAGTCTTGGCTTTATACATATGTATGTATATTCTTGGGCATTCATAGTATCTCAACAAGAGTTGAAAATTGTTTCACTAAGGTATGTTTTTGATAACCTAGTCCTACTTTATTGAAAAAGACGAACAAATAAAAAATCTTATAATAAAATAGTTTTTTTTTCTATGCCATTGAATTTTGCCGCTGCTTTTTTTTCTTATTATTTTTTATAAAATATTAACGTTTTTATTTCCTCTTCAACCATTCCGCCGCCGGAAACCCGTCACCTAAATACCTATCGCTTTCAATATCAATACATACCAAAATGACAATGGAAATAATTTCGCTTTCCGTATGTTCGAATTGAAAGCGAAAGCGCTTTTGAAACTACAAGTCCGCCCTCTAAAGCGATCCGCCGCGCGTTTAGTAATCCCCTGGTAGCCGATTCCAAAAAGCGCGGCGGATCGCATTGGAAGCGATATCTCAATTTAGACCATTTTCGCTTTAGGTTACTCTCAAAAGCGAAAATTATATTTCCTTTTATATATCAGGTGCTTCCAGATCGTTTCCATTCTTATTTCCAACTTTCCCATTTAAATGTCAGATGCGTCCAGGTCGTGTCCATTCTTACTTTCCCATTGCAGTTCCAGAAGTTTGCAAAACAATGACAATTGATCTTCCTGATAAATATTTTTTTTAATTTTGCGAAAATTGCTTACAAGTAGGTATTCCGTTTGAGTTTGTTTAATTGAATTGTTAAGTTTTTAAGTTTGTGTAACTAACTAATTCTATATTGAGAACTACTGAGTAGGGCTCTCTTCATGCTCTCATAAAAATTCAACAAGTGTTAAAAATTGTTGTGCTGTGGTATGTTTTTGGCTCCTAAATAAAAATGATAAAACTTAATGAAGTGGTTTTGTTTAATTTCTGCTCCACCAATGTATTTAATTGTTGTCAATTATAAATTGAATATTTATTCAATAATTACATTTTCTGTGAAGTTACCAGAAAACGAACAGAAATAAAATGACATTCAGAAAGTTCTTTCGCTTTCGCGGGAGAAAAACGAATCGCTTTTGGGAATAGAAAAGCACAAATACGCCATTAAAGGCGATCCGCCGTGCTTTTTGGCCTCCGATTAGAGAATAAAAAAATCGTTTTTAGAGGCGAAAATGAAGTTTTGTATCACAATTTATTTTTGAATGTATCTTTTTCGTTTTGTAAGGATTGAAAGGATTCGCTTCAAATTAAATAATTAAAACAGCTCTAGGTGTGTCAAAAAGCTTCCCTAATCGGGGGCCTGGTTTGTTTAAAAAAAAAGCAAAAAACTTCAACCCGATATACAATTCTACCTCTCTGTTTCCTGTTTTTTAATTGGGTCATACTTGAGCGTATTTGGTTTGCGTAGTGTTTTTCAGTAAAGGGGATTCGAGCAAAATTATTACTCGATATGCTCATTTAACGACGTCTACTTCGGTGTGTTTAAAAACATCTTGATTCCTCTATGTGTATAAACTCAATGGTATAAGTCAATCTATAATATATGTATATTCAACAAGATCACTTTTATTTTATTTTTCAGCTCCTCTGTTTAATTGGCGAAGCATTTGATCATTCAGACCAAATTTGTGGCGCAGTTATCAACATACGTGGAAAAGGAAACAAAATTTGTAAATGATTTTGAAAATATTACTTTAAACACAAATAAAGTTCTTTTTTTACAGCCATTTGGACAGCTGATGGCAACAATGAAGAAGCCACACTTGAAATTGGTCATAAACTAAAAGATTCATTGCGTCTAACTAAATCTACATTACATTATCAATTACATAAAGATACAATGGTTAAACAAGGACCCACTGTCAAGCCTAGATTCACTCTCTAAGGATTATGCGAGGCATATCTTAAACAAAAAAATAGCTATATTACGTTTCCTTAACACAAGTCATATTTCAATTATTATTATTTCTCCTCTTTTCAATGCTCTAGTTATATATTTAATTTTTTCTTTTCTTTTAAAAATTTATTCATGAACAAAAAAAAAAAATAACACGGATTTATATATATAACTTGAGATCAATCTATTCCTCTGAATGCATGAGAGCAATAGAACTCACGAAACTATTTCGATAAAGAAAGAGCTGGTCTTATCTAAAAAAAATGTTAGTAATTTTCATTGTGTATCTACGAATAATGGAAATCGACAAAAAAAAATGTAAAATCATGATAGTTCTTTCGTATTTTCATCGTTACTCAATTTATGTTATCGTGAAGAAATTTGAATTATTTAAATTAAAATAAAAACAGTAACAACACCAATGTTTGCTTAAATATTTCTGTAGATTCTTGAATATTTACATTATTTCTGACGCACGCAAAATCAACCCGGTCAATGTCAAGATATCCAAAGCGTTGGGTTATTAAACCATTCCGAACAAAACGGTAACATAATCATATAAACAGAAAAGATATCATGTTGAAGATACACAGTTAATAGGTCATCTGGAAGTGCTACTAAATAGCGAAAGTCTAATCTGAATGAGTTTTCAGGCATGCTGTAGATGATCTAGGTAAGGAGCATCAACTCATGTGTAAAATATGGTTAGAGGAAACTATATCAATACTTAGTGCGGGCGCTAGCCCATGTTAAGTCTACCGTTATATGTCCCCTCAGTTTAGTCATAAGGCTTAGTTAAGCACCTACCATTTTGAAAAATTGCCGCCAAATTCATGGTTTTTTTCTGCAGTTTCAGAACCAATTTCAGCTCCCGTCCACAGACATTTTTTTCCATCCTACCCCCATGATTTTTGTCTTAAGATATCGTATATATACCTTGTACTAAAGAAAAAAGCACTATTTATCATATTAAAAACTTTTGGTTTATTTTCAATGATAAAAGTTTTAGGTTGACTTTTAACTTTTATTTTTTACAATAAAAGTCAACCGATGTAAGTAATCTTTAAAGTAAAAAATTAAACCTCGACCAGAGACTTAAAAAATATTTTTTTTAAATTAAAGTCAGACAAAGACCTAAATAAAGTATAGGTTAATTTAATATCGGTCAGTGGGATACCGAATGAAAATAAAAGTCAATTGTAATTTTTGATCTCAGGTCTAAAGTGTGGAGATTTTTATTTAAGCTGTTACTAAATTTAATTATTGGTAAGGTCCATTTGTGTCATATCTATTTAAACTAAACTGAAGACAGAGTTAAAGAATGATATCTGCTGACAAATTTCACCGATTGGGTTGAGACAAGACGAAGCATTTGTGTACAAGAAAAGCTGCATTGGGATCGAGAATTAATACCCAGAAGATCTTTAACAAATGTACAAATGTAAAATCAACTCAGGTATAAATTACTACGAAAAAGAACCAAGATAGCATTGTACAAAGAACCTATTAAGCAGTTATGTAATGCAGAAGCAAACACCCTTTTTCAAACCAAATGAGAGTCCATTAGGCCAGGTTGAGTTTTGCTCACGTAATTTTCTTCTGTAAGTGAATTTACTAGTGTAATGAATGAACTCTGTAAGTAGCTTACAGTAAATTTAAGAACATTCATAAGCTGTGAGAAGAACGAAACAGTATAAGCAAGACATCATTCACTTACAGAAGTGGCTTACAGCTTATTGAATGTGATGTAAGTTTTATAAATTATGTAAGTTTACTGTAAGTTCAGCTATAGTGTAAACGTTGTTGCGAGTGACTTCGCGAAGACTCGCGTAAGAAAGGAATGAAACGGAACAAAAAGAACGTTCTCTCAAAAGTTATGCTGTTTTAGGGTTTTGTTTGATCGACATCATTTTTAACATCTCCCCATAAGTTTTCAATGGGGTTAATTAAGGTCAGGCGATTGTGCGGTCACTCCAAAATGTAGATTCTTTTCCTTCAAAATCATGATTTTGCTAGTCTTGACGTGATTTGTGTTATTATCCTGCCGGTATGTATATCAAAACTAACTGTCTTCTTACAAACTCTAGACGATCCGAAAATGCATTCGACAATCTCTAAAACACCGAGGAGAAAAACTAATGATTTATGGTTACTGTTCCTACCACGGAGTCGGTTGACATATAGAATATGTCAAAATACTGTTCCCGAATGATGATGAGCAAATGTCATCAGTTTCGATATACCGGCTTGTTTAATTTGTTATAGAAACTTAATTGAAATAAATAATTACTTAAGCAATTTGTTTTATTTTGGGAACACAATTGTACAGTTGAAACATGAACATATGTAGTATAAATTACATTTTTCTAAGAAATACAATTTATTTGTAACGTTATAAAATTAGGTAGGTACGAAAGTGCTACTTATTTGATAAATTATCACTTTTTAAATGGACAAAATACTTTTGCCTTCTAATAGCTCATAACTTTTTGAACTAGCCGACGAATATCTTTTCTCCTACAATTGTCCAATGCCTCGCAGATTATATTGTAGTGCTCTCTTGAATTGTGACTCGGATCATTTTCAAACATTTCGAATATTTCATACACCTTTGAGTGTAGATCTTTGGGATATTTAGCTTCGATATTATCCAAGTCGCCAGCACGTATGCACAATTCTCGTCCGAAAAATCGCCAATCCCTTCCAATATCACGAGCAATCAATTTGTAAATATCCTCACGCTTTTTCTGGTTAAATTCAATGCCAACTACAGGTTTCTGGTCAGTTTGTGTTTTTTCCTCCGTAAGCTCACTTTTTATGTTTGCTCTTTCTTGTAATCGTTGTAAAGCGTAGATGTTTTCGCCATCATAATAGTTAGTTGGCGGTTGATACTTTTCCAAAGCAATATCAATTTCATCGTCCGCAAAGTGTTCAGATATTGTCAGAAGTGGATCAATTTTGTATTCAGAAAGAACGTCACGGCGCTCCAAACAATCCAACAAATCGTCAAGTGTTTTTATTAAAGCATAACTTCTCTTTGACTGAATTTCATCTTTAAAAAGCATCTTGAATTTCTCCAAATCAATTGCTGAGATTTTTTTCTGGCCAATAGCTGATTTAAGCAAATTGTAACTCCAGTGTGTTTTTGGCATTTTGAATAAGTTCTAATGATTTTAATTTGTTAGATTAGATTTTGTGAAAATAAAATTTTTCAATAACTCTGCCAATCTGTCAAATAAAAAATTGTCAAAAAATCCATATACAATAAAGGGCTAAAAGGATGCTTAACGTGTGGCGCCGCAGTAGTCAGGGCTTATATTATTAGGAATTAGTAGAGTGAAATGAGCGACGGGTAGTCAAAGTTGGTACTATATTGCAAAGATACAAAACGAGACTAGAGCAAAGGTTTGTTCGGCACAAGTACGATAACTTTGGCGCCGACAATTGATAACGGATTTTTATAGAGAAGACAAATACAAACATTTTTTACTGAAGGGAGGGTCTATCTCCCCCTGTTTGGGCGTCAGGGGCATTTTAATGAAAAAAGTACTAAAAATGGAAAAAATCATTAAAAAATAATGGTAATACCTACGATTAAGTATTATATCTTTTTAAACAGCCAATACTCTGTTTTATTAGCCAGTTTTTTAATCAAGTCAAATCTATCAAGTTTTTGAAAAAACTACTTTCAAACTCAAAATTTGGGAAAAAAAAACATAAAATATATTTATATTATATTTTTTTTCTTAGAAATCGTTGCTCATACTTATTTTTAATTCAGAAACCGAAAACAAAATTATTTTATGTCTTCTAGTTTTCGAGAAAATTAAGAATTACCCAAACTACTATTTTAATTTAATTAATTTTTGTTGCTAAAGTATTTTACGTGGTCTTAATTTGATAGTAAAAATAGAATATGGATTAATTCTTGCACAAATTGACTCTAAATTATCATATTTCCCAACACCCAGTCTTACGGCGTATGCTGCCCCCTGCAACCCTCCTGCCTGGGCCTGTGATAGGATTTGGGGTGGGTGCGAGTTTGGGTCTATGCAAAGTTTCTTTAGATTCAAAAAAAATTGTTTTTCAAAGTTTTGAAAAATTACACTCTTTTCAAAAACTATGCAGATTTCACTTGATTTTAAAACCGACTAATAAAACAGAGTATTGGCTTTCAAAAAAGATATAATACTTATATTGTAGGTCCACTTGATTTAGCTAAATCATGTAGTTAATTATGTTTTTTCATGTTTTATTTTAAATTACGTATCTACTGTCATAGTAAATCTTTATAAAAACAAACTATAACATATCTCAACAAAATATTGTTCTCGGTAAGTTTTCTTGTGTTTTTATTAATTATTTATAATTAAAAGCTATTTTAGTCTTTACAGGAATGTCTCAAGACAAAACTTAAAAAAAGAACGATTTGGAAGCAGACAAGATTGACCTAAATGTCAGACTGAAACAGGAAATAGTTCGGTGGGAACGCCTTTCGTGATTTATAAATCATTTATTTAAATCAAGTTGGTGGGAACATTGTATAAACATTGGCCCATGTTCATAGACATATTGTAAACTCGAAGTCTTCTGAACTGGAGTCTAACGTTAACACTCAGGTTAGACACAGTTGTTATGCATAGATGTTTTGTCAGCTCTGTTTAGTAAAACACGAGTAGAACGTGTCCCAAAATCGGGTTCCACATACGGAGTGAGTTGGAGATTGATTTTTTATTAAGTAAGAAAAAGAAAGGTTAAAAACAATGCATGACAGGTTAAAACAGAAAAATCTAAAATTTAAAACGCGGTGCAAATATCAAATGAAAATAAAGAAAATATTTGATAAAATGCCGCAGTATCTAGTTTCTCCATCCCGATTATTATATGATATCCTCATTTGCGTGAATAATATACCTATTCCGTTGAAAATGTCTTACTGTAGGTTGGTAGGTATATGTGTATGTAGAAATATTACTATCTATTTATGTATTTGGTTTTTTGTTCGTAAAGTGGTAATTACCAACATTTTATCTGCAAGAATAAAAAATCACTCGCTACCATTAACAAATTATTTCATTTGTGTACCTATTTCTGACGTCTATCGCAGTTAAATACAACTTAAACATGGGTTCGGTCCAGTTTAAAGTTAGACTTGAGTTGTTCGTTTAGACTTGGGTTTAAATTTTCTATGCATATCAAAAACTCGAGTTTAGCTTAAAAACAAATGAATAAGAACTTCTTAAACATCTATAGTGGCCCATTAATTTAAAAAAAAAAACCTTGAACGCAGCCATTTTCCAATCCATAAATTTGGAGCTGGCAGCATTCATTCAGCGTTCCGCTGGGCAGCTCGTTAAATTTTACTCGTTACTTTTACATTTTTTTTTGTTGATTTTATATTTCTCTCTTCTTTTCACATCCGTCAATTTTTGCTTCGCTTTCTTGATTCTTCATTATTTGCTTTTGCGAGTGGATGAACGCGAATTACGTTTTTCTGCGATGAAAAAATGCATTCAATTCAATTCGATTGCGCTGTTTTTAGTTAAAAGTGAAAATTTGTAAAAAAGAAAAAAGTAAAGTCTGTGAAAACTGAAAGATTTCATATAATAAATAAATCTTCAACAGCTAAATACGAATTCTTTGTGCCATTTACTTCTTGTATTTGCAGCAACAAAAAACTACGTACATACTTACATAATTATAAAGATTAATTAAAAAAAAGGAAATCGAAAGAAAGAAAATTTCAGAAAGTAGAATATCTTACCGAAGCAAGTGAAAATGAAAAAGAAAATTTATTAGAAATAAATAAAGTAATTTCAATAAATGTGCTAAAAAGTGAAAAAATAATGTTGATAGAAAAGATTCTAAAACATAAATCGGTGCTTCTTTTGTGAAGAGGAAGACGTTTTCTTTGTTGTAAAATTCATATTCCATATCCCCTTGTGCTGTGCTGGTTGGTTCCTGCAAATTCTTAAATGCATTTCGTATTTTATTTTTAAACATATTCGTTTCTTTTGTTGTTATATATTTTCTTTTGTTTTGTTTTTTTTTTGTGTTCGTTTGGCGATACAGCTATATACACCCCCGCCTAGCAAATTGGATTTTGTTTGTATCGTTGAGGGAGTTTAATTCGCATATTCAGTGCTTCGCTACGTCCATCTTTAATTTTCAAATTCCTATAAAAGGGAAGTGGACAAATACAAAATAACCAAATAAGAGCGATAACAGAAAAAATAAAGAAACAACAAAAATGCCCTGCGATATTGGGAAATCATCGGATATAGAAAATGTGGACTGGAGTACCGGCACCGGATCGGGCCCCCACTACACCAACGTTGTCAGGTGAGTTCAATGAGCTGAGTTTCTTTTGCAGCTTCGAGTATCTCTACTTCTTGTTAGAATTAATTAACATAATAAAGCTGCAGAGGTACCTGTTTAGGAGATTGTTGGTTGGGTTGTTTTACATAGCTATATATAAATACAAAAAATTATAAGTAATTCATTATTAATTGATTATTTCTTTAAGTTGTGAATTCCTGGTTCAAGTTACTAATAAAGATTTGAGATGGCTAGAAATTAACCTGAAGTAACCTAACTTAAGTTTTCTCTCTTTCATCTTCCTCCTTTTTTTAATTAATAAATTAGGTATACTTGTTGTTATTCACTAGAAAATTTTGCAAAAATATGTATTAATGTCCAGTGTCCAAACTTGGTTGTTTTATGAATAAAGATCAAAATAGAAATTTGCAAGTTTATGAAGAGAAGGCAAACCAATTATAACTACTGCCTCCTAAGCGGAAAGGGCTTATCTCAAATTACAACTTTCGGCGAAGCATGCTGAGATATGACGAATTTCAGTAGGTTTTCGACAGTTTTTTTTAGATAAAACTTATTTAATTTATTAAAAATAGCAATTTATTAAGTAACAATAAGAAAGCAAGCATCAACAGATGAAAGAAGATTTGCCACCAACTTATAACGTGTTTCACTGCCTCATACAGGTGTAAGTTGTTAATAAGCACAATTATGCTACCAAACTAAAACAAATAGGTATTTAGGTACATAAAAACACGAATACATTTCATTCATTTTTTATTTTTTCATTTTCTTATAGGTATCTATCTTAATGCCAGACAAAAAAATCTTAAACAACTAGCTTACATATTAACATAAACAACACTAACATATGACACAGCAACAATTACGATCATCGAGCATTATTTCTGAAGATAGTTTTTTAAATTATTTTTATTTAAATTAAAATCTATCACACTATCGTACAAATTCTATAATTTCCACACCGACATGAGAGACTCATGCATGCCATTAAATAGTTCTTTGATGGTCAATATTCTAAAGTTTAGACCTTTGCAGGTTGTAAGACCGTCCACGGTAGGGTAAGCTGAATCAGACGAATCAATTTTATTTCAATAGCCATTTTTCCTAATATATTTTCAGTCTTTTCAAACAGTCAAACTTTGTGCAGCTTCAGATCCTTGTTTTTTTTAAACAGGTTTAACACTTTTCAATATATGCCCGTACTTCGAATAGCTAAAGGTTTTCAGCCTGCTGAGCTTGTGTTATTGGTTCTAAAGTGGCACTTTATTTCGCCATGATACACGTAGCTTAAATAAATCCTGACAAATATAAATTGTTAGCTATCTCACTGGAAAATTGTTTCTAATCGATGTAAAAATACCAAAAAATATTCTTATTTATTTATATTTTGAAAATCATCACATTGTTTCACCACACAAAGACAAATTTCAGACCTTAGATCTTCTTATAGGGCTATATCTAAAAATGTTTATTACTTGTAGTTCAGTAAAATTGGCAGACAAATTAACAAATATCTGCAAAAAATACTGTAGTCGAGATTATATTTTTGTTTTAAAGAGTACCATCATTTGGAGAATCTAAATCCACAAAGTTCACACACAAAAAATGTCTGCTTTGTCCCCCGTTTTGAAAAAGGCGTTAAGGCGGTTTTCTTGACTTATGTTGGAAACATAATTTACAAGTATTTAAGAAATATTTTTGGCAGATCTTTATTGGCAAAATTCATTTTTAACTATTATCTCATGATCTTCTTTTTTAACGATTTGTCATGATCTTCCTGATTATGATTTCTATTGTTGAGTTTTTTTACAATAACAAAAAAATTATTATAATTTCTTGCTCATGAAAAATCAAAAATTTGCTGCATAATATGAATTTAGCCATGATATATATTATCATTACAGAAACTTGTACAGAAACTGTGGATATATACAGATAAGTCGGAAATTTAAAGTTCTACCAAAAATATGTTAAATTTTATTTTGTTAAGATCAACATAAAACGGTGTCTCCACCAGCAAGATTTCATAGATTACCATCTGCCACTTTCCATAGGAAGAAAGATTACTAGAATGCTATAAAATGTATGGTGGGCATTTGATAGCTTACTATTTTATACTATTTCAGTTCAATTACAAAGAAAACAGAAAAGTCAATATGAAAATGACAGCTCAAGAACACTATCTATAGTATGCTATCAGCTGAGCAATATATTGCAAGAAATTTTTAAAGAATACTATTTGCGGTCTTCATGGGCAATTTTAATAGAAAATCGTTAAAAATGATTTTCATCTCCACAATCTTTACAGTTTTTTTCCAATAACTTTTTATGGGAAAGATCTGTCAAAAATATTTGTGAGACAGTTGATCTCTGGAGACGCCCTGAAGTAGCCCCAAAATGTTTTTTTTTTTTGACAAACCTCAACTCGCCCAACAACACAAACCCAACCCTTGTGCGTTTTTTGAGAATCGAAAAACCCAGGTTTTCTTGACAGTTCTTTTGGAAATTATGTAATTAAAGGTTGGGTGGCTCCCGCTACAAAAATGTGAAATAGCACACAGCAGGTTGTATCTATGAAACCACAGAAGAAACGAAACGCTGGAATTTTCTGGGCCAAAATAATAAATATAATATAATAATATAAAAATATAATAAAATAAAGGCAAAAATAGATAAAAGATTTGTCCCGCAACTCTGTCACTATTTACGTAGCGAGAGATACCCTTAGGATCCAAAATCATAAAAAAAATATAGGTTCAATCGATCAGAGAAAGAGAAAGAGTAGGTATCTCTGTATTTTTGAGGTCACTAACTATCAAAAGAAATCTTCCACCTTTCCTTCCAAACATCGAAAGAACCAGACATATGTCGATGGACGATGATGTATACGTCGGTTATATCACACCAAGGATTATTAACCTTATCATTGATCCGAAAGGATGATGCGACTAAAAGTCTTCTGGTAGGCGAGAGTAATTTCGTCCTTACTGCTCACCTAACTCCGAAGAATTTTACCTTAAACTCAAAAGACTCGTCTAACTTAGGCCTTCAAAACATCCCATGATGACATCAGGACACAACAAGAAGAGTGTTTAATTCTCCTACCTAAAGAGTCCGAATAGGTATCAGTATCATGACGATTGTTCATTAACCATCGTTCACAAAGACGAAAGGATCCTAAACCTGTTGGTCGTGTTAACTTTTAGCCTGGACAAACAGGGTGACCATTGCTGCGACTGCCGCTTCAAATCTTCAAAAATTGCCTTTGTCTGCTCAGTGGGTCATGCCGCAGGAGCGAATAGTCGGTGCTACAATTTAGTAGACCGGGAGTCTAGCTGACGGTTGACTCGATTAAATATTTCAGAAGCTGTGCTAAAAGAGAACATAAAAGAAGAAAATCGAATGAACTAACGAACAAGAAAAGAATTCATTTATTACCCAATAAAGATGACCTAATTGGGTTGGACTATCTAGAAGAACCATTTTGAAAGGGGAATCTTGATCTTCCCTGTTGCCAATCTTCCCTATCTAAGTTATAAGTTAAATTAACTAACTCCAAAGACAAATATTTTTGTTAGAAACATCTCGCCAAACGAATAATAACTAAATAAAAATAACTCTACATAACTGTAGAAGAATCTAGAGTTATTGTTGTTGTTGTTGTTGATGAGATTGTCGAAGGGAAACGGTTCACTTCAGGGTTTGAGAATGGCTCCAGCCGCGACTCCTATCTTTGGGGTTTAACACTCTATATCACCTAAATTCTAAAAAAAAAATTAAGAACAAGCTTCCCAGATATCTTGTCCTAATCTCATGTTCGACAAAGAAAAAGTATGGTGAAAAGAAATATCCAAAATTCGGATTTTGGATTCCTTAAACAAGTGTTTATTTCATAAATAAACTTAAAAAACTAACAAAAATCGTTTAGTGATTGAATACTCCTTTTTTTTTGTGTGAACTTTGTGGATTTAGATTCTCCAAATGATAGGTACTCTTTAAAACAAAAATATAAACTCTACAGTATTTTTTGTAAGTTTTAAAGCTAATTTTCCTGGACTATTGCTTAGTAGTCCTTGTTGTGTTCCTAATGAGGAAAATATTATGTTGGCCATTGATTACTAAATTCAAACCTATCTTGTCCTGAAATGTCTGATGTTTCATCTGCACCGCCAAAGGAATTGGCTAGATTGGCTTCCTTCACTAAAAAAGCTTTTAGTACACAGAAAGAAAGAAATTGATTTTGAAAGAAATTGATTTTGAATCTTATCATTTTCCAACTGTGCCTGTAACTTTCGACTCCTTTTGCTAATAATCTCATGAGAGACAAGAAAAATTTTTTTTTGTTAGATTATTCGATTCTTGAGTGATAAAAAATTGAATTGTAGTAGTGGTTGAACCATCATTGATCAAATTTCAACATATAACTAGGTACTTCTACATTTGGACGTTTTAGTCCTGGTCATTAAAATACAATTAATTTACAGAACCTCCCCTTGCGGGCGCTAATGCTGATGTTTATCATATGTTTTTGATTTTCAAATGCCGATTTTGGTAGTGGGTTGGTTAAAAAATCTGCCTTGGGATCTTTTGATGAAAGAACGTGTTGCAATATATAAACTCCTTGTTGTTATATTTGTTTCGAATAAACTGGTAGCGTACATCTATGTGTTTGCTTCTTTGATGAAATTCCGGATTTTTGTATTAGTTTTATTTTATTCATTTGATATTGCTACGTCATTAAGTAAGCACTTAACCCATATGGTTTCCTTTACTGCTTCACTTGCTGCAATATACTCGGCCTCAGTAGATGACAAAGCAACTACTTTTTATTTTGTTGACTTCCAAGCAATTGTAGAATCTCCGAGTTTCAGTAATATATCAGCTGTGGACATTCTGGATTCAACATCTCCAGCATAGGCAGAGTCAATAAAAGTCTTAAGTTGACCTTCTTATTTGGATGGAATGTATAGTCCGTGATTTGATGTTCCTTAAAAATATATTCCATGTATTGACTTGCACTGTTGACTGCGAATGTAATATCCAGTTGAGTACCTACCAGTTAATAATACACAAGGCTGCATATTACTTGACGATAGGGCGTATTTGATGCATCTTTTTCTTCTTTTCCGTGAATATCAGCAGATATTTAATGATGATGGTCTGCTGGAAGCGCAACTGAATTCATATCCCCTATTCTAAATCTTTTGAGAAACATTTTAGTATAGGTATGCCCCTTGGCATAATACTGCTCTAATAATACAGTATCAAACCCCGCTACTTTGCTGATTTTGAAAAGTAAATAGATTGTTTCATTTAACTGACCAGAGTTTTTATCGAGCAGAGCACAAAAATAATCTTTTCATCTACGTAGCTGATTTTATTGTTACCAAAAAAGTTTCATCTACACCAACTTCCGATTATTCCAATATAGTCTTTTGTATTTCCCCTTCTTTAAGTTTTTCCCGCATTTTTAGGAGGAATCTTTTTCTTCTAATATGTCTCACACTATGGATGAGTTAACTCGTGACTAAACAACAATCTGAACCTGGAATAATCCCACAAATTTAAAAACTTCTTACAGCCTTATTGTGAAGTTCGCCCAAACTACATTACCCCCGAATTAAATTGACATTTCACTTTTCGCCTATTGTGAATGTTCGGGCGAAAATTGTGAATTTCCGGGCGAAATCAATTAATGTGAAAAAGTTGTGAATTGCAAGATATTTGTTTATTTTTCGTCAGCTCAAGTATAACAAAACGCTAATTTGTATTGTTGTTTAAATCTGTAAAACATAAATGTATTGAAATATTTTCAAAACATTTAACACCAAATCATCCCTCAAAATTGTCTCCGAACTGTTACCTTTTAGAACTCTTCGTTTTGACTGCACTTTTGAAAACAAAACAAATAAATATAATTTGCTACTAAACACATATGTATTTATATTTAAATATCGTATGAATTCCTTTAATTTTGTCAGGATTGATCGGAAGAGTTTACTTTTTTCATTTCATGGATCAACGAAGTAGCACTTTTTGTGGTTTATTGTAGGTACATAAATACAAGGATGTGAGTATTTAACTTTTAACAATTTACTATAATTTACTTAATTCACAAGTTGCAATATTCACAACAAATACACATCCAAGAGATTGTTTAAAAAATTTAATTTTGCAATCCCTTTAAAAAAACAACACAACACAATTATCGCTCTTCTTTAGATCTGTCAAATCAGAAACTAGGTATGTTCATTTATATTTTCAAGTAAATTCTTGAACTTGAAGGAGTAAAAAAATTCTCAGAGAATGCATTTATTACAAAAAAAATAATAGAAGATATTTTAGAAAGTTGTACTTAGTAGGTATCCTACTACTATATAAAATAGTAGTTTTGTAAGTTTATTTGTTATATTGTTACTGTGGTAAAACACATATAACAACAAACTATTCTTTTCTAAAATTTATTGTAAAAATTACTTTTAACTGTTCGTCAGGTTTTAGGATATTAAAAATAACAAAATACACTTTAAAACTGGGTTAATTTTTAAAAAAAACTTTTGCCCGGCGAACAATTAAAGTAATTTTTCTTACCATTTCCACGTTTCACGTTTCCAATTTTTTCTAACAACTGTCATCAGTGAATATTAAAGAGAGCTCACAAAATATATCACGGGCATTACGCCCAACTGTCATACCTACCATTGTTAAACTTATTGAGGATTGGCAAAGTTGATATGCGCAGCGAGTAGTCAAAATTAGTAATACGTTATCGTTGGTCTTTAGTACAAACTTGACTACTACTGCGCTACACGTATATGATGAAGTGAAAAAGCACTACTACGTAGTCACCATAAGTATCGAATTGAGGAGATGCGAAATTCGGTCATAAATTCTTAATATTTTCTGTTTTTAAGCGATCATGTTGGATAAGTACAAACTTGACTACTGCTGCGCTACACGTATATGATGAAGTTGAAATGCGCAACAAGTAGTCAAAATAAAAACTAAGTTATCTTTGCTCTTTATTACAAACCTGATTACTGCAGCGCCAAAACATGAATTTGACGTTTGACGTAAAATGATTTGACAAATTACTTTTTACTGTCAGATACAACAGCGATGGCATTTGAATCCGTCACTCCTATAGTCAAAGCTGTCAAATTATTGCATTCATTTTTTCCGCCAAACCTACACCAGATAATTTCCAATGCCTCCAAACAGTTCGCCAACAAACGTCAAATGCATCACTTTGACTTTTCACGTAAAAACAGCGATGACATTTGAATCTGTCACCATTAAGGTGAAAGGTGTCAAGCTATTGAATTCATTTTTTATTTGAAAAATAACTTTCACAAATGTCTATTTGAATCTGTCACCTTTAGACGATGTTCACATTGGACGTACTCATCTGACGTAAATTGACGTTTCTATATTTTGTCCCATTCCCAATCAGTCAAAGTGAAGCATTTGACGTTTGTTGGCGAACTATTTGGAGGCATTGGGAATTATCTGGTATAGGTTTGGCGCAAACAATGAATTCAATAATTTGACAGCTTTGACTATAGGGGTGACAAATTCAAATGCCATCGCTGTTTTATCTGACGTCAAACGTCAAGTTCATGTTTTGGCGCTGCAGTAATCAGGTTTGTACTAAAGTGCAAAGATTCCTTAGTTCTTATTTTGACTACCTGCTTCTCCTCAATTACGATATTAATATCACCAGCAGAGGGCTTAATAATAATCTATACTGTATAGGGGACTCCTTTTCCGTTTTGAAAATGATGATGTACAGATGGCGTTGCTAATAGGTTAGAGAAAAATATGCATATCGTAGACAAGCACCAAAACAAATTGATTAAAATTAAATTTACCGTAAATCTGAACCAGAAAGGTTATATAAAAAAAATTTAAAAAAAATGAGTCCAAATTTATTTTTGTTTTTTATTAAAACAAGGATTAGGAATATAGACATCGTTCTAGGCTGAGTGCACCGAGTGCCCGGGCAACGCCGGGTACTTTCTGCTAGTTTAATTATAAAAATTAAAATTTAAACCGAAAATATTTCAAAATCAAGATTAATGATGTTTTTTTTGTTAGAAATGAAAAACAAAACTGTCACAATTTGTTCCGGAGTAAATTAATGTTACTTTTAAGAAGTGCATAAACACGCTACTCTTATCCGAAATGTCACTGTTGATTCGAAGTGAAAAATCGTTCGGGCGGAATTCCCAATAGCTTTTAAAATTCCGGGGGAACAGATTTTCGCCAGGCGAAATGTATTCCGTGTGAACTTCACAATAAGGCTGAATATACCAATAAAAGCGAGGGAGTGTTAAATCATTAATTAAACCAGTTAAAATTTCTACTAAAGCGATTCAAACAGTTAATCTCAGTTCGTCAGGGATTATCGAAGAACCTTTGTGGTATTGAAATGTTTAGTAGAATTTGTTTCAATTTTGACGGGGCACCTATAATTTATCTAAAATCATCCTGAAACCTGATCGGTTTTCAGTTATATACTAAGACTAAACAATGGACGATATTATAGTTCTTCTGTGTTGACACTATTGCAGGTGGGTTTTATGCAGATTCTGGTGCAAAGAAGAGGGTGTTCTGTGCGGCGAACCCAACAAGCAGCTCACTTGGTACATTGTTGATGTCAAAGAGTTATTCTTCAAACACACGTTGCTTATACTTGCTTTTCTTCATCTTAACTATGCGGGTTTCAACTTTTTTGTTAAGGTATAACTGAGCAGGGTGTCCTTGCTTTCTTATGCGTTTACACTTTGTTTGTCTGAGCACACTCCGAGTCGAACCAGTCAATTGCTGTTATTATATTAAGAAAGATATCTATCTTCTCTTTTGTCCGTAGTTTTTGAGAAAAAGTCTTATTTGTCACAGATTTGAATTCGATAAATTAAGATTAATTAGATCAAAGATAGAATAAATAAATAAATAAAAAACCGTCGACAGCTTTTCGACTATTATTATTAAAAAAATAGGTATTTTATAATATTACATAATTAAACTAATATTACGGAAGTGAAAATTTAACGTGGATCTACAAAAAAACCCGCAATGATGATATTCTTAATTATATTAAATAGGTACGTTTTTCAAAAAAAAAAAAAAAAAAAAACAGGAAATCAACATATAGGTAATAGATAACATTACCTACCTGTTTATTACAAATTATGTTGAATATCAATTTAATGCATAATTTATAATTTTTAATTATTAAAAATGCAAAGTATTTGAATAATTTTTCGCGAAATCAGCAAATCTCATTTATTTAATGTTAAATGAAAAAACAAGATAGAAACAGGTAAACCACAGACAACTATTATGTACGTACATGTATGTATCATGCTTGTTAGGTATATTTTAACAAATCCACTCAGGGCATGCATATTTTGTTTTCATAAGTAAGCAATACCAAGAGTTTAGAGCTTTTCTGATATTCATCCTACAACAACTACCTATAGGCTCTGACAGACATTTTATGACGCAGAAACAGAGTGATAAACTCGTTTGACCTCATGTTGTGTTTGCAATGTAAACAATCTCCAGCAGACTCCACACTGCTTAATGGATGCAATTAATTGGCTTCCATACAATTTTAAATATTTTACAATTGCCTTCCATTCTTAGCGAATTTACAGTTTACGATTTACAAAAAAAAATGAAAGTAAAAGTAGTTCAATAACTTGTATAGTTGTTAAGATCAATTTGATTGTTTTAATTTTGTTTTTATTTGTGTCTTCAAAAATATAATAGAGTATTTGGTAAAACAACATTCCTTGTTTTGTGTTGTTATTCTATGCTTCAACAAGTACTTTGGAAATTAAATTAATGAAGTGTTCGTTCCTGTCTCCAATATAGGTAGGTACATGCTTTGGAAACTTGATAGCAGCGTCCGTTTTGTTTCTAGATGCTTGGACTATGATTACTCGTTTACTCACCTGAAACTGGTAACGCATTTCAAATATTGACACTCCTGTTTGCCGTCAATTTAATTTAATAATTTCGAATATTTAGGTAGGTGTTATGATGCCGGTTTTATAAACACCTGTTGCCCAAACACTTATGTTATATTCGAGTTGTTTCACTTCAAAGAAGAGGGAATTATAAATCCAGTAGATCATTAAAAACACTCTCTTTTTCCATTGTGTATGTAGTAGTTGACCAAAGATTGTTTACATTCGATTTATGAAACCTCAAACGAAGCTAAAATGTATATATCTTAAATGTTGTTTCACATTTTTGATGTCTGTGCCATTTGCGAAACATTGAATGTTTCCCATTGCGGATGGGAAACAGAAGAGAAACATTTCTTAAATGTTTATCAAGCGTCCAGACAAAAACAGCATTATAAAAGCATTTCTGAAATGTTTCTTTAGTCTTGACACACGATTTAACGATTTTTATTGAACATTATTATTAAAATTATTTACAATTTTGACTCTTTATTAATTGTACGTTGTTGTGGTGGTTTTTTAAGTTTTGTTGGATATAAGGGGTTAACTTCTCACAATGTCAAATACTTTTTAAAGAATACAAATATTTATAAAACTGTTAATAAAAAATAAATAAATTAATAAAAGAATGGAACACGTTGTCTTCTCGGGTTGTTCAGTTCCGGGTGTCCATTTATTTTGGTTGTCGAGGTTGTCATTTAGCCATGGTGGAAGGATGACGTTGCCTCAAAGTAAAATTGTAAAGCCTCGTCGTCGTTGGTTGTTATAATTTCTTCTCCCAGAAGAGTCATTGCATCAAGTTATCGTGGTTCGGAGTGCCTCTGTTCGCTTACGATAGCTCTTACCAGCGAATTGGTATGGTTGCCCAAATTGTTTGTTAGTCTTCTAGCTGCATTTACCAGATTCTAGCTGCATCATAGAGTTGTTTATTGCTGTAGTGCCTCTGTCTCTGTTGTCTGGACACAACTTAAGGTATAGTCAGTATATCACTACTATTAGGACTTTCACCATTTATAGTGTTAAGTGTCTGGCTGGAATATGATTTATGATATAAGTGGCAGATTAGTATGTGCAATGTATTTTCATAAGCCTAGTAGGACTGGGCCTGCTAGGGTGTCTAAGCATCAAGACGCTTGTATGTTTGTAAAAAAAAAAAAAAATAATTAGTGAGTAGCGAACATATTGATACTTTAGGTCATCGAGTGACATAGAAAGTGTTCAAAAAGTTAATCGTACCTAATTGACTAAATAACTAGTAGCAATTATTCCGCGTTAAAGTTATTGGTTCAAACTTATCTGTTCTGAGCTACCATTTGCAACATAATTGTTAAAGCACTATGATATTTGACAACATTTGCGCAATAATATTTGTACAATACTTTTCGATTACATTCACATTTTCTGCAAAAATATTATATGTTATCATTAAAACGAATTCGTGTAGAGGCAGATGCATACAAAAGCTTTTCAAACCCATTTACTGCCAATTCTGAAGTGCCACAAGGGAGTCACATGGGTCCGATTCTTTTATACTTGCAATTAATGGTTTAATTACTAGTTTTTGACGAAATTCAGTTTTTTAAAGCTATTCTGAAAGTGATCAATTAAATCTGCACACCGAATGATTTTCCAATGAATCAATTCTTATGTTACACTTCCTCTATTCAATTAATGAATCACCATCCCGACCCACCGTGTTTAAATAGTGGTCGAACTTCGCTTTACTACAAATTTCGTGAAGGTTGTCAAAAAACATTCCAAAAAATTTAATCTCTGTGCTTCAAAAGACGGCTAATAAGATTCTATGCATACGAACCCAAAATTAAACAACAATCGACTGTATGTGTCTTTCAAGCAAACCAATGTGATCTTTGTTCACAAACTCTCTTAGATAGCGGCGATAAATATTCACGTTTTATTTAAGCGGGTTAAGAGTTTCAATTATTTTTTTGATGAATTCTATGAAAATATCAGAACCATGGAACTTATTACTTTAAACAGTTTATACAAAGTGCGTGTACCTTCAAACAAAACATGTTCATTATTGTTGTTATATTGTACTATTCGTACTAAAATGTCAGTTTTTATTACTGACCATTCTGTTAATTTTCATTGAATGTGTTTGAACAACAACAACAACTTAAAGGCGCTACCACCAATTTTTAAACGAATTTTATTTACTCGTTTACGAATATTATTATTCGTTTCTTTCTATCTTTGGCTGGAGATATAGCTATTTCAAGGATTGCCAATTCCTTTCATCAGTCTCCTTTTAGTGGTATTGAGCTTTAATCCAATTTAATTATGAAAAACTTTTTCACATGCACCTCGTGAGATTTGAACCCACGCCTTCAGATTTACTCAGTCTTCGAAGTCGTATGCACTACGCATTCCACCGCTTATGACCACTGACGACACAGGTCGAGATGTTATGTTTGTTTGTTTTTTCAAACGCATTTGGAGCTTCAACATTTTTTTAAGCGCCTCTAAGTATGTTGTTTTGTTCCGCCTCTATTTTCTCCTAACCTTAATTTGATAGACTACAATTCGTAGCATATATCAAAGGGGGAGAGGTTGGAAGATAGGTAACATACCAGACTATTTAAGTTATTATTGTTGTTATATTGTACTATTCGTACTAGAATGTCAGTTTTTATTACTGACCATTCTGTTAATATTCATTGAATGTGTTTGAACAACAACAACAACTTAAAGGCGCTACCACCAATTTTTAAACGAATTTTATTTACTCGTTTACGAATATTATTATTCGTTTCTTTCTATCTTTGGCTGGAGATATAGCTATTTCAAGGATTGCCAATTCCTTTCATCAGTCTCCTTTTAGTGGTATTGAGCTTTAATCCAATTTTATTATAAAAAACTTGTTCACATGCACCTCGTGAGATTTGAACCCACGCCTTCAGATTTACTCAGTCTTCGAAGTCGTATGCACTACGCATTCCACCGCTTATGACCACTGACGACACAGGTCGAGATGTTATGTTTGTTTGTTTTTTCAAACGCATTTGGAGCTTCAGACAAACATAACATCTCGACCTGTGTCGTCAGTGGTCATAAGCGGTGGAATGCGTAGTGCATACGACTTCGAAGACTGAGTAAATCTGAAGGCGTGGGTTCAATAAGATTGTTTTTATTTTGTTTTTGCAAAAACATACTTGCTTTTTAATTAGTACAACACATTGTTTTATCAATTGCTGTTTATAATTATAGCAATTCCCCCTTGTGATCAATTTTAGTTGAAATAAAATTTAGATTTTGATAATAGGAAGGTTTATTACAATCTTCCCGAGATTTTAAATTTCTGCTGAACAGTCAATTTAAATTTTCAATAAGGACATAAAGACTGACTGCTTGAACAGAATGGTGTAGCTGTAGCTTAAGCTTGTAGAATTGTCAAAGTCGACACAACGCTAATTCTATAATACGCCCAGAATGTGTAGCTGCAGCTGTAGCTGTAGCTGTAGTACAAGTTCACCCAACTCTAGCTTTAGCGTATGCTGCTTGTTACTTTTTGACATTTGAAGAACAAAAAAACCAAAACAAAGCAAAATGTCTAAATGAAAGTTGACGTTCTGTGCTACCATTCTGGACGAGCTTGCTACTTTTATGAGCTACATTTTGACAGTAGCTTTGATAGCGCTACACTCTACAGCTACAGCTACATGCTACACCATTCTGTTCAGCCAGTGAGTTAGTTAATCTAATCCTGATGGAGTACTGCTAAGTCAAGAGTTCCGAACTCAACTGTCCTACATTATGCGCTGCGCAAATAAAAGCACCATTTCCATCACAAACAGGTGCAGCAAATGATAAATTGGAGTCGAAAGTTCACTTATGATGCTCATTTTGATGTTAAAGAATTCAGACAACATTTTTTTATGCAAACGCATCAATATCCGTCAGTGTAAAAAAATCAGGTCAGGTTTTATTGCGTATCTATTTTATTTATTGAAAAAGCCACTAAGTCAAAAATGAACTTCATCGTTGAAGATGAAACGCATCAATATCCGTCAATGTAAAAAAATCAGGTCAGGTTTTATTGCGTATCTATTTTATTTATTGAAAAAGCCACTAAGTCAAAAATGAACTTCATCGTTGAAGATGATTTTTTTATGAATACAAAGCATTTTTTTCAGCATACCTCCCAGCTTATACTGGATGTCGAACATGGGGTATGCAATGAAAAATAAAAATCAAATCCATTGTACAAAAAAAATTCTTTTCTATCTTTCTACTCTTTCTAACTAGTGTCGTGCAATGTCTGTTGCATTTTAAAAAAAGGCAATGTGCCTACAGACACATATTTAAACTATTATTAAAATATTATTATTATTGTTTGAGGATATCCCAACGGACTGTTTTTAATAAAAAAACTAATTTCATTAAAAGACATTTTTCGCTCAAATATTTCGGAGACATGTATGTTCAAGGATAAAATTACAAAAATCTAAAAAAAAAAATCTATATTTCTCCTAAGTTTTTTTGTGTGGCTTTGTTAAAAACTCATAAGAGTATGAAAAAAAATTCAATAATTTAAAAAAATGGCTGCCAATTTCATGGATTTTTCGTTGGAGGATATTTCCGTACACAGTGGTCCGATATTAATTTTTGTTCATTTATTTTACTAGTTCTTAAATCCTAACAAGTTTTATTATAATACATTAGTGACTCACATTATTTATGAAATATGTTATGCAATGAAAAATAAAAATTCAACTAGCTCTCTATCCATTGTACGAAAACAATTCTTTCCTATCTTTCTATTCCTTCTAACTATTGTCGTGCAACACCTGTTGCATTTATAGGCAATGTGCCTTACAGACACAGTTAAAATGTTATTATTATTATTATTATTATTATTAGCTATCCATACCCCGGCTTTGCCTGATCTTGTTTTTTTTTCTGTTGATCCGATTGCTACCAAACTTTATAGGATCACCTTCTAGGCTAATCTATAAAGACTTCCTGAAAATTTCATCAAAATTGAGTCCACAGAATAAAGAAACAAGTAAATACATAAATAAATCATGTGTAAAGTGTACCTATACCAACCGATGTGTAGATGTATGTTCCCTATGTTGTCTGGCTTTACTGATTTCGATAAAATAATCGGCAATCTTAAGATTAACCCAGAAAAAATAAAACACGACCGAGGAACGCGGGTATATCTCATAAATAACGTGATTTAAAAAAAATGTTACAATAAAACTTGTTTGGAATTAAATTAAAAAAAAATTAGTTTTAAAATATTAAAACCGAACATTGTTGGATTTTGTTTCCGATCGAATTTTTGACGTTAAGAATTCCTCGGATCTTTTTGTTTGTAACCCGATCAAGCTTTGTTACTCCTGCTGTCATGTAAAGAATCTTCATTTTAGCTGCCGTTATTTTATTCTCATATACTTTGTATACATATTCATACGGTGTGAACCGTATTTATCATTGACAATTGTGACACATCGGGTGAGTGTTCTTGTGCCACCACCTTGTACCTATAACTTCAAATAATAAATAAATAATCTGTTTTGCGGTGGAATGTCCTTCACCGATTTTAGACCTACTATACTTTAACTTTGTTCTCAAATTTGTTTACCAACTTTGATGTCTTGATTATAGCAAACCAAAATATTTACTTATAAAATTTTGAATCAGAAATACAAATTTCTGCAGAATTACTTATTCAAATATTTATATATCTAATGACTTTTTTGATGATGTCTTTATGGGTCACATGGCTCACGTAGTTCACGTCATGTTGTGGGGTTGTGGGGCACATTTCTAAAGATTAATCCAAATGCAAAATTAATCATGATATTAAACCAAAACGTGATTTCGCCGTGATTTGCATTCAAACACTGACTGTCAAAAAAAAAAAGGAAAATATTAAACTCTCACTCTTTGAAAGCACATCGTGAGAGCACGTCCAGATGTGATAATTAATTCCGGTGATTATTTTATGAGATTAAAGTACTAAGTTGTGTATGGAGAAAAAAAAGTAATAATAATATACATAAATATTTTTTTATATCAGAAAACCAAAATCAAAGTCGTTGTTCGGGTAGCAGTGAAGAATTTTAATTAGATTAAGTAAATAGCCGGACATGAAAATATATGTATGCCAAATATTATTCACTGCACATTCATTGTATTCAATAACAGGATTGAACCGAAGTTTGTTCAACTCGCAATCAGAATTGAGGACAAAGTATGCGTCTATCAAATGTTGTCATGACAGTTTATGCTTAATGAAGCTGTACAGCGTACTGCACAGATTTTTCGTGTTTTGTGTTCTCGTGCACTGTGTTTGAATGTAGTTCAGACTTAAGGAAGTGTGGTGTGCGTAGGGATGTTTGATACCAAATCGATACTTACAAATATCGATATTTGTATCATTTGTGGAAGTTCAGTCGATTACTAGTCGATACTTTTATACGAAGACCAAATATATTTTTCAAAGTATTAAACAACCCTGGGTGCGCTTGACGACTAAACGGCCTGCGCCCCATTTGTAAGTCTTCGCGACTCCTTAGGAGGGTACGCCACCCACTTTGAAAATCAATGATTAATATGGTCGTCATAGGCATGACAATTGCATATTATATGATGTTTAACAAACGGGCTCTGTTTCCAGTTTCTGTAATATGTCAAATTGCCTTCTGATCGATCATCTCTTCCAACGTTTCAACGCAAGAGAAGAAAGCCAAAACAAAATATAAGGACAAAGTTGATTTGCTATTGAAAAGTTCGTGAACGAAATGCATTGATACTTAACGATAATTGTTAACAATAAATTTATTTTAATCAGGTTGACATTTACAGCCAAATGCAAAACTGATCTTTATATCATTCATGCATTATTGGGAAAGCCTACTTTCTCAGGTTTGAAAGCAAGTGCTTCGGAGTGAAAAACGAACTTTAAACGATTAAAACTTTATCCTAATAATAAAAAAAAATAATTTTAATAATATTATAAATTATAGGCTATTAAAAAATAATTGCAATCAAATCACAAGCTCACGTTATTGTTGATGATGACTTACAGCATTTTCAATTTTAATTATTATTATTATGAAAATATATTATCGCGTTTGTTGTTGTTTTGTCCAGAATCAGTAGCTCATGAAGCAAAGTTCTAAGAGGAAAACAATATTATCGTGGATGGAATATCTAATGTCGATCTAATGAATTTAACGACTTATTGGGAAATGGGTTTTGCAATCAGCAACTAGCAATCTCTACACATTTAACAAAGATTGATGTCGCTAAAAAATGAGCTAATGGATAATCTTGTTCATTCAATATGGTATTCCATCCTGGCGATAAAAAGAGGTTTACCATTTTTAATAAAACGACTTTGAATTGTCGGTCAAATCAATTATCCATTAATGCAAATTACATAACGATATGATAGGATTGATGGATTAAATGAATCATGCGTCATTACAAATCCTCTTTAGCACTATTTTAATCACAAAGCCTTATCAAAATTATACCTACAGTTTGTGAAATCGGCAGATTATTTACTAAATAAAGCGAATGCATGTAAAATAATATTTTTAGGTGACCATTTGCAAGTTTAGTCAAGTAGATATTGGTTTTTAATTGTGTATCTATACAATATATTAAATATAACTAAGTTATTGTTTAAAATTTGAAAAAAAATTATTATTATTGGACCTAGTTCTCAACTTTTTTACTTATTGTACCTGGCAACGCCAGCTAAGTTGGTCGTGTTGTACACAACGCAACGCAACTGTACTGGCCCTTAATGTGTTAAAAACCAATGAAGTTAATTTAAGTTAATTTAATTGTGTTTCATAATTTTCCAATCTAATTTTAATCAGATACGAATAATATAAAATGTGAAAAAGCTGTGCAGCTCCATTGTGGCCACGCGAAAAACTAGACGTACGACACAATTTGACATCTGTTCCAGCTCCAACTCCATAGTTACAGTTGCAGCAGTCTATTGTGTTCAGTTTATTGGGGAAGGAGGACGCATTGAATTGCTGTCACTTAAAGAAAAAAATTATAGCATTTACTTCCGTTTTCTTCCGCCCATTATAGTGATACATTAAAACACAACTATAATAATAAACAAAACAAAACGATAAATTCTTATTTTGATCCGTATAATCTGCTGCGCTCACCAAATTAAAAAGTTTCGACCTAAAACTGCAAGTTCAACGTACCAAAAACTAGATTTTATTTAAAAACAAGAAGTACTATATAAAATCCATAATCAATGTCATTGTTATTCACAAGACAAAGTATTATTAACATATAGATTCATATTTTATCATAAATATCTTTTACGGAAACGTTAAATTACATGTTTTATCCCCCGCTCTTTCCATCCCTGCATGTAAATAAGGTATATAATAAAATAAGGACACCACACTTCATTTTCTCTATTATCTATCTATAATGTAGGTTTGTATAAATGTATGCATTTATGGTCAATACACTTTAGCAATTTAACATATCCTGCACGTAACAATACATTGGCCTAACATTGACGAAACCACAAAGGCTTTAACATAATATAGAACACACACATTACCGTTACAACAATGCCTATCAAATATTGTTTTAAATACTCTCATACTATCTAATTTGACAGCCCTGAATAGTTTTGCCTCACTTGCACACAAAATTGACAAATAATTAGGCTGAATTCGGTTTATCGATGATATGCAATACATTTAGATAGGACATGTCATATACTAATTGGGTTTGGAGTATTTGAAAGGAAAATGTCAAATACATTATTTGATTTGTATGTTGAAACATAAGCCTAACTGCTTATGTCACTTTAGTTCTTTGGGTTCATTACATGGGTTGTTGATCTCTCTTTATCATAAGGGTTTTCTTTTATCTGCTTTTTACAAAAGAAATATTACTTACTATAGTCATTCCTTCCTTACACATAATCCTGTGTCTGTAGTGTGTAGATATGCCGAAGGAATGGAACACCATCTTCTGCTATTAGTGTCACTATGACTGACATTGAATCAATGAATACAAATTGAATTGACATTCTTTGGTGCTTGATGAAGCGGTCTATGGAGCTAGAAGGCAAATTTTCACTGCCATTTGCTATAACTTTTCAATATCTAAACCGAGAAATTGTCAAGTAAAGATTTTATGTATTTCTATGTATGTAGTTGGTTGCCACATAGTCATAGCATTATTCCAGCTTTGGAACATAGAACTCGGACAACATTGCCATAATGTTAACCATGTTTTGAAGGAAGCCAATATCATCTTCCTTTATCATAGGACAGGTGAGTATTTCCCTGTCGGCCCCTTCAACTGCTCGCTCACTCTTAAGTTGTTCCGATGATGGTTTTCCATTTTTTAATGGATTTAAAGTTCATTTTATAATTTGTTATGCAATTCACGTTGACACAAGTACGTGTTTACTTATAGTTGCATCGTGTTTCATCTATAGTATATATTTCATTAAACTATATACAATTATATACATATACATATAGTTGCATATGTGACTATGTATTATGATAAAGGCAATCAGATAAATAACTATATTTAAAAAGACAAGTTTCAACCGCACTGCAAATATACTCGTACTTGTAAGTGGTTTCGACTTAACGCGCAAAATGTTTATGGTCAACAAGCATCTAAATAGTAATGTAAGCTGTTTCGCAGCTATGTCTCTGTCAAGAACTTTAAATGTTTGGAATTTAAATGTGTTTTGCAGGTCTTTTTGCGGTGAATAGTTATAGATATATAGGATTCCCTGCGCGAATCGGAAACATTGGGTGTCTCATTGAAAGCGCGTTATTTAAATTGTATGTTATTTTTGTTTGTTTTGAAATTTAATAGCTGCCACATAAAATTGTACCGTTGTTTTAAAATGGAGAAGAACAACCACGAGTTATCATGAAAAAAATATTACAAAAGTAGGAAAAGTTACGCTGAGGCTGAGACCGATTTATTACAGAACCAATTGCCAAACCAAATCATTTCACGAAATTCTAATGTCAATTAACTGAAAAGATTATGTGATTTAACGCTCTCCGATTTCTCTATTTGAGATTTTGTATGCTCAGGACATATTCCAACCCGTCATCGGTGATATACAACCATCTTTATCAAAAAGTCATCGAGCAATTTTCATGAAAAGGGCAATGGTCTGGCAAGAGTCATTTGCTGGATATTTAATTTTAATTTTAAATAGGTATCACAACTTACTCGAAAAATATGTGTTTTTACTTTTAAATAAAACACCCTTTACATATACGTAGATTTATCTAATGTATGAAAGCTGAAAAATCATTCTATGGTCTATTTGCTAAATAAATGGATGAACATCGTTATAATTGGGTAGAGTCTGGTGCAGCAATCAAATTATAGCCGGAACGGAGTGCAACATTATCAGAGAAGTTAAATACCTATTTTCGACAGTAATCTTAATAGCCAGTATAAATAAATCGTGCTACAGAAGATAGGTATTACCTACATTCCAAATTATAGCAGTAGTAGAAACAATAAGAATATGATTTTTGTCTCCTGGGGAACACTCAAGGCTGACCTTAATTATCCACAGTCATCACCGCATCCCCATTCCAAGTTATATACAATCGTTCACAATGAATTTTGTGTTTTGTAAATAAAAGAACGAAAAAACAGAAAAGAAAGATAAAAAAAACACAAAGTGTGTTAAAAATAGTTGGACTAAGAAGAAGAATGAGTGTACATTACGTACACACTAACCAAACAACAACTCTTCCATAAATATCACGGCACATATTTTTTACAGGGTAGCCAAAATAAAAACGCTTGATGTTCTTTTGGTTGTTTTGAAATGAAATGACATGACTTATTTGGACATTTAAGTTTTTTTTTTTTCATTAATTTTTGAAGATGATATCGTTTAAGTGCTTGGTGCTATTGTTGTTGTCATTTCATTCGCAGAACGAGCTAAAGGGCCTTATTGCGAGTTTCGTTTTTCTATCGATAAACGACTTTTGTTAATAGTCAAACATCGAAAATTGAAATTGGTATTGCGAATCTCAATTGTGAACGAAAAATTTCGTATAAGCTATCGATCTTTGTCGTTCAAATTTTTCTGATCGACTGCTTACAACGAGTTTAATTTGCTCACCAAAAGTATGTTGATTTCCTCTTAAATATGGTTTTATTGTTTCTAAAACAACAATTATTTTAATCACAGAGCAATATAATAATAAATAAAGGAAAATAAAACACAGCATATTGGTTGCGTTAACAATGACTGAAACACATCAAGATAATCTTTATTCAACATTATTTTATTACTCTTTTAACTATTTCAAACAAACAAAAGATGTAAATTAATCACAAATAATATGAAATAATTTTTTTTAAAGAAAACAAGTATGAAAACTTTACCTTCGATTTACTGATGAAAACTTGTTTGCTATCTGTGAAATGCCGAAATATAGGAATGACTGCAACATATGTGTCGGTCAATATAATAGTAAATTAACTCCATGTTTTTGCATTCCGAGATGATTGGACTTTTGCAAAATGATGTACAGAAATAAAACTAAAGTAATTTGATTTAATTTAATATTTTTTTATTTTTTGGTAAAAAGTCAAACATTTTAATAATCCTTACAGCTAAAAAAATAGAAGTAAAACAAAATAAATAAATTAGTTTAAAAATTTTTATTTGCAGTTACTTCACTGTTAGACTTACATTTTCCGTTGTAATCATACATGATTTCCTCATCAGATGAACGCACATCCTCATTATTTCGGCTTGAACGAGTCGTAAGGTCTGAGGGAAGAGTTTTATAGTACTGGTGGTAAACTAGTGGAATGTATGGTAGGAGATCAAGCATATCTCTCTTCTTTGCACTAGTGACAGCTCTTCTTGATGGATAGAGTCGGGCCTGTTCAATGTTGGTTAAATTGGTAATTTTTGGTCCTTTCTTTTTTTTACTTAAATCAACTTCATAAAACGGTGTATCTGGATTGAGTGTTTCTTTAAATTTAAACTGAAGAGGATGACCATCTTCAAATCTCAGCCATCTAATGTTAAGCCAACTAAAGTCATAACCACACTTCGTCTTTTTTCTGTTTGTTATTGATGTTTCTAATGCAGCAGTGCTTAAGAATTCTATATTTTTTATTTCTGTTGTAATGAAATGCGGTGTTTTGTGTTTGGCTGTCTTTATTATTTTGATCCATTCTTCTGGGCTATAAATTTGACCTTGACGACGACAGGCGTTCTCTATTATGCCGAATTCTCCATCGTTGGGAAGATATGAATGCCTTATGATACCAAGAACTTGTGGTCTATAGTTCTAATACTGTTATCAGGATCTTGCACAAGCTTTAAAAGTGAAAGCGGGGTTTTGATATTTCGATTTTGTCCAGTGCAAGAATCAGAGTCCATGATAACATGGGTTTGATCCTGAGATCCTCTGCCACCTTCAACTTCATCCCAGACATTCATGTATCCTGTATTATTATTGAAACAGTGTACTCCCAAGTTATATAAATAGACATTTCTTTTGTAGTATGCCACTGAAGTTGTTAATTTTGGAAACGCTAAAGCTTTTTGCAGATCAAAAGTTAGTACGTATGCTTCATCAATTTTTGTTGAATCATTTTGAAGGCTATATCTCGCTGATTCCGCTTTTCTCTGATAAAGTTCTCTTTGTGTATTCATTTTTTGTATCTTCATTAATTGCTGCATCTATTTTTAATGTCAGGTCATCACAAGTCTTGCAAGTATCTTGCCGCGGTGTTTTAAAATGAAGATTTAACTTAGTGTTGAAAATGTTCATATAATATTTTAACTTTTTAGCTTCAGTCCCTTCAATCTCACATTTGGCTTTATAGAGATCGTACATTTTAGTGATGGTAAGCACAGGATTTAAATACTGAAAGTAATAAAAATGAAAAACAAAAAAGCCCATACGTTTGTAAGAAATGTCCCGACAAATTCCCTACGATAAAATATTACAAAAGAACAAAGGAAAATCTTTGTGTCATTTTACAGACACACAGCAAACAAGGTGCCTTGTAGCTGATAGTTAGTGTAGTATAGATACTCACGCTTATTCTTAAGCATTGCATGTGAAAGGACTGCGTTATATTTTGCATCATAAGAAAATTCAGCCAGTGTTACACAGTTTTTAGATGATTTCCGTCATATTTCCAAGATTTCTTAAGTTTTCTGTTTAAATTAATCTATTTATTGGAAGAAACTCGACTGGAAAAAACTCGACTGTCCAAAGTAACGCTTTTTTCGTTTGTAGTAATTTGATTTCGTTTGTAGTAGCATTTTTTTTTTTGTAGTTACTTATTTTCGTTTGTAGATGCGGTTTTTCGTTTGTAATAACTTGATTTCGTTTGTAGTAGCGTGTTTTTCGTTTGTAGTATTTTGATTTCGTTTGTAGTTATGTTTTTTCGTTTTTAGTAATTTGAATTCGTTTGTAGTAGTGATTTTATCGACTTTTTTATCCTTCAACTAAAACGAAATTTTTTTCACTACAGTCAACTACAAACTATTGTCTTCAAAAATCAATCACTAAATTTGAGTGCTGATAAAACGGGGTGCTGGGTTTTTTTCAAAGTCCAGTTATTTTTTTTTCCACTACAAACGAATATCTATAAGAATAAGCCAAGTTCACAGAACCTTAGAAATTCCTTGATCCAACTCATTAAGTTGAAAAAATGAAAGGGTTCACGTGGTCTTTTTCGGATGAGAAGAAATTTTATAACGAAACTCAGCAGGGCCATCAAAACTAAACTTCGTCTGATCCGATAAAAAACCACGTGAAACCTTCCATTTGTCCAACTCAAAAAAAATTCTTAATGTCTACACATTTGTTGCAGTTGAAGTTGAGTTGAGTTGCACGTTGAGTGGTGGTTTGTTTTGAAACTTCAAAAATAAAACAAAACTGACAATTTCCTCTATTTGCGAATGTTTTAAGCTTCTTCCGATAAAATGATACATTTTGGCCACCCTGTATCATTTCTTGTTTCTCAGCATACGTCACAGTTGAAATGTATTTGCCAAAAAATAAGATGAAATTTCCGTAGATTGTTTAAAAGAGAAGTGCATTTACTAGGTAAGACTTTATAGAATTGAACTAACATGTGCAGGTGCAGTCTGATGTATTGTAATATTTGTATTTGTTTATTTAAGAAAAAACAATGTTATTGAAATCTTCTAGAGTTCAGAGACAAGTTAAAATATTAAAGGTAGGTATGTTTTTTTTTGTGTTTGAAAACAAAGTCGGAAAATTCAAATATCCGTAAACCGATTAATTTGATAGGATTTATTTGATTATGTTTGAACTAGTAATGTTGAAAATATGTATGAAGTCGTGACGCGTGTTATGAATTGGTCCTACGCTATTTGCTGCGTACAATTTACGTCAAGTAGGGTTTGACTATTTTTCGTTTATAATCCCTCATAGAACAAGCTAGTGGCAAACTGCTCGCTTTTATTTAGACCAAACAAAATAGTCAAAAGGATAAAGGTCTCAACTGCCGAAATGCCAATGTGAAGCTCTTAAAATACCCATCTCTTGCGGAAAAATATTCTGCCTTAAGATATTTTTTTGTAGTATTCTTCAAATAAAAATTCATATCTATAAACAGAACAAGCGCAGCGAGCTATTAGCAGAGACTTATTATACTCGTACTATGGGCCTTACCAAGAATCAAATTTAGACGTGACTAAAATATTTCAGTGGACTGTAAATGCATACTATTAATCAATTTAATAGTCAGCTTTAAGCTGGATTTACACTATCGTTGTTCGATGAACGTTGTTTGGTGTACGTTGTTCGTTTTTTTTGGCTAAACAACGAAAAAGCATTTTACATTATTCAGTTTTTTCATCCAGTTCGTTCCTAAACACAAAATAGATAACAACACAACGTTGGCAGTGGCGGCATTTTTAAACAAGCAAAAATTAGCTGAAATACTTGCACATTGTTACATTATTCCTTGAACGCCACTGCAAAACAATGTTCTATTAACCATTAATCACATTTACACTCTCGTTGTTCGTTGTTCGTGCAACAACACCGAACAACGAATGCTGAAAATTCAAAGCCACTTTGAACTTGTTCGTTCTTCGTTCGTTCTTCATTCGTTGTTCGGTTTTATCATTTACACTATCGTTGTTCCGCGTACGTTCAACAACGAACAACGTACACCGACCAAAAGAACGAAGGTCTAAAAACAGCTAAACGCTATAGTCTGAGGTGTATTTTGTTTTATGTAGATGAAGAAGTTAAAAAAGTATCCACAAATTGAGTTATTAGCAGCGACTGCGAACGATTGCTATAGAGCTATAAGTCGCTGCCCTTGACCTCTGTACAGTAATCGGCGTTGTAACTCAACTTGAGGAAGCTCGTTTAACTTCTTCGTCTAAGTCTCATCTAAGTCTCTGGTTCTTTGAATAGTTCACGACGAGAACACGATCAATGTTTTATAGTCTCAATTAAACCATATAGTGATCTTCTTTTTCTTAACCCTAGTATGCTGCTGATGTGAAACCAAAAATCCCATACAAAAATGACGCAACAAAATCATAAACTAAATTTTCCGTGAGATTTTCCCTTATGTGGTACGCTGCTGTGACAAAATATATGGTGAAACGGTCGGTGACCGGTTATTTCACAAATTGTAAAATTCAACATAGAATTTTTTTCTGTACCGTTTCGCTAGTCTTTGTTTTTGGAGACTTCAGTAGCAGCTAAGTTTTCTTTTACTGCATAAGAACGTCGGCACTCTTTATGGAGGGATTTCCAAGTAATCAAGCATATCGGCTGTGGCCGTTTTTATGGCTTCTTGGCATTCATGCTAGTTATTTTTTACACTTGATACTGGTTTTACTGTGATAGATGCTACAACGAGGAATATAAGATCCGTGATCTTCGAAACAGGTATTGCATATTCAAAATAATAAATTATAATGTGGTCATTTAAATAATAATATATATTTATAATATTAGATAATACAATATACAACTGGCAACTACCAACCAATTTTAATAGAATGACTCAATCAAAACAAGAATTTATTGGTAGTGGTATTCCCATTTATTCTCATGTTGTTCTAAACATATAAATAATCAAAACGACCAATTTTGATGGAAAGAATAAAGAAATAACTAAATGATATCAATGCAGACATTTTGATTAAAATAGCAATTCAATTTTTTGCATACAAATCGATCATCACAGCAATGAATCAAAATGGTGTTGTGAATTATTCCACTGAACTTTTGAATTCTCTTGATGCTCCTGGTTTGCCACCAAATTGTGTGGTTATTTTACACCCGGCGAAACGGTTTTTTTTCGAGTTTCCTTCGTCGATCGCAGTCATAGGCGTTTTTCTTTTTAAGCTCAGAGCAGTGCACTAAGCTGTCAAAAATAGATCCGGCTTTTTTTCAGCTCCGAGCGCTCAGAGCGACCATTTGTGTTTATTTTTTCGATCAGAGGTTAAGATACTCTCGGAGCGTACTCTGCTCAGAGCCTACTCGATAAGCCTATAGACTCTACTACGTGCTCTGCTCAGAGGAAAAAAAGAAAAACGTCCTATGCCAACCATGGTTGATGGTTGATTGATCCGATGAACGTCATGTGTCCTTATAAAATTACTTGATTGAAAAATCGTGTCCTTGCCGTTAAGATGGTTCTGCTAACTTTAAGTCAAAATGCAATTAGAATTACAATTATTGTTGCTTGCATTTCATTAACGCTCCCAGAAACCTTTTATCTCGCTGTTGACTAAAGCTGATCTTAAGCAGAACAATTTCCACTACAATTTTAAACAGAATCGTTTGTATTAATTTCTGTGTACAAAATAGATTGACAACCTTTTCAAAAAAAATGTCACAAAATGGCTCACCTTTTTTTTTATAATTAGCACGCACTCAGTGGTTATGACTACCCTTATAATGTTGATACACAGCACGAGCGTTTAGGAAATGTGAAGAGGATTTAAAAGGAGATGCTGATGCACATTGGTCTTGAATACCTGAACATTGAAATGAGAGGGAAAAGTCGTGTCAGACAAGGCATTCCACAAACGTGTTGTTCGGCTGAAGAAAGAATCTCTGTATTTAACAGTACGTCCGATGTTGGGCTCAAGGGTGAACTGGTGAGCATTCATAGCTAAGCGGGTATTACGGTGGAATATTTTAAGTTGAGGAATGAAACTAGCTATTTCAATTGAACACTGTTTATAGAAGAAGCGATAAAATAATGTTAGACAAGAAACATTTCGCCGGTGTTCTAAGGAAACGAAAGTTTCAGTAATGTATCTGTCTCCAATAAGTTTTAGGGCTCTTTTTTGGATTCTATCTAGTAGATTCAAATGAGTTATAGGAGCACCTGCCCATATATGAGAGTTGTATTACAGCTATGGGCGAATGTATGCCTTATAAATTGTAGCCAGATCAGAAGGGGAGACAAATTGTTTGCATCTTTTAAGGAAACCTAAGCATTTTGCTGCGTTTGTCGCGACTTCAAATATGTGATCATTCCACTGTAATACACATACCGAGAACGCAAAGCTTTTCGGTTTCTTCGATGCAAGTGTCATCCATGAATGTGGTAAGGGTGGTATATTTCGCTTGGCCGGTAGAAGACAGCATTGTGTTTTAGAAGCAGTAATTTCGACACGGTTGTTTATACCCCATTCTATAATGCTTTCAAGATCGGAATTTAATGAGCTTAACATACGATGCCGTTCCAGTTCCACATCCGAAGAGCAGGGATGTGATATGAAAAACTGAAGTTGATTTTTTTATATTTTTTACAAATGACCAAAAATGTTTACTAACTTTACTGTAGTATTTGTTGCCTTATATCGATTATGTAAAAATTTGGTTCTTCGAATATGAGCGTTGCAGGAATTCCGAGCTTGCTTGTACCTTTTCCGATTTTCCTCAGTGGGTTGGCTTTATAACATCGGAAGATTGACTTTCTAATCCTAATAACCTCTGTACAGCCTTGATAGTATCAGGAATTTTCTTTGGTTTTAATACTTTTAGACCTGTTAGGGACACAAGTCTTCATACCATTGAGAATTATGCCTGTAATCATATCATATTATTATTCTTTAATAGTGCCTTAAAATCAATACATATTCTTATGTATGTATGAAATTTTGTGAATCACTACAGCTCTCTAGCTTGCTTTGAGACATTTTTAAATTAACAATAATTTCCTTTGCTGCTGTAAATGGCTTTATAACAGCAGAGTCATCCTTTAATGCCTCTTTTATGAATGAAAAACATAGGTCAAGTATGATTTATCCTGCCGGCTACATATTCAAATAGTTATTTGACGTGTGTGCACTTTTATATACTTTGTCAGAGTCCTTTAATTATAGTTCTGCCGATGCATACATTGGCCTTTTGTATAACATGATGACTAAACCAACAACAAAACCCACTTCATCAAAAATAGAAAAATATGAATGCCCTGAAATGGTTCACTTTTTCGGTCGATACAATTTTCAGGAAGTTTGTTCCTATAATATAAAAGCAAAACCCCAACCAAACAGGTAGGTATTTTTTTTACGCTGTATGTTAACGTTCAAATCCAATAGAGAGAAGGGTTGTATTTTTTTAAGTTTGAAAAGAACGATTGGCAACAATTTACAACCTCAAACACTTTTCCATTCATTCGACTAATGAAGACAATTTAATCTTAGTAAAAAAAAAAACATTTTTTGTACTCGTGCACACGCAGCTGGGTGGGTAGGATATTCGTCCCTGACTTGAGTATAAAAAAAATTCAAGTTCATAACCAATTGCGCACATTTTGGCCATTGGCCAATTTTTTAATACAAGTTAAGGTAGTCCTAAAAAATAAAATAGAATAATAGAATACATCGGTAAATTTATACCAAGGAAATTATTTTAAAGTCCAAGTACTGCGTTTTTTTTATGCAGAACTATTTAGGCACATATTTTTGTTGTTTTTTTTTTAAATGAATCATGTAAATTCAAAATGTTTTTCCACTTGCTTTTAAATCACTTTGATATTTTAAATTAAGTCTTCTTTGCAAATTGTCATTTTATAATTAATAAAATATGAATGAATACTTTTTCTATCATTCTATTCTCATACTCCAAATCGGTTGTTTCATCAATTTTTCGTTTTTGAACTTGAAGATTGTGTCGCCAATGTTTGCTCGCATTTAATTTAATTTTAAGGTTTTGATAAAATGTGACAAATATTTATGGGTGATTCTCCACTAAAAGCTCCTTTTCGTGTTCCCAGTCGAAAACGATTAAAATATTAAAATAATTAGAAATATTTTATATATTTAAATACTATTTCCGTAACGTGTCCCACCTCGGTTCAAAACAGAAAAGGTGCTTTTTACTGTTCTTAAATTTTAAAAAAATCATAAGATGGTAAGGTTCAAGTTTCAAAAAAAAATAATAATGAACACAATTATACAAACAAAAAAATGTAGTCATTTAAAACAACCTATGGAAGGATTTAAATACGTGTCCCCTCATATTTGCATCATTTCCGTAAAAAAAATTAAAACGCATTCAAATTCAAATTAACGGCCGACATTTGATTACATCCAAAAAAATATAAATAGAATCAATCATGTTTTCTTTGAATTATATTCGAAAGAACAAGTGAGAAACCATCAATTTGTTCTGCTGCACAATTATTCATGCCAAATTTGAAAAAAAAAAAACATTCTATATATCATGTTGATAATGTAAAAAAACATCGATTTTCCTCATTTCCGTAACCTGCGACAAAATCATTACCGTAACCTGCGAGTTACCTTTATGAGGATGTGGTTACGGAAATTTGTGTAGACTCCTACATTAATTTCTTTATAGATTAACTGCAGAACCTTGAAATTGGTTAACATTTGTAGATATTAAACATTTTTAGGACAATAGTGGCGTCATTTCCGAAGCAAAAAAAATATCCTAAAAAAGTCTTAAAATCAAGTGTCCAATCTTTTAAGTTATCAATTATTGCATAATTTACAATATCTAACAATTGTATCTGCATAGTTTTTTTTTCTTTAATTTAGATAGGAGACATTATCAATACAAAAAAGGAACTTTTAACAGAGAATCACCCTTATAACATTTTTGTTTGATTACCTAATTGTTGTCAATGCTGTTAAAAACTTCAACAAAAATATTAGATAAACGGTATTTTACAATTTCACTTGCGATTATAGGTAGATAGGTAGGTAGGTACTATAAGGCAAGTTATGCATTCGTAAAAAAAATTATGTAACACTCAAGGTAGGTAAGATGGCGGTTTCGCGAAACAACTGTTCTGAACAGAACCAAATTAGAGCCATAAAGCGCCGTTTTGATAAAATATATATAAAAGTCAAACATGACACTATGATAATAGTGAAATCGAAAAAAGTGGGTCTGGAAATTTTGTCTATCTGTCTGTATGTACAGTGGTGGCCACTGAATTAGAAACAAAAAACTTTTTTTTGTTATATATCATGTTTCTGTTTTCAAGCACCACTGTGTTTGCACTGTTAAATGATAGTGCCTAACATTGCTGTTCTTATCATGTACTTCAATGTTAAATGATCAGTTGTCAAAACGTGGTAATTTAGGGAAATTCATTTTTGGTCGACATTTTCCCTGGACAGATGATTAGAAACGACAATAGAATTCCTGAATTGGTGATTACACAATATACTTACAATATACTAAATAATAGCTGACCCGCCAGACGTTGTTCTGGCTCTTCCTATTTTTATTATATATACAGTCAGTGTCTTGATTAAGGTTTTTGAATACTTTTGAAATCAAAAGTAATTACATAGGTCTAATCAAAGGAATGCAAGGGATTAACACATTTTCTCCTGAATATTTCCCTTTAAGAACTGTTGCTTCTACGATATAAGATTCGGCATCAAGTTCTCAGTCGGATAATTCACGACATCATCTCGATCAATAATTAAATCAACAGATTTGTATGACACTAATCTACGCCAATTTATGATTGAATAACACAATTCAGTGCATTGACATTCGACATCGATATTCTTTGCCGCAAGTATTACGTCATTACGATGATTTTTATTTGCTTCTGGAAATACATTTTCAATGAAAACCGTTTGTGAATCCACAAATTTACAAAAATCTTTCCGAAAAGTTAGGTATTAATCCTGTGCTGGCACTTTTCCATTTCCAATTTCTAACAATTGCTTTGAAGTTGAGCTCTTATTTTCGTGGTCACTGACAGTATCTTTACGTGTTTCCACAACGATGATGCCTTTAGGCAAGCATTGAGCTCATCTGCAAGAGTCTCACGGGGATTCAGTGGCAACGTTTGTCTGAAGTCTCCTGCAGTGAGATCTTTAGTGCTTCAATTGATTTCGTGTGTGACATTGTGGACTCGTCCCAAATAATCAGTTTGCAGTCAATCTTCCTATTGCACTGTTGCGTAATGTTGCACGTAGGAGTTTCAAATTTAGTTGCAGTTTCAGTGCGAAATGTGCAGTTCATCCTCCGTCTAATAGTATCGCTGTTCTACCGATTGAAGCGAAAGCTAGTGCAACGTTACGTCGCGATAGAATCGTGGCCAAAATCAGCTAAATAACAAGTGTGTTTCGTTCGTAAGTTTGTAAATAATTTTGATCCATTTACGGTAATCAACAGCTATCGCAAATAGATACATTCAACATTCGATGTAAATGCATCCAAGCGCATCAGTCAAGAACACATCTGACGAATTTGGAACTGAAACTTCTTGTTTGCGACTCTGAAATTTTTTGTTGACTGATTTCAAGCCCAAGGACTTATCATATCAGCATACAACAATGTAGCTGAAAATGGGTCAGTTATACATATCTCAGAGGAACTTTTCAATGATGTTGACAGTGGTCTGACCGCTCATTGGGGCCGCTGATATACAGCAATACCAACAAAACACAAAAAGAATCATTAAAATCGACTGAGTGGTGAAGAAGTTATATCATCTGAAAGTCGATTTTCCGGATTTTTTTTTTCTCTACATAAACGTGATATACGGCAATATGAACAAAACACAAAAAGAATCAATAAAATCGGCCTAGCGGTTAATAAGTTATGACAAATGCTCGAATCGCTCGAGATGAACACAACAAATATTTGTGCATAAAAATATCTATTCAATGACATATAATTTGTTTATATGGTCTGAATCCAAAATGCCACATCCTCCCAAAGAACAATTTCATATAGATTTTTTTTTAAGCCCTCATGTAAATTTCCACAAGAGCAAGTCTTTGAGATCAAGCCTTGCTCTTTATTTCAGTTGTGTTCGTTGAACTTTACCTAGGGTCCGACAACTTGTTTTTTTTTTTTAACCTATAAACTGCATATAGGTCATTTAAACATATAAGGCGAATCCGCTCACACTGTTTACACTATGATACTTTGAACGTTCACTTTGATGTCCAGCAATCTCCAACTCGTTAAGCATTTTGAAAATTAAAAAGTTTTACCACAGTATTAATTGTATAAAATGGATAAGGGAAATAATTGTCAGTTTTTTTATCGTAAGTAGTTATGCAATTTTAAACATTGTCGCGCTATTTTTATAAAAGTAACCCATGGTTTAAAGCAGCTCTCGAAAAATCTATCGAATACCTACATATTTGTCAATGAAATTTTTTTAATTCTCCAACGGAACAACCCTTAAACTCATACTGTAACCGTTTTTGAGTATTCGTGATTATTTGAAAGAAATTGGATCGAAGCCCTTAATGTGGTTAAAAAAAATCAAACAAGGCGGCGACGAAAATACCGGAAAATACAAGGAATAGCTCCTATTCTAACTATTGGCTAGAAAATAAAATAATCAAATATTTGATTTGAACTCTTCAAGTCATCATCAAAAATGTATATAAATTTGATTTTGTTAATAAATTTCGCTTCATCGCGCATACGGCCAATAGGACACTTTGTTGTTTTCGAATAGAAAAGCTTTTTACACCATGCTTTTGTTTTCACACCAATCTTTGTCCATTCTTTGCTTTTAAAAGCTATTTGATTGCCATCTTTATTTTTCGATCTCCCGAATTTGATATTTTGTCCTTCTAATTTTTATTAGTTAAGTTTCACGACGAATTTACTACCACTATAGTTAATTTAACGGTTAAGCCTTTTAAAGTTTAAAAATAGCAGTGCTAAATTGATGGGTATTTACTTTAAGTAATTTAATTTTTTCGCAAACCCCAATCATAATATTTTTTTATCTTTTTCATTTTAGATTTGGTTCCAGTAGCAGTCAAGCTTCACAAAGCAGTGGTGACATATGTCGAATATGTCACTGCGAAAGTGACCCACAAAATCCACTACTTACACCATGCTACTGTTCAGGTAGCCTTAAGTACGTCCATCAAAACTGCCTCCAGCAATGGCTGACGGCTTCAGAAACAAACTCCTGCGAATTATGCAAATTCCCCTTTTTAATGCACACAAAAATAAAGCCCTTCAATGAAGTAAGTTAAAAAGATAAGAGCTTAATTTATAAAATTATTAAAGTTTAATGTAATTTTTTTAATTTAATTTTTGTTTTGTTTCAGTGGAGAAGCTTAGATATATCTGGCGTAGAACGAAGAAGACTCTGCTGTTCGGTGTTGTTTCATTGTGCTGCAGCATTGTGTGTTATTTGGTCACTTTGTGTTCTTATTGAAAGAGCTGCTGAAGATTACAAACGTGGAATTATTTGTAAGTTTTTTTTTACGATAGGTAACGATTTATTCGATAAATTAACAACTGCTTTCCTTTACTCTATAGATTGGCCATTCTGGACCAAGTTATCGGTAGTGACCGTTGGCCTCACTGGAGGGGTTGTATTTATGTACATTCAATGCAAAGCATATTTACATTTGTGTCATAGATGGAGAGCAAGAAATCGGTAAATATATCTTCATTATCATTACTAATCAACTTATTAGCTATAGCATTGTTGTCCATTCACTCTAAATGACCCAACCATCGCAGACCTTGAATAAACTCAGGTTAGATATGTGTCACCATTTAACCAGTAAACCTCGTCGTTGAACCTTCTTTACCACACATTATCCATCGAAGGATTTTTCGCTCAAAGTGACAAAACACTTACTCACTGATCTTGACTATTGCCACGTCTGCGCATAAAAGATATATGAAAACCAAAGAAACAGCGATTAGAAAGAGTGATCCATCGTCTAAAGAATCAAATTTAGTAAAAGCTTAAATTCAAATCTCTACACATTAAAAAAATATACACAAAGCTTTTCCTAAAGTGTGGAAATTTCTGTTTAAGCTGTTACAAAATTTGGTTATTATGTCATATTAAAGTTCGGAGGGACCTCCAAGTGGAAAAAACCTTCCTAAATAGGTCGATTGGTTGTTCGGAGTAATGTTTGGGAGTGCTAATTTCCCTTCCTGCATTGAATTGGGAGAGTTGGGAGTGCTATCACAATTTACTACCACATATATATTGTTTACATCGATCATATGGTCAAAGCCATATAAAACAAAACTCGCAGTTTGTTTTCTTTTCTTTTTTATATCTCAAGAACTTAAATAATAAGTGTAAATATTGAAAAAAAAAACACTTTTTAACTCGTTTTTGCTTCGTTTGAGCAAACATGTTAATGTAAACAATCTTTGGTCAACTACCACATGCACAATTGAAAAAGGGAGTGTTTTTAATGATCCATTGGATTCATATTTCCCTCCTCTTCGAAATGAAACCACTCCAATATGACATTAGTAATACATTTTGGTTTTTGGTCTCCAGTTGTATGGCAATGAAATAAATAAATAAAATATACAATATTATTATTTAAAAAAGTTATTTTATTTAACTCAGTTGATTATTATTTTTATACACTGAATCAGTTTATGAAAAGCCCGAGGATGGAATTTATTTCCGAAACGCGTTACCAATAAACAAATTTATGTTGTGTATAAAAATAATAATCAACTGAATTAGTTGCAAAAAGTATACAAATGGTTTTTTTTTTTATTCTATGTTTTTTGGGTCGCTGAATCCGAATTTGAAGAAATCCAACAAAATTTCCTGGTGCGTTTTGAGATATTCGCAAAAAACCGCTACATTTTCGCACTTTTGTCGGTTTTTTTTTTTTGCTTATATATCGAAAACTATGCGTCTTATCTGAAATTTACCTACAACAAAATGAAAGACCATTAAATTTCCTACAAAATTCCCATATATTGTTTATTTCTCAGGCGTACCCTTACCCCTTTAGAGCGCGTTGAAATTTCAATATAATTTCCCAATTCTGTAAAAAAAACAATTTGTTTTTACATATGAATTTTTAACGGTTTGTTTTGTTTGTTTTTCTAAAAGAAATGGGAAATTATTTTGAAATTTCAACGCACTCTAACGGGCTAACGATACGTCTGAGAAATAAACAGTATGCATGAATTTTGTAGGAAATTTATACCCGTTTGCACGATACTTAAGCATTTATGTTCTACTTAAATCCTTAAGTGACAGTTTATGCAAAGGGTACTATTAAAGAATTTATGTAAAACATACATTCTTAAGTACTGTTTCAGCAAACGGGCCTTAATGGTCTTTAATTTTGTTGTGGTAAAATTTCAGTAAAGACTCATAGTTTACGAGATGTAAGCAAAAAACCGAAACCGCGGTTTTTCGCGGATATCTCAAAACGCACCAGAAAATTTTGTTGGATTTTTTCAGATTCAGATTCAGCGACCCAAAAAACATAGAATTAAAAAACAAATCCATTTGTATATTTTTGGTAACATGAGGTCGATTTTAACGACGCTTTGACTGGACTATATAAAATAACTTTTTTAAATAATAATTTTGTAAAGTTTTTTTTTATTAATTTCATTATTAGTAAGGCCCTTAAGGCAATTTGCACCAAACTTTTATGACCTTTGCGCTCTATCTGTAGATAAACCTTCAAAATATGTATCCACTCATATTTCTCTGGATAACTTTTTACATCTCTCAAATAGAATTTGACAAGACAGGTTAACACCCGAGGTTCGAACGAATCCTTCGAAAATTATGTTGAAGAGGTCGCTTGTGAAAATTTCTCCTTGCTTAAGTTCTTTATTGACATCAAAGGTCTCCGTCAAATTATTCTTCGACCTCGATGCAACTGCGGATGTTATCCAGCGTCATTATTCATAGCTAAACGATTTGGGGATGCCTAGGTTAGACATGGTTCTGTAGAGTTGATCTGTATAGATGCCGTCCTGTAGTCAATTAAGAGGTAGTGTGAATCGACAGATTTTCCTATCCAAAATCACACTAATAATGACCGACCAGGTTGTGCGTGAATGGGGAAAATTAGTGCAAAGAAGATAAATTCCTTTTTTTAAGGATCGTTGTAACTAGAACACTTTGTTACCCCAAGTGTTTATCATAATAATTATCTACTCGGATAACACAGCGATCCCCACAAAGATGTTGTGAGGTTTAATTTAATTTACTTATTTATTTAATATTTTTTTTTCTTCCAGCATTCTCCTCATACAAAATGCTCCAGAGAAAGTGCATCCGCTTTCACCGCCATCCCCAGTTTTGCATAGTCGCAGTATTCCCCACAACAGTAATTCATTAGTTTCTCATGCCAATACAACGAACAACTACAATTACAACTCCTTCAACTATCCAACATCAGCTTCTGCTGCTGCTGCAGCCGCTGCAACTGGTGTCCGAGCAATTGAAGGCCAACAAGACGTTGTAGACAACCAACCAACGTCGGTGAATAGTCTAGCTCACCAGTCAGCATCGAACGGTACCGGCCAGTACCCGCACACAGGTCAGCACGGCCAAATTGTGGCCAACATCGAAAGCAATTCACACAATTACGACCGTGATTGGACTTTGGACGACGTAAGTCAAATATCTTCTTTTCGTCCCTGCCCGCAGGGTTCGGGCAGCATGACACCCTTCCATGACTCCATTCATAACGTGCTTGAGCACTCGCACAGCGGTAGCAATTCTATGAATGGATCACGTCAAGATCTCAGCACATCCATGGCATCAGGAGCGGGAGCCATAGCACATCCATTACAACCGCACAACACTGCCAGCGTAAGTAGCAACAGTGAAACAGCAAGTCGAACCACAAATTCATATGTCTTCAAGCCTACCGCCACTACTTCGTCCGGTTCGATCTTCACACCAACCAATCCGCACTATCATCACCAACATCGGTATTCTAATTCCTCGGTGTTCCTTGAGAATCGGGACATTCTCAACGACTCCGGCTTCCCAAAGATTAACTATAGGCATTCGAGTGTACTTACATCGCCCGACATCAGCGATAATTTAGATAAATTTCTTGGAAAAGATCTACGGCGCTATTCGGACACTAAACTACTAGCCAGCGACACAGACATAATAAATCCCAAATTCGAACACACTCCAGCCGATAGTGTGTCTAAGAAAACAGCTGCAATCGTTGTTAGTCCACTAAAATCTACTGATATCTTCGCGAGTGCCATCCAAAGAGATCAGCGACGTACTTTGTTCCGTCCTGGTGGTGATGCTTCAAATCCCAGAAGCAAGTTACGTCTGTCTTTAGACACCATCGAAGATGGTTGCGGACCGATCAGTGTTAGCACAACAACAACGACGGCTAGAGTTGGCGGTGGTGCCACTAGTGCAAGTGAATGTGCCAAGAGCGAGGAGCAGTTGATAGACAGAAATCGATTGTTTTTTAAATCATTGCCAAATTTGAGCAGCAGTTGTGAAAGCCTTATTAAGAAGTAAAATTAGTTATTTTAAGATTTAAAAAAAAAACGCTGTCATGTCCATTTAGTTTTCGTGTGCGCGTAACTTCTATAAATTATATCCCGATCTGTGGTAGGATGACTGAAAACAAACTTTTTCCTTAGAGGTAAGCAAAAACAAAAGCTGGGTATGGAAAATACACACCGTTGAGTTGGTGTGCCGGCAAAAAAAAACGAGGTTGTGCTACCAAAGTGGTTACTAACAGAGTTAAATTTTGTTTTTCGATTTTCCAAAAATAGTGTATTGCTTTTATTAGAATTACAAATATGTATGTAGTTATTAATATTTTAAATTAATCACTTATTAAAACAAAATCGTTTGAGAAAAAACATAACATTTTTATGGCCGTTCTGACTCTAACTAAATTTCGATTTGTAGTTCATTTCATTCGAGTAGTTCTTTGAATTACATTTGTACGTTCGTTTATAGTGTAACTGTCTTGTTTGGAAGTAAACAATGCGCGTTGTTGAACAGAATAAGAACAAAGAAATGCATAGGTTACTAGAAGTGATGAACCTTTTCAGGGCAAGACAATGCTGGTTGGTCGTATTTTGTTTACGATGGTATTTTTGACGTTAAGGCTGTCTCGGATGTTAATTTGATCAAGCTTTGTCATTGCAGCTTAAATGCTATATTTTTCATCTCAAGTGCTGTTACTCTCATACTTATTGTACGTTGTCCAACATTATGATTTGTACGAAAGCGCTGGACAGTAGTGTAAAGTCTTACTTTCAGCTTCTTGAATTATGCATCTAGGTAGTTTTTCGCAGAAGAGAAAGCTCCCGAGAGAATACAAAATTTGTCTATGCTGCGAATTGCAGTCCAGGAGATTTGTTTGGGCACAAATATGAACACAGAGTTCTGTCAAAAGTTCTGTGACCGTCATTTTCAAGTAAAAAAATTGCTTAGATTTCTAAGATTTCTGAGATCTCAGTGAAATTTCTAACTTTTGCTGTCAAAAAACTGAGCCTGAATATTTTTGTATTCGCTTGCTCAGGTAAGCGCTTACAAGTATAAACTCGCATAATAAAAAATGCAAAGTAAATCAAACCTTCAAAGTTTTTATTTAATTTTACTCATAAGTTTGTAGCTGTTATATTTTTTGTTGCCATCTGAAAGTATTTAAAGGCAAGATTTGCAGATCGAAACATAATGCAAAGCATTGTCAGTTAAATTATTAAAATAAATTCAAGTGAAAAATTTCATTCTCTTTCATTTGGTATCAAAAACATAAATCTTGAGCAAGCCTATAAAAATAATTTGCATTGCTGAAACTACAATCTCATTTTCCGGAAAACTTTTACTTCTGACTTAACGCCTTTCTACCTAGCACCAGAGAATTATTATTGAAGTTTGCCAATTATTTTGTTTGGATTTAAAATTCGGACCAGACCAGAGCCCAAAATATGTAGTCATTGGTTTGACGTCGTTCCAAAAATTCGGTAAATTATTAACGGATGTCGTATTCTGTTCAGGTTCTGCTGCATTTTTGATTATATACCTTGATTTAAAATTTGTAAAACTCCATAAGACTGTAGAAGACTCCATTTTCAAATATGTTACATGGATTCAAAATCCATTAACTACTTAGTAATCAAGTAACTTTTTCAAAAAACATTATCCTACATATATGTATGTTTGCTTCATTTTTTATATAACCTTATTCTAATTTAATCTTTAAGTAAATATTGCATTATATAATTACTAGTGACATGCTCTTATACTATTCCTTTTTTCATTTATCTGTATTTTAAGCTCTTAATGCATTTTTTTATTTAACATTAAGTTCAGTAAAATACTGTGGCTTTGTATCGTAATCAGTGTTTGTATATAAATAAAGTGATAAGCAAAATAATACATAAAAAAAGGACAGCTGAGAGAAAGAGAATATAATAAATAAAGAGATAAATATAGTCAAAATATTTTAGTATGGACATTTCTAATAAAAATATAAAAAAGAAAACGAACAAGAAAAATGTATAGATTCACTATAAATCAGCAAAATATGAGTGAAGTGTAATTGTTATAAGATTTGTGTTTTTTTTATGTAAGCAATTGCAGCAACTCAATACAACAAAATAGACAAAAATAAATATTCATTATATACATATGTTTTTTAAAAATTATTTATTTCTAAATATTTAATTATTGTTATCTGTGATTATTATCAAATTTTGTTTCTGATATACATAATAGTTTTGAATAATAACAATCTGGTTAAAGAATCTAATCATCATTGAAAACTACTATTATTGTGTTGAAATTACAAATTCAACAATATTATTACCATTTATGTGAAGAAAACAAAAAATAACTAAAACATACAATAAAAATGATAAATTATTTCAACTAAATCTTTACTTATATCTTGTTCTTAAACTTAAAATGCAAAATAAAAATAAAACAGAAAAACAAATTAAAACAATTATATATTAATACAAAAAATTAAAATGATAGATTCATTTCAGCTGTATTATGAATTTGAAATGAGCAAAATAAGAATGCGAAGAATAATAAAGGAGTTATATTAATGAACAACATTTGAGTGTTATTTTATTTTAAAAAAATAAGCAAGTTGCATTTCATTTCTATTAATTTCCTTAAAAAATAATAAATTTTAGGAATCTGTTGTAAACTTTATTAACAAATTGCATAGAAACATTAACATCAAAATGTAAAAGGGAAACGATTCTTTTGCTTACCAATCATTAATCACTCATTCATAATTTCCATATTCGGAATTTTCATGTTTTGGGGAATTCAAGATGCTAGTGTTATGGCATCTTGAATTCTTGAATTAATGTGATCACCACTGGTGATCTTGAAGCAAAAATAAAAAAATAATAATCAGCCCTATCATCGTATCCGTTCGGAGAACATTTATTTTGTTCATGATATACGAATCGTAACAGAAATATAAACGCATGTCGGCGCATGTATAGTAATAAAAAGAATCAAAACTAATATCTATGTTTGTTATTTATATCAAACAAAAAAATATTCGTTTCCTTGGTCACAAGCCATTCAAATACAGCAGTCACCCCTTGTTTATTTGTTTATTTATTTATTTTTCATGTCATCGGACTAAATTCCGCAATCCATTTGATGTCGGAGGCAATCGGAACATACACAAAGCTTACAATCGCCATTCATCTCATGAATTCACTGCGCGTTAATATGATTTTGATTTTTTCGACGCATACTTTAATTTTTTTCGGAAGCTTGTCTGATTAATCAGTCGGAACGGTTACCATGATATAAAATTCGTACATTTCGTACAAATCGGAGACAATTTCCCTCCGATCGGTAACGATGATAGGGCTAAATATTTGCAACCGCAACACCTAAGTACGGAATAAAACAAAGTTCAACCTTTCTATGTAGTATCTACTTCAGATAACAAATCAGCGGTTTTTTAAGTTTCATATCAGACCAACAAAATTTTTTAGTGCAAAAATTCTCGACTAACTTTAAGTCGGCGCATTGAACGTACCCATTGTTGCCGTAGTCATATTTTCAAGTTAATTCATTGAAATTGTTATTTTTTTTAGTGAATAAATACAATAATTCTAAATTTAATAATTTATTTTCGATTGTTGTATACTCATATGGTAAAAGAAATATTGTTTTTGTTGATTTGGTAACTAAAATTGAAAAAAAGTTAAAATTGTATAATGTTTTGTATGCGTCACATTGCCACAAAAATAAAAATGAAACGTCAGTTTCAGGAGAAGGTGACTATCACAATATTTGTATGATTGGTTTTTAGCTATCACGGTGATGATCACCGTACGCAGACAGAAAGTGTAGATTTTGACTGTCACTTATCACAAATCACCTTGGCCGATTCCACCCCAGAGCTGCAACGCTGAACCAAGAGTTGTAATTAGTTATAACTTATAAGCAAGCAGCCTTGTCTGCTTGATGTGAAAACTTAGTACTAATAGCGTTTTTCATTCAAATTAGAAAGATTTTCTCCCGAAATCGTGAAGTGCCCCTGTAATTTTTGAATAAATGTATGTTAACCACTCATAATTTCGGAGATAAGAATCGTGACCCAAAAAAGCGATGTGTTCCATATTTTTTGGAGAGCTGTCGTCTGGTCCGATTTCTTTTTCTTTATTTGAATTTTTGGTCACAGCCGTGGCACTAACTTCTTCGATTGTGATGTTGGGGACTTCTTCATCACACAAACCTGACAAGTATTATTGACTTTTTTGTCTATCCGGTAACATTGAGAGAAATCAACCTACACATATCAATGAACAAAAATAAATGCCTTAATTTTGTTATAGTTGTTTTATTTTACCCAAATGTTAACTTCTCCTCGTTCAAATAAAGAATTCCCAGTGGTAACGAAAAATATAAATATTTTATTTGGTCTAAATAAAAATAAACAACGATTTTATTCAATAAAGAGTTTAACAAGAAATGAAAACATATACATAAATGTATGCAGGTAACTAAAAATTATTGACAGCAAAAATGATATAAATTATTTGTTACTAATTCATATAAACGTAAAGTATATTTATATTAAGTGTCGCTTTCAACACCAAAGAACTTATCATTTTCAGTTATAGTTCAGTTTTACAAAATTATGTTTACCAACAAATGTAAAAAATAATTAAAACGCTTTCTTTTCATCTTTATTAAATATTAAATGTCGTTAAGACCATTCTAGCCGTTTTCGGGAGGAACGATTACGACTGTTAAACGATTTTTTTTCGAAAAGGTATTCTCCTTGGTTTTATTATTTATTTTTGCAATACGAATACCAACAAACGTTATATGAGACCTTGATCATCCTAGTCCTGCTATATGGGGCGGAAGCATGGGCTTTAAAAGACTCTGATGAAAAGTTACTTGGGTGCTTTGAGAGAAAGATTCTTCGAGTGATTTTTGGTCCTGTGTGTATCGAGGGAGTATGGAGAAGAAGATTCAATGACGACCTATACGGGCTATACAATGATATTAACCTGGTCAAGAAGCTGAAAATACAGCGGCTGAGATGGCTGGGTCACGTGGAGCGTATGAACACCAACGCACCAGCCCGACTAGTCTTCGAGTCCATTCCTGAAGGGGTACGCAGCGTTGGAAGACCCCCCAATAGATGGCGCACACAAGTGGAAAAAGACCTCAGCCAAATTGCGGTGCAAAATTGGAAGCGGTTAGCTAGGAACAGAGTTGGCTGGAGAGACATGTTGGTTGAGACATGTTGGTTGAGACATGTTGGTAGTCCATCCTGGACTGTAAGCGCCATCTTAAGTAAGGAAGAATACCAACAAACAAAAGCAATTCACAAATGGCAAAATTATAGCCTGCCAAACTAAATTAAAAAAAAAAACAGAAAACTTCAGTGCCACCGTTTCATTGCCTGCAACTTCGTTCCCTACCATTTCAAATGCAGCCGTTTTATGATTAAATAATACTTCATTCGACCATAAATATATTAAAACGAATTGCAAGGGTTTATATTCACTGGTGGGTACAGGTATGGTTGTCGCCAACCATACCAATACCAATACCAAGACCGCTCCAATAAATTTACCAAAAGTTATCAGGCTGTAGCCTATAGATAGTCAGTGCTATCAGTGCAAAGCTAGGATGGATCGCTTGTATTAAAATAATAAAAAAGTTTTTGGCAACATTTGGACCCAATAGTTAGCGTGGAGATATTTCCGAAAATGTAATTTTTCCTGTACCTATATAATTTTCATATCAGCAATAACATTTTCTCAATCTATGTATATAAAAGTTAAGTAGAAACAACGTCTGCTAGATTAGCTACTAAGATATGTATATTCTATTAATTTATATTGGTTGTAAGTAAAGATGGGGTAGGTTAGGTACCTACTTAGGTCCATAACTTTTCAGTGGATGCGAACGAGTTTTTTTTATTCTGCAAGTGAGTAGTTTTGACATGTTTCAAATTTAAACGTTGCAAGGTGCCATGCAAGCATGCAACCATTGCTCGGCGAAATCGCGACTTTTTGAGGAAAACATTTGATATGATATAGAATACACAGTTTATCCTAGATAAAAGAAACTAGTAACAACAAAAAGAAACATTTTTTATTACGTAAAGTACGAACAGGAAGTAATGAGAAACCATAGATTTATTTTGTTCAAAGACGTTCTACAAACAAGTGTTTGTTTGTCAAAATTATGTTTTTTCTTCTAACATGACGGTACCTTTCATATAACGGTGTTTTGAAATTTCGACTATATTGATAACGGCTGAAGCGATTTCAAAAAAATTCAACAGTGAAATTGTAGTACCAATTTTAAATAACATGGCATCATTGAGTTTATAAACATAGAGAAAAAGTAAGTTTCAAATACTGCTCGTTGATGATGTTTTTACTATCAACTTGGTTTATTTTTTACTCTTGTAGCAATTATTCTTGAGATAAAAGAAATGAAGAAAAACAAATACAAATGTATGCAGTAGAATTTTATTCGGTTTGGGTCGGTTTGAGTGTTTTTCCTTACAGGGAATTAGGAGGCAATAATAATTACTCGATATGCTCATTTAGCGACATCTACGACCAAAAATAGTTTACATTTGATTTTTGTAATCTCAAACGAAGCAAAAACGAATTAAAAAGTATTTTTTCAGTACTTCACCTTATTATTTTGGTTCCTTAATTGTTAAAAAAGAAATAAAAAACACTGCCGTAACGTAAATTGTGACGGCACTCCCAACACTCCCAAATTCAATTCATTAAGCACTCCCAAACGCCAAACATCTCTCCGAACAGCCAATCGACCGGTTTACGAAGGTTTTTTTTCACTCGAAGGGCCCTACGAACGTCAACTCGAATATGACATATGTATAAACTCAATCATGGCAATCAAAAAATTCAAAAATGTTTTTTGTTAAGTTTTAAATAGTTTTTAAAAAACTGTTTTTATTAATTCAATATTTATAAAATTTTGTTTTAAGGTCTTATAAAAAATTAAGTTCAAAAATCTTGCATAGGTACATACATACCTACTCACTTTTTCTTAGAAAAATATTTTCAAAAAATCATTCTAAGAAATCGATTTTTTCGAAAACAGCTTCAAGGATTTTCAATTTTTTTTCGTAAACTCAAAGGTATTTTATAAAGGAATTTGTTTGCATACTTCGATTTTGGTTTTAATTTTTGAAGACATGGATTTAGAAATAAATGAAATTAAAATTTCATACGATTTTTTCTTATACCTATTTTATTTGCATTTTAAACCCTCGGCAACTTTGCACCAGAGCAAGTTTGTGCGACCCAGTCGTGCCCTGTATTTGTTTGCATCCGCAGCGCTCGAAGTTATCAGATTGCACTGATGTACATATTGTATGGTATTAGTACCCAAAACGGGTCAAGTCTAACCTGCAAAAAATTAAGAACAAGTTAAAAACACATTTTAAGTTTTCTTTCTGGTAAAACAAAACGACAATTTTGGCCAGTATCAATAAACCCAAAATTTCAAAAAGTTCTGACAACTAAAACAAATAGTTTTCTTATCATAAATATCTTTTTTATTACAGGTTTTTAAGTTATTAGAAAAATAGAAAATAGCTACACAGTAGCGTTACAAAATCGAAATTATTTTTAAAACAACAACGTGATAATACAGTGAAAATGAATTGTGTTTTTTTTATAATGGAATGACGAAGAATTTAAGAATGGTCCATTTCACTCGTTTTCTTGTTGTCATTATTTTTTGCAGGGCTCGTATCTTCTCCATCGTTGCCTTTTACGCTTAGATGTGCTGGACCAGTCTGTTGAATCTGCACAATTCTTTCGCTGTTCTTTAAAGTCTTTGGTGGCGGTGGTGCTTTGACTGTGAGAACACCATCTGTTGACACCGTTGAGATGACGTCTTTGGCATCATACCCCTTCGGCAGTTGATATTTGCGTACAAACTGACGAGTTATATAGCCATGCTCATCCTCACGCTCTTCGTGTTTGCCTTCTACTACAACGTTGTTGCCAACTGTTTTAACTGTTAATTCATTTGGCTTGAAATGGCTGACATCCATGCACACTTGAAATCCGTCCTTTCCAACTGTTCGCTTTTCTTTAGAATTGGACTGGCCACCTTTTCCTCCAATTTTATACAGACATCTCTGGTACGGTGAGAAACGACGAGTGGGACTGAGTTGCAAGGAAGCTACTTTTGGGCGATATATATCACATGGATATAATCCAAAACCGAAACCATCGTCTAAATCTTGTTCTTCATATCGTCCACGATAGCCAAATCTTTCATTAACAATTTCAGCCAACAATGGAATAAGCGACATTTCGAAATTCTTTTTTCAAATGTAATATGTATTTTTTTAACAAACAGGCTTTGTACACTTTACAATTAACAAAACAAAAAATTCTTGCTTTAAAGCTGTTTTTTTTTTGTATCTTTCAATAGTTCGTAGTCTCGCGGAGTCAAACAAATCCTTCGAGAAATTAATCAACACTAAGAAAAAAACTAGCATACTGCAATTTTTATACTAAAATCATTGCTTAAAAGAAAGAGCGAGAATTTTCTGGAAATGGATTTTTGTTTCTCTTTGCAATTAACTTTCTTATATACATACTTACATCAAAGAGAACGGAGAACAAAATAAATTTGATCAAGTCAAAGCGCTGAATTAAAAAATAAAGAGAAAATGCCCCGCTCAGAATTTATGCTTATTCAAAGAAAGAGAAATATTTAAAACAAAATAGAAAACAAACACAAACACAGTAGATAAAAGGTTCGAGACAATTCAAGAATTTTCTGGAAGCTGTTCATTTTCAAATAAAAGTGCCTTGGCAGATGAGTAAAAAATCAGTATTAATTCAAAGTTCTAAGAGTGAACAAGTTAGTTAACTCGACAGACAAGCGTAACCAATCAGTGATTTTCAAACTTACTAATTTAAAAGTGTTATTTAATAAAATATAAATAGAGAAAAATGTCGTTACCTTTTCTTTTGGATTTGGCTGAAAACATCGACAGCATGTCATCGCCATACTACGGAAGCGATTTTGGGCTCGGCCTTAACCCAACCATCATTCACCGTAGCCAACGTCCGAGTGTTTTTCGTTTACCGTTAGGTTTGGTAAACCGCATGGAAGATTACCCGGTAATGATGCGCCAGCGCCACCCTAAAACTAACCAAAATTCAACAGTCTCCAATGTTGGCAAAGATGGATTCCAGGTTTGCATGGATGTACAACAGTTCAAGCCAAGTGAACTTTCTGTGAAAGTGGTGGACAACGCTGTGGTCGTCGAAGGCAAACACGAAGAACGAGAAGATGACCATGGATACATCTCGCGGCACTTCGTTCGCCGTTATTCACTGCCAAAGAACTATGACTCAGATAAGGTGGCCTCAACATTGTCATCGGATGGTGTCTTAACTGTAAGCATTCCAAAACCAGCTATAGAAGACAAATCTGATGAGAAAGTCATCCAAATACAACAAACGGGACCAGCTCACTTGAACGTTAAGGAGAACCAACAGGAGACTCAATCGAAGAATACAGAAAAGGTTCAGAATGGAAATAAACATTGAATCACTTTTACAAACACCAAATAAGCCATTTTAAAACAAGTTCCAGTTATTTATTCATTTTTTGTTTTGTTATCGTTTAATAAATGTAATATTCCATCTACCTATAAAATGCAATAGTTTTTTTTTTACAAAAATAGGGTCTCGTATATTCTCTTGATTTCGTTTGATGCTTTTTGGTTTGCGACAGTTACCTTTTGTAGTTGTGTTCGTTGAATTTTACCCAGGGTCAATCCAGGTTTTCTTGACAGCCCCAAGAGCTATAAAAAAACGGTTTTTTTGGTTCTCAAAAAACGCACAAGGGTAGGTTTTGTGTTGACAAAAAGAAAGAAACAAAAATATTTGTTTCCGAAATAAAAATAATGAAAATTGTTGCTTTTGGTACATTGCAAAACATAAAACAGTTACATTTTGTATTATTTGTATGTTTTCTATTTATTTTCATTAAAATAAATCTATAATTTCTTTTCATTGCATCGCAAAAGCAAAATAAAATATTCAATTGTAAACATATGTTTCGGCGATAAGAAAAATATGTGTCGTTTATTATAATAGTAAAGTATCTCCATACCTGTCTTTATAACTGACTTAGGATTTACTTTACTTAAATTCTGAATAATTGTGCGTTAAGGTCCATTACAAAAACGTACGACCTTAGCTATAGAATATATTTATAAGGAACTGTCTTAAAGCTCATTATTTCGCGTACACTAAATAGTTCTCTATCGCTCCTGAACATACTCAAGAGGAGCAGCAGGAAGTTAAAAATTAAAATAGGAATTTAAAATCAATAGAAAACGTGGTACATATTATATCAAGCAAACAAATACGTAGGTACAAATACAGGTAGGTACTTATAATGCAAGTTTTGCATTTGTAAAAAAAAAGTTTTGAGAAATCAAAAATGACATTTCGATGAAAGAGAACACAAAAAAAGTAGGTCCGACAATTATGTCAGTCTGGATGTATTGACACTTAGAGCCTAAACGGTATTGTGGTATTGGTATTCTGTATTTTAAGAGTAATATGCCAAGGCTTATTTTCGATTTTTATCCTAGGTCCGAAAATTTCGATACCTGCCATATAAGCGTAACAGATAATTCAAATTTTTTCGAAAAAAACACGATCTATTTTGATAAAATTTTGTATACCTAATGGATTTGTAGCCTAGTCCTCCTCCGGATAACCTCCTAGAGATCAGGACTTTAAGTATGTTAACTACTTAGGCAGCCTGAACAATATTTTAAAGGAATGGCTTACTGGAGTCCTACATCAATAAGGTAAAATAAGTTCCTATTTAAAAAAAAATTAAATTTTACTTGCTCGAAAATGATTTAAATGTTGGTAACATGATTATGGAAGCAGCAAGTGGCAAGTTTTGAACTGTTTTGAAATCTTGATAAAATGTGCCAATTTTTTAAACAAAATATGATGTGTTTAAACAACAAAATTTTAGGTGTTAAAGTTTGCTTACAAAATTTGTTTGAACAATGACTCAGTCCAACTTCATTTTTCTTGCGAAACTTATATAGCGTTTTCATTTGGTAGTCCGGAATCGATAAGCAGAACTGTCACTTTTGTGATTCTAAAATTTGCATTATGTAATGTGTGAAGCTTCAAACGTATTTTTTTTTCATTTGAGCAAAATGTCGGTGATGAGAGGTGATAACAAGTTATTTATGCAACTTAAAATATGCGAGGTACCTATCTATTGATGTTCTATATTGGCTTTATTTAGAACAATTTATTTATATCAAGAAGCAAAATATTTTTCTCCATCACTCTTCCAAAACAAATAACAAAATAACGACATTTCACGATTTGAATATTTAAATCTTTGCAAGTATGCGTGATTCTGTTTTTGATTCTGAATTCAAGTCCGGAATCGAGTTTCTCCTCTTTTCAGAACTCAAACTGTCATTTAGTGCCAAATGAAAGTAAACAGAGTCGTCCGGAGCAGTTCCGAACTACTCCGAAACACCAAATGAAAACGCTATTACAATATTTATTTTGGTTTTCGAGATTGCATTTAGTAGCATGGCCCTGGGTATCGATTTTCATATTTTTTTTTAAATATTGCTATTATTACTAAACCAAGCTATTATTACTATATAATAGCAGGTATAATGTAGTGTTCCTATACTCATCACAAAACCTACCACATCCCAACATACTTTAAAAACAATAACAATGAAACTTAATGCATCAATCGAAGCCACGATGACGACGACTTACCATTCAACCCAAATATTAACAATGAAATTTGATGCAACAATCAACTGAAGCCACTATGACGAAGACTACGACCGATGACTATTCAACCTGAAAACTGCTGATAAAACCATGCTAAGAAATGTAACTTTAAGTAGTCCAAAACAAAGTGCAAGCACATATGAAAATAAAAATAGATATAATAATAAAGTAGGTTATTATTAGAATTATAGATTCACAATAGGTCAATCAAAATAGTATATAAGAGATACAAATTAGAAATAAAATTCAGATTCAATTTTGCATTCAAACCAAGTTGTTTCTTTTTGGCAGACTCTTATGGCATTCGTGCCCTGCCCGCCGAACCTTTAGAATTTTAAACTATTTACGTTAGACAATCTTTAGCTCATCTATATTAGACAAGCTTTACAATAACCTATACCCTATCACCCGGTACCCGCTTGACGTTAAATTGCGGGACACCCTGTATAAATAATTAACGTAAAAAACAACAGCAATTTTTATATAAAACAGGTGTTTTTCATTAATTTTTGTGATTGTAGATCTTTGCTAGTATGACGTTTATAGAAAAATTGCAGCACTACCATATTCTCCTTCAATGTAGGTACCTGTAATTTGTTGTATCAGACCTTTTCGATTGGAAGGTATCGATAATTTGGCTCCTGATTGTGATGCAAAATGTTGCTTTTATTTGCACATCGGATGTGGTTGTACTAATGTACTGCGTAAAGATCCATTATGCATCACAACATAATCTTGCGTTTAAGAATTTAATTTTTCCGAACGCAGAACCGGCCCGGCCTGTCTTTGAAATAACACAAAAGGTAAGAGGTAACTGTCGCGAACCCAAAAGCATCAAACGAAATCAAGATAAAATACGAGACCCTATTTTTGTAAAAAAAAAAAAAAATATTTAAACGGTCCAACCGTTTAAATACAACCTTGTAAAATATGTACCACGTTTTCTATTGATTTTAAATTCCTATTTTAATTTTTAACTTCCTGCTGCTCCTCTTGAGTATGTTCAGGAGCGGTAGAGAACTATTTAGTGTACGCGAAATTATGAGCTTTAAGACAGTTCCTTATAAATATATTCCATACCTAAGGTCTTACGTTTTTGTAATGCACAAAATTTTTAAAGCACAATTATTCAGAATTTAAGTTAAGTAAATCCTAAGTCAGTTATAAAGACAGGTATGGAGATACTTTACTATTATAATAAACGACACATATTTTTCTTATCGCTTCGAAAAATAAACCATAATAATGTAGCTAGGTATACGGTACCTAATTAGATTTTTTTCGAACTGAAGGATTTTTACATCGAAGTTAAGGGTGTTTTCAAAAACGTCGTAGGTACCTACTAACAAAGATTTGTAATCACAAAATGAATTAAATACTTTTTTGTAAAGGTAAGCAGTTTATTACTTTCATTTTTAAATGTATTTCTATAATAGTAAACGTAAAAAACAACAGCAATTTTTGTATAAAACAGGTATTTTTCATTAATTTTTGTGATTGCAGATCTTTGCTAGTATGACATTTATCTGAATTTTTAAACATAAAAAATGCGAATCCTAAAAAAATTATGCTTCTATTGTGCATCGCATCACGACCATATTCTCCTTCAATGTACCTATTATCATTTGTTGCATCAGACCATGGGTCAAATTAACTCATATAATCGTAATGTAATCTTCAAATTTCGAATGTAACTTCCTTAACTGAAGGACTGACTTACAAATATTTAAATATTAAAATATAAAAAGAGTGTTGTTCTTCAAGCCACAAATAACATACGTCTGAATATTGATACCCGATGTTTAGTTGTGATGTAAAAATGTAATTTTGATCGGAAGGTATCGATAATTTGGCTCCTGATTGTGATGCAAAATATTGCTTTTATTTGCATATCGTATTTGGTTGTAGGTACTGCGTAAAGATCCATTGTGCATTGTTTGAATCACAACATAATCTTGCGTTTAATAATTTAGTTTTTCCGAACGCACGTTGGCCGAACCAAAAAAACCATGTTTTTTATAGCTCTTGGGGCTGTCAAGAAAACCTGGATTGACCCTGGGTAAAATTCAACGAACACAACTACAAAAGGTAACTGTCGCAAACCAAAAAGCATCAAACGAAATCAAGAGAATATACGAGACCCTATTTTTGTAAAAAAAAAACTATTGCATTTTATAGGTAGATGGAATATTACATTTATTAAACGATAACAAAACAAAAAATGAATAAATAACTGGAACTTGTTTTAAAATGGCTTATTTGGTGTTTGTAAAAGTGATTCAATGTTTATTTCCATTCTGAACCTTTTCTGTATTCTTCGATTGAGTCTCCTGTTGGTTCTCCTTAACGTTCAAGTGAGCTGGTCCCGTTTGTTGTATTTGGATGACTTTCTCATCAGATTTGTCTTCTATAGCTGGTTTTGGAATGCTTACAGTTAAGACACCATCCGATGACAATGTTGAGGCCACCTTATCTGAGTCATAGTTCTTTGGCAGTGAATAACGGCGAACGAAGTGCCGCGAGATGTATCCATGGTCATCTTCTCGTTCTTCGTGTTTGCCTTCGACGACCACAGCGTTGTCCACCACTTTCACAGAAAGTTCACTTGGCTTGAACTGTTGTACATCCATGCAAACCTGGAATCCATCTTTGCCAACATTGGAGACTGCTGAATTTTGGTTAGTTTTAGGGTGGCGCTGGCGCATCATTACCGGGTAATCTTCCATGCGGTTTACCAAACCTAACGGTAAACGAAAAACACTCGGACGTTGGCTACGGTGAATGATGGTTGGGTTAAGGCCGAGCCCAAAATCGCTTCCGTAGTATGGCGATGACATGCTGTCGATGTTTTCAGCCAAATCCAAAAGAAAAGGTAACGACATTTTTCTCTATTTATATTTTATTAAATAACACTTTTAAATTAGTAAGTTTGAAAATCACTGATTGGTTACGCTTGTCTGTTGAGTTAACCAACTTGTTCACTCTTAGAACTTTGAATTAATACTGATTTTTCACTCATCTGCCAAGGCACTTTTATTTGAAAATGAACAGCTTCCAGAAAATTCTTGAATTGTCTCGAACCTTTTATCTACTGTGTTTGTGTTTGTTTTCTATTTTGTTTTAAATATTTCTCTTTCTTTGAATAAGCATAAATTCTGAGCGGGGCATTTTCTCTTTATTTTTTAATTCAGCGCTTTGACTTGATCAAATTTATTTTGTTCTCCGTTCTCTTTGATGTAAGTATGTATATAAGAAAGTTAATTGCAAAGAGAAACAAAAATCCATTTCCAGAAAATTCTCGCTCTTTCTTTTAAGCAATGATTTTAGTATAAAAATTGCAGTATGCTAGTTTTTCTCTTAGTGTTGATTAATTTCTCGAAGGATTTGTTTGACTCCGCGAGACTACGAACTATTGAAAGATACAAAAAAAAAACAGCTTTAAAGCAAGAATTTTTTGTTTTGTTAATTGTAAAGTGTACAAAGCCTGTTTGTTAAAAAAATACATATTACATTTGAAAAAAGAATTTCGAAATGTCGCTTATTCCATTGTTGGCTGAAATTGTTAATGAAAGATTTGGCTATCGTGGACGATATGAAGAACAAGATTTAGACGATGGTTTCGGTTTTGGATTATATCCATGTGATATATATCGCCCAAAAGTAGCTTCCTTGCAACTCAGTCCCACTCGTCGTTTCTCACCGTACCAGAGATGTCTGTATAAAATTGGAGGAAAAGGTGGCCAGTCCAATTCTAAAGAAAAGCGAACAGTTGGAAAGGACGGATTTCAAGTGTGCATGGATGTCAGCCATTTCAAGCCAAATGAATTAACAGTTAAAACAGTTGGCAACAACGTTGTAGTAGAAGGCAAACACGAAGAGCGTGAGGATGAGCATGGCTATATAACTCGTCAGTTTGTACGCAAATATCAACTGCCGAAGGGGTATGATGCCAAAGACGTCATCTCAACGGTGTCAACAGATGGTGTTCTCACAGTCAAAGCACCACCGCCAACAAAGACTTTAAAGAACAGCGAAAGAATTGTGCAGATTCAACAGACTGGTCCACCACATCTAAGCGTAAAAGGCAACGATGGAGAAGATACGAGCCCTGCAAAAAATAATGACAACAAGAAAACGAGTGAAATGGACCATTCTTAAATTCTTCGTCATTCCATTATAAAAAAACACAATTCATTTTCACTGTATTATCACGTTGTTGTTTTAAAAATAATTTCGATTTTGTAACGCTACTGTGTAGCTATTTTCTACTTTTCTAATAACTTAAAAACCTATAAAAAAAATATTTATGATAAGAAAACTATTTGTTTAAGTTGTCAACTTTTTGAAATTTTGGATACTGGCCAAAATTGTCGTTTTGTTTCACCAGAAAGAAAACTTAAAATGTGTTTTCAACTTGTTCTTAATTTATGACAGGTTAGATTTGACCCTTTTTAGTAGTATTTCCACCTACTAAGGCGAATAAACAACACCGTTTGATGAAAAATCGCTGCCTAAAATAATTGCATAAAATATGACCATAATTGAGTTTTTTGGCATTTTCCTTAAATTATTCAAAAATATTTTTAATGGTTTAATGGTTAAAACCTGGTTTTGCTGTAGCCCAGTAGTTACTAGTCGGAGAACTCTGATAGCGCTGCAGATGCAAAAAAAAAAAACAAATAGTATAGGTATGTACCTACCTAAACTTTCACAATCTGACTGAAACTGTCTTCTTCAGATCGCGTTGTTAAGATGTATGTACGTATATGAGCTCCATTGAAGTCGTAATAATTTAGTTTGCTCTATTTGCTAAAATGCGGCATTTTAGCGCACTTTGGAGACAACAGGAAAAAATAGGTGGTTTGCACATATTAAAAGCATTGCATATTAAATACAGGGTGAGTCATGAGCAATGCGACAAAATGCTATGGCGTGTAGGTTGCGTTGAGACAAGAAAAAAATCGTATGGGAGGGGGCGTCTATTCCCCTCCGTTTAGCCGGGAGGGGCAATTTTCGAAAAAACTGACTTAAAATGGGAAAAAAATTATTTAAAATCAACGGCTTCATTCACAATGCTGTGCGATACGTTTTTGAAAAGCCAATAACTTTTTCTTTCATTCTGTGGTTAAATAAATCTATTCTAAGAAATAGTTTTTGAAATATTAATTTTCAGTCAAAATTTTGAAAAAAAAAATTGAAAAAAAAATTTCAAATTCATTTTTTTCAAAATTTTACGTAATTAAGTGCTAATTTTAATTTCAAAATTCAATGCTTTTATTAATTTTTAGTCAAAAACAGGAAACCGGATGCCAAAATGTGTCTTAGTTTTTGAGAAATTAAGAATTTCAATTTTTTTTTTTCAAAATTTTGACTTTGAAAATTAATATTTCAAAAACTGTTTCTTAGAATAGATTTATTTAAACACAGAATGAAAGAAAAAGTTATTGGCTTTTCAAAAACGTATCGCACAGCATTGTGAATGAAGCCGTTGATTTTGAAATTTTTTTTTCCCATTTTAAGTCAGTTTTTTCGAAAATTGCCCCTCCCGGCTAAACGGAGGGGAATAGACCCCCCCCCTCCCATACGATTTTTTTCTTGTCTCAACGCAACCTACACGCCATAGCATTTTGTCGCATTGCTCATGACTCACCCTGTATATACACAATGTTAAAAGTAGGTACTAGTCTACCTACATACCTACCATTGACGTACTAGATATGGACCGCCAGTCGGTTGAAATTTTCATACAAACAGCCAAGAAAAGTTGTTCCAGCTAAAAACAGTCTAAAAACGTCATCATCTTTTAGTGTTAAATACGTGTACTAATCTCTAAACGATAATATATTCATCTGTAAGTAACTTATGGCATAAGGAGTGGATGTGTTTTGTAAAATAAAAGTAGTTTGATAATAATTCCCACCAAAATATTTCAATAGTAAATAATTAATTAAAGAAATCATATCACTGCTACGCAGATTCCCTGCTAGTAGTTGATGGCGCTCCTAGTTATGTTGGAACATGCGTGAAGTTGGCTACTGGCGGTCCATACCTAATACGTCAATGCTACCTACCTACTTTAAAATCTTCAATATGGAATTTTACTAGGTACTTACTTACCGGTAGCCCTTCAGTCCGGGGTGGACCAGGGCCTCAACCAACAAGCTACTTCCGGGCGGCTCGGTTTCTAGCTATAGCTGCCTCCAGTTTTGCACTCAAAGTTGGTTGAGGTCCTCTTCCACTTGCCTGTCCCACCTGCTACGCTGTCCTCCTATATTGCGCCGTCCCAAGGGGTTGGATTCAAAGGCCATCCGGGACAGAGCATTGGTGTCTATTCGGTCTATGTGACCGAGCCACCTTAGTTTTTGGCTTTTCACTTTTGTGACAAGGTTAGTGTCCCTGTACAGCCCGTACAGTTCGTTGTTATATCTTCTTTTCCATTCCCCATTTGCGCCATCATAAATCACACGGAAAATTTTTCTTTCAAAGCAGCCTAAACGTTTTCATCCACCTTTATTAACGTTTATGTCCATGGAATTTTATAAGAAGGTAGGTAGGTACCAAACCTACCTTTAATTACTTTACCTAACCTACCTTTAATTTACTTTTCTATGAACATTCATCAGAAATGGCTGTATGAGATTAACAAAACATCCTTTACCCTAATTTTATTTTTTGTGTATTTTTTTAATTTCTCATACTCACACTTTTTTTTATTGAAACTGTCGTAGGTTCGCAGGCAACATTGAACGCTTGCATATGGCTTCTTGAAACGTTTAAATTTAAAAGTAGTCAAAACCTGTCAAAACTACTTTTCACTCGCAGAATAAAAAAAAACTCGTTTTGCATCCACTGAAAAGGTATGAACGTTAATACCTACCACATTTTTATTTGCAAACAATATGAATTTATATAATCTATTTTACTAGCTGCACTAGCAGACGTTGTTCCATATTTTCCTATGTTTATTAAAAACTGGACTTGATTTAGATTAAGAATGTTCTTGTTGATATGAAAATATATGCCTAGGTAGGTACAGGAAAAACTAAATTTTCGGGAATATCTCCACCTATTCTAGACTGAAGTGAAAATATTATTCAGAAATGTTCATTATAACAAATAATAAAAAACAAATCTACTAAATTAAAAGAATGCAGTGTTTTCAGCTACAGTATAATAATAAAACCCCCTCTCATTCCAGTAGTTTTAATTGATCCCGTAATTCTTTACGTACCATGGTCTCGCCGTCTATATTAGAAATGACGTTGCTTACCAACTACAACTACAATACGGTTCTTGTTTGGACTCGTCTTTTAGTTTTATGTGGTTGAAATTTACTGTTAGCGTTTTTCATTTAAGTCTCAAAGATTTGCCATCAAAATCAAGAAGTGCTCTTTGCATCTCCCAAATTCGCGAGATCGGTTCTTTCTTGTTGAGATTTGCTCTTTTTCCCTCTTTTCATTTAAATGAAACACCAAAAATGCTAAAAGATCAAATCTTTTGAAGGAAAGAGCAAATTTTTTCGTAAATGAAAAACGCCATGTGAATAAGCAATTAATTCATATATGTTCTATTTATCGGAGCCCAAATTTGGACAGCAATTCAACTTTTCACGAATTTGATGAGCTGTCTGACTCCATTCAAAGAATTGTTGCCCATTATCCTCTCACTGAAATCGTCATTGCGGGCGATTTCAATGTACCCAATTCTAGTTGACTTCGCTATTCTGGCCAGACAAGACCCGAAGGTAGGTACGTTGAGCTCTTTGCTGAGTTAAACAACTTGACACAACTTGTCGACGAGCCAACTCGAATTCCTGACGTTGCAGGTCACACACCCAACACTCTAGACTTTTTTCTTATATGAAACAAATTACTCATCTCCAAGAGAATCTTGTAGGGGTTGATTTGACATTCTATGACTTGTGTTTGGATATGTTTTGTTTTGTTGACTTGCTAGCATAAACTAATTATAATATCCAAGAGTTTATTTTAATTTTTTTGTTGATTTATTTATCGTCCGGTTGCGACACAGATTAACATTTTTCACAGCAGGAATGAATCAATATGGTACTCGTTTTTCTTACAAATTATGTTAATAACCCCGTATATAGAATTAATGTACAATACACACCTACTTTTATTGTAGGAAGAAGAATCATAAATGAAAGAACACAAGATTACGACACTTCGGCATTTTCACTTTGTTGTTGTTTCACTTGTGACGTAATTTTCACTTGTGACGTAAGCACCTTGCACTCTTTTTCTTATTGGTTATGGGAAAGTCATAACAAGATTTCACCATTTAGTTGTTTTTCTGTTAGGGTTTACTTCACAAGTGACAAAAACACAACAACAAAAAGTTGAAAAAAAGTGTCGTAATCTTATTCTTTCATTCATGGGTCAGAATAACCCAAAAATAAATCAGCTGTATCTTCGCAAATTTCGGGCCTACAGATCTAATTCACCAATCAATTTTTAGGAAATTTAATGGATTTTAACAAAATAGTCATGCAAATTATTACACAAAATGTGCTTAGTTTAAGAAATATAATCGTATTGAAAAAAGTCAAAAATTTGGGGTTTTTCGCCCCTTCTCAAATTAGAACAGGGTCCTCGAAGTCAAAAACTTAGGGGGTCTTCCATGTTTACCACCAAACAATCTGTGCAAGTTTCATTAAGTTCCGTATATTTTTTAAGTGATGTAAGTTGAACTGAAACAAGCGGACATTTTTAATTAACTTCGACGAGTGCATATTATGTTAGCCTCCGCACGAAATGCCCATTTTTTCTTGGACTAAACACCATAAGAAGCTAATTTAGATCAATAATCCAGTCTTCTACTTGGTTCAAATAATTTTTATTTATTATTTAATATTTTCAATGTATTATATAGAATTTGATTGTATTAAAAAACATTTAATTATAAAAGAATATACCTTCATTAAAAAACACATTAGTTACCTATATATAATAATTTTGTTCTTAAGGGAACATCACTATATCCCGTGAAACAATATACCGGTAACGAAATCCTTCAGAAATATATTGAAAACAATTGTGACCATTTAATTTGAAAAAAAAAAAAAAAATCACGAAATCCTGCAGAAATTCACTATTTTTTTGCGGGATGCGGGATTTTTCAATGCTTTATTAAAGTACTATTTTTGAATTTCTTCATGTTGTAACTGATTAACGTTCTCATTTATGTAACTGATTAACGTTCTCATTTATATTCTCACTTTTTGAAGCATACAAAACTTCGGAAAAAGGCGCCTGCCAGACGACTGGACTGGACATACCCTAAGCAGAGCAACGAAGTTGCGTGAGCGAGTAGTGACTCCAGAAAGGGAGTTAAAATCTTTGAACCCGCCGGGCCACATAGGTACTGTTTAATAAAATAAAATGCACGACTAGACTGTAAAAAATTAAAGTTCGAAAAATATCGAAAAATGGCCTAAACGTGATCAAGTTGTATGGCAGCTATGATTAAACCGTTGTTTTACCAAAAACTTTGAATGCCATCTTGTGCTAAATGTCAAGCTTAACATATATACAGAATTTAAAAAGAATCAGCTTAGCCGTTATTAAGTTATGGCCAAATTTGTAAAAACCGTTAACACCAAATCTCCGTTATGTGTATTTTTAGCAAAAAACCTGAAATGCAGTTAAATTATGAGCAATCCAAATATAGCGTACAGCAAGTTTTATCAAAATTGTTAGAGCCGATATTTTGAGAAAATTTGGGAAAACTAAATCTGTTATAAGGCAGGTACCCGTTATAGCCGGGCTAAAACAAAAATTCTAATTTCTCCTCTAGGGAATCAGCAAAAAGTGCTACATATACGAAATTTGAACTAAATTCGTCAAACCGTAAGGGCTGTAGGTCACATCCGCACAGACAGAACGACGGACGACATGACGAAACATAATTTTTTAGTCTTCTCTAATATCGTAATGTCAGGTTTGATTAAAACCTCGAATTTTTTTTTTACAAGAAACTAATACTATACCCTATTGAGCAAGTAAAAAAGTACTATATTCAGAAAAGTAGTAAATTTGCAGGATTTCGTTACTCGGGATTTTGTGATATAGGATATTTTTTTATAGGATTTTGTGCTACAGGATTTTGTTTTACAGGATTTTATTCAACGGGATTTCGTTGAACGGGATTTTGAAAAGTGTGATATCGTAGCTAACCCGTTCTTAATATAAAATCTGTATTACAGCCGTTTTTTTTTGCAAGTCCATATAGACATGAGTTAAAAAAACGACATTGGGATTTAGATCACAAAATTACCGACGTTCCCATAAAACCCACATGTAATTGTGCCGGTAACGCAGTAATATAATGGACTTAGCTAAGTCCAAATAATTATAGAGAGTTATTAGCTAAGTGGACTTATGTTGTTGTTGTATTTACGTGTGGTTGTATTACGACTGATGTAATAATAAAAAATATAAATATATAATAATAAAATATAGTTACCCATATAAAATACCACTGTTCAAGTCTCCCTTCAGAAAAGGGTTCAAGCCTTTTCAATCAAACATAACATTATAGAGAAGACGAAAAAAGTGGGTCCGGCGATTCTGCCTGTCTGTCTCGGGAGTTTTAGGGAGCAAAATGTTTGTTATTTTAATCGCTTATACATTCCATTGTCATTAGAACACTAATGACAATGGACTTCGAGTCTTAGAATTGGCAGCATCGAAAAACATGGTCGTTGCGAGTACCAGGTTCCCGCGAAAAGATATCTACAAAGCCACCTGGGTATCACCTGATGGAGTCACTCGTAACCAAATAGACCACGTGTTGATAGACCGTCGCCACTACTCGAACTTGATGACGGTACGAACGTACCGAGGCGCCAATATCGACTCGGATCACTATCTTGTTGGTATGGTCTTCCGAGGGCGGATTGCCTTGCGAAGACGTATTGCATCCGCCGATCAAGTTCGAATCAACACGGCTGCCCTGCGCAATAAAAATGCCAGTAACACCTTTGGTAATGCGTTAGGACTCGCCCTAGAATCACTTGATTTAGGGAGAGTAAGTCCTGGAGCCAGTATGCTGGGCGTAGATGAGAAGTGGACACGCCTTAAGAATACTGTCATTAGTACTGCCAACTCCATCTTAGGCAGCAGTCGTAGAAATCGGAACGACTGGTTTGATGATGAATGCAAGCAAGCGACTGAACGTAAGAATGTTGCGTACCGAGCAATGCAACAATCTCATAGAACGCGGGCACGCGAAGAAGAATCAGAAGAATAGAAAAACGGCTTCACAGACAGAAAAAATCAGCCTGGGAGAAGAACTTAATCTGTGAAATAGAAAAAAGTCGAGAGTGAGGTCCGCACCAGGCGCGGAAGTTCTACCAATCCGTCCGAAACATGACGCAGTACACACCACGCTGAACATACTACAAGGACGGAGAGGGAAATCTGATCACCGATCCACAAAGCATACTGGAGCGATGGGAAGTGTACTTTAATGAATTGCTAAATGGTCAACTCACTGCAGAAGTGGAGGCTCCACTGCTTCAAGACGAATACCCTATGTTGCCGTCACCAAGCATAGAAGAGGTTGAGAAGGCTATAGACCGGCTAAAGAAAAACAAAGCCCCGGGAGCTGATGGTATACCAGCCGAATTATTTCAACACGGTGGGCCAGCTCTACGTCAGGCAATTCATGATATTATAGTGCACGTGTGGGAGCATGAAGAAATGCCAGAAGACTGGCGAAAAGGTCTAATATGCCCCATACATAAGAAAGGAGATGTCACAACGTGCAGCAACTATAGAGGTATCACGCTGTTGAGTACCGCCTATAAGATACTCTCCTCTATCCTACAAGACCGGATAACCCCATACGCTAAAACCATCATCGGACAATATCAGTGTGGTTTCATTCCAGGCAAATCAACAACTGATCAGATCTTTACCCTTAGGCAGGCGATGGAAAAATGTCTAGAATTTAACATCCCAACATACCACCTGTTTATAGACTTTAAGGCCGCCTATGATAGCATAGCCAGGGTAGAACTTTACAAAGCCATGAGGGAATTCGGCATCCCAAATAAATTGACACGACTATGTAAACTTTGGCGCCGATAATTGATAACGGATTTTTGTTGAGAGGTCGAATACAAAAATTTTTCACTATGGAAGGGGGTCTATCTCCCCCCGTTTAGGCGGGAGGGGCGATATAATGAAAAAAGTACTAAAAGTGGAAAAAATCATTAAAAAATAAAGGTAATACCTACAATTAAGTATTACATATACAGGGTGAGTCATGAGCAATGCGACAAAATGCTAGGGCGTGCAGGTTGCGTTGAGACAAGAAAAAAATCGTATGGGAGGAGGGGGTCTATTCCCCTCCGTTTAGCCGGGAGGGGCAATTTTCGAAAAAACTGACTTAGGTTAGGTTAGGTTAGGTTTATGTGGCTGTCAGAAAGACTACTGACACACTTAGACCACAGATAGGTCCGTTGTGATACCACGAAATGAGCGAGGGAGTATTTCTTTAATTAAACCAGTTGGAGCTTCTTATGAAGCGATGTAAAGATAGAATATCAACGTTCGACATATCGCTTGGATCGTCGAAAAAGAAATTACCCAGGTGTAATTTACGTCTTTGGGAGAGAGCTGGGCATGAACAGAGAAGTGAACAGAGAAGATGGGTGATAGTCTCCTCCTCCTCCTCGTCCATGCAGCTTCTGCAAAAATCATTAGAGAATACGCCAAGTCTTATGGCGTGTCTTCCTATGAGGCAGTGTCCGGTTATGACACCAATTACGGAGCTAAGATGTAATCTGCTCATAGATAACAAACATTTAGTACGTTTCGGATCTAATTTTGGCCAGATTTGCTTTGTCGCTACGCAGGTAGTAGTGTTTGTCCATCTTAAATTTGTTTTCTCTATGGCATCTAGTTTTAGCATGAGTTTGCTTGTAGCGATAGGTATACCAATATTCACCTTGTTAGGTAAAACCGGTAGTAGGGTTCCATTTCTGGCGAGTTCATCGGCTTTGCAGTTTCCCTCAATGTCTCTGTGTCCCGGCACCCAGAAAAGGTGAATATTGAACTGTTCTGCCATCTCCATGAGAGATGATCGACAGTCGCGGGCAGTTATTGAGTTTGTGGAAACAGCACTGATTGATTTAAGGGCTGCCTGACTGTCTGAAAATATACGGATATCCGATACAGATATCACGTTTTCCCTTAACCAGGATAATACCTCTTTGATCGCCAGAATTTCAACTTGGAACACACTACAATGGTCAGGTAGACGGAATGAGAGACTTAAATTTAGTCTGTCTGAGTACACGCCACCACCAACCCCATCTTTAGTTTTTGAGCCATCAGTGTAAAAATGAACTGATTCATCTTTCAAGAAACTCTCATTTTCCCAAGTGGATCTTGGTGGGATGGTGACTTGAAAATTCTTGTCAAAAACTAGCTGGGGTATAGAGTAGTCGGAGTGACTTAATTTTGGTCCGAATGTTTTCAGAATAATGGAGTGACCAATTGAGTTATCGGTCCATTGAGAGATGGCTTTGAGACGAACGGCTGTGCTTGCGGCCGTTTGTTTGCTAAAAATATCAAGTGGTATGAGATTAAGTAGAATGTCAAGAGCAGCTGAAGGTGTCGAACGGAGAGCTCCGCTAATACACATACAGGCTGACCGTTGGACTTTACTTAACTTGTCATGATATGTAACTTTGTCTAGGGCAGTCCACCATACTGCTACCCCGTAAGTTAGTATCGGTCTGATGACCGCTGTGTAGAGCCAGTGAGTTATGTATGGGGATAAGCCCCATTTATTTCCGATGGCTTTTTTGCAAGAGAAGAGTGCTACTGTGGCTTTCCTAACTCTTTGCTGTATATTTGCTTTCCCGTGTAGTTTTTTGTCCAGGATAAGACCTAGATATTTAGCTTCATCTGAAAACCTTAGTGGAGTTCCCGTAATTGATGGGGGACTTATTTGGGGAATTTTATATTTTCTTGTGAAGAGGACAAGTTCAGTTTTGTTTGGGTTTATACCCAGTCCGCATTTTTCTGCCCATTTGAGCATAATATTTTGAGCATTTTGCATTAATTCAACGAGAATTTGAGCATGTTTTCCCGATATTGCAATGGCAACATCGTCGGCATACGCGATCACTTTGAAACCTTCTTTTTCTAGGCTTTTTAACACCTCATTTACGACTATGTTCCATAGAAGTGGGGAAAGGACTCCGCCTTGAGGTGTACCTCTGCTGACAGATCTTCTTTCATGAGTGCCACCTAAAGATGAATTAATAATTCTTCTTTCTAACATAAGATTAATTAGGTCATTCAGTGAACCATGTATATCTAGTTTCTTCAGTGACGCTGTGATTGCTTGATAGCTGACATTATTGAAGGCGCCTTCAATATCGAGAAATGCAACTAGAGTGTACTCTTTATGATGTAGTGAGTATTCGATGGTTCGTACCAGTGTGTGTAAAGCCGTTTCTACCGATTTTCCTTTACAATAAGCGTGTTGTGCAGTAGATACCAGATTAGGATCTATAGCATTGCGCAGATGGATATCGATCAATCTCTCTAGGGTTTTGAGAAGGAACGATGATAGGCTGATTTGTCTGAGATCTTTAGGGTTAACCTGGGAGCATTTACCGGCTTTGGGTATAAAGACAACTTTTACCTCTCTCCATAAAGAGGGAATGTAAGTAAATTTTACGCAACCAATTAGGATGATCTCTAGGATGGGTGTTATGATATCCGAGGCAAATTGAAGCTCGGCAGGTATTATGCCGTCGGGTCTGGGAGATTTGTAAGGATCAAAGCTGTTTATAGCCCATTTCAGTTTATCCTTAGAAATCAGACCAACAATATTTGTATGTGTGTTGCTTGATAATAATGAATCAATGCTATTTATATTTTGTGAGCTACCTGGAAAATGAGTGTCTAGTAGCAGGGTGAGCGATTCTTCGCAAGAATTGGTCCAAGAGCCGTTAGCTGTCTTTAAGGAGCTAGGCATTGTAAGATTTTTTGATAGAATTTTTCTTAATCGTGAAGCTTCTGAAGTTTCTTCTATTTTTCCACAGAAGTTCCTCCAGGAGGTTCTTTTATTATTTCTTAATTCTTTTTTATAAATTTTTAGGGATTCTTTATAAAATTCCCAGTCCAGACTATCTCTAGAATGTTTAGCTCGGTTAAAAAGTTGTCTGCACTTTTTCCTGAGCAGTTCTAGACCCGAGTTCCACCAACGTGGTTTCTGTTTTCCTCTATTTGAATAAGGGGACAAGAAATGGCCATTGATTTATTGAGAGCTAGGGTGAGATCTTTGACTTTATCATCAAGATCATTTTTATTAGAAGGGATACTTAAGAGTGATGGTTTAACTAATCTTACTAAAGTTTCTCTATATAGTTGCCAGTTGGTTTTCCGATAATTTCGGAAGGCTGGCTGTTTTTTAGATTCTTCATCAAGACAAAATTGGATGTATCTGTGATCAGAGAACGAATGTTCCTTAGAAACTCTCCAGTTTTTGATCTTGTGATGAATCGTATCGGAGACAAGAGTGATATCTAGAACCTCTTGTCGGTTTTTGGTAATGAATGTTGGTTCATTGCCAATGTTACTTACTATAAGGTTAGTACTTAGAATAAAATCAAAAAGTGACTCACCTCTGTCATTTATGTCTGTACTTCCCCAGACGGTATGATGGGCATTAGCGTCACACCCGATTATAAGGCAGACTTTCTGTCGTTCTGCTTCCCTGATTAGTTCCTCTAGCTTGTCGCCAGGAAGAGGGCCAAGGTGGTCATGGCCGAGATACGCTGATGCTAACCAGTACGCCCCGTTATTGGTTTGCAGTCTAACTACGGTTACATCACGATCGCTGTAATCAGGGAGTAAATATACGTTAATGCTACTTTTTACTAATATGCAAGATCTAGGGTCACCTTTATTTGATGCATACAGCAGGTAGTATCCGGGAGTCCTGAGTCCTTGAACAGTGGAATTGACAATCCAAGGTTCTTGGATCAGGACGATGTCTTCCCCTTTATTTTGTAGACGGAGAAGAAGGGAGGCCGAAGCCACTTTGGAGTGATGGGTGTTAATCTGTACTAACTGCACCATCTTGGTTACAGCTAGGTGAATCAACCCCCACCACAGTTTGGTCGAGATCTACATCGGAATCGAAATCCGATTTAAGAAGGTCGTCCTCATTGCAAGATGTTTCATTTGCGGAGTCAACAATATCCATGTCGAGTATTTGTCAACGTTAGGAGCCTCTTCGACAGATGGCGGTTTTATATAAATGGAGGACGACACAGTGGAGGAGGTGCATGGAGTATCTACCTCCATTGTCTGAAGGTCGATACCCGAGGCATGTTCCTTTTCTGCAAATACATCCTGTGATTTTGATGGCATCGCGTTCGATGCGTTTTCCTCGTCTTTTTTATATACTTTTAGAGTTATGGTAGACCATCCAAACCTAACCACACCTTGGGTTTCAGCCAATGGAGCCAAAGAGTCCTTATTTATCACCACTATGGCTGATCTATAAGAACCCCGTGGATCTTCAAGCTTCGCAACCTTCCAGTCGTGAGTAGGCAAGGATGGATTACCATACTGTAGCATCTTGAGGATGATTTCTTTATTGGAGAGATCGGCCGGGACATTAGTGCGGGCTCTTGGTCTGCACGGGATATTCTCCTTTGCCACAACCTCGAGTTTTGCATTTGGCCATAGGCCCTCTAACCTGCTGACAGCGAGTTTATACAGGTCACACGACCTCTCACTATCAAAGGCAACTAGCTTGACTCGACCTTGATACCATCCCGCATCCTCAAAAATTGCAGGTTCCCCTGGATTTTCTAGCATGAGGGTCCAGTATGAGGCTTGGAGTTTATTCAAAACCATTTGCCAATGATCGGGAGAGATCGCGCCATCTGCATTACTACCGTCGATGACAGCTAGAATGGTTTTGTCTTTTAGCACGGCACTAAAGGACAGATCTTTCCTGGTAAAGGATGGAGCGCCAGCGGTGTTCGCCTTTGGCCTTTTGGGTTCCGGAGTGGTTCCATCGGAAGACCTTAGTCGCTTTGACGTTAATTCGCTGCAGGTCTGAAGTTGGGCTAATGTGTTTTTGGCCCAGGCAAGTTTTTTCGGATTGCTTTGAGTCTAGTTCAGATGCTGGCAAGGCACCGATCACCTTCACTATTCTCGTAGCGTTCCTAAATTCCTTTTTCATTGTCATTTTCTTCCTCTTCTCGGTGGGAGTAGGTCTACATGACGTATTACCACTGCCATCGAGGAGGGGAGCCTCCGTTGTGTTCGGAAGAGATCTACCTTGTCTAGTCGTGGTCGAACCTTGAGCCAGAGCAGTAACTCCCGAATACACGAGAGGTTTTGTACGGGCGGTTTGTGTGGGAGTTCCACTAAGGGCTGCGTTTTTCGCAGCAGAAGAGAGGTTGGCAAGACCCTTGTCAGCTTCTTTGAGTCCTACCGAGTTCGGAGTGGGTACGTTACCAGCGGGCAGATTGTTATCTCCTCCGCAGGTAGTAGCGTCTAGACTGTGGGACGCTCCACAACCCCGGGGTGGCTTGTTAACCTTTCCGGAAATTGTGGTCGTCACACCAGTCCTACCGCTATTTAAAGCTTTTTCATTTGGAATGGCCAAAGTTTGTTTTTTGTCTGTGATCGTGTTGTTATTTGTCACTGGCGACTTATCCTCTTTTGAGGCCAAGCCATCGCCAGCAGTCGTGACTCCTACCGACTTTTGAACCGATATCCCAGTTCGATTTTTATACTTTTTGTTTACTTTTTCCATATTTTTTATTTTCCAAGTCTTCATACTTGTGTTTTGTTTTTGAGTTATGTTGGTTTGTGTGGCTCTGTAGCTGGATTGCTAGAGAACCCCACAGATAAGCACCCCCACCACGTCAAGGTCAACTCATAGGGGGTGAAAAAAAAACTGACTTAAAATGGGAAAAAAATTATTTAAAATCAACGGCTTCATTCACAATGCTGTGCGATACGTTTTTGAAAAGCCAATAACTTTTTCTTTCATTCTGTGTTTAAATAAATCTATTCTAAGAAATAGTTTTTGAAATATTAATTTTCAAAGTCAAAATTTTGAAAAAAAAAAATTGAAAAAAAAATTTCAAATTCATTTTTTTCAACATTTTACGTAATTAAGTGCTAATTTTAATTTCAAAATTCAATGCTGTTATTAATTTTAAGTCTAAATAAGAAAACCGGATGCAAAAATTTTATGTCGTTCTCAAGAAATTAAAAAAAAATCAAAACCACCTTTTTCTAAGAAAAACATTTATTTTTATTGTAACGAAGCAATTTAAGAAGCATTAATCTTAGTTTTTTTAGTTTTTTTTATTCCTTTTATTTTTACTATGTTTTTTATTGGAAATACTTATAAAAAATTCTCGATATGATCTCCATTGTTTAGAAGGCATAGATTATATCTCCTTGTAATGGCTTCACATAAGTTTATGCTTGACAAATTTTCCTGCAATTTGACTCCAGCGACTTCAATTCGTTCCTTCAGTTGTTCCAATGATACTATTTCCACTTCGTAAACATAATTCTTCATTAATCCCCATGCATAGAAATCTAGAGGAGTTAAATCTGGTGACCTAGGCGGCCATTCCTTTCCGTTCTTCCGATCCAACGGTCACTAAAATGATCATCCAGCCAGTTTCTCACCTGTAAGCTGTAGTGTGCTGGAGCACCATCTTGTTGGTAGATTAAATTATCTGCTATAACCAATGGAACGCTGTCTAATAAATCGGGTAAAAGGTCTCGTAGGAATTGCAGGTATGATTCTCCATTAATAATGGAATTCAAAAACCGGGGCCCGATCACAGTGTGTCCAACAATACCAAGCTATTATTTCGGACTTAATCCAGAATTCTTTCATCTAAGATTCTTGACTCATCAGAAACTGGCCTTTCGCTTCTTCGATGCTCCAGCACTCCATGATCTCTTAGACGTCGGTGGATTCTTGGAAACGTGCTATGATGGGGACACCTCCTATCGGGATATCTTTCAGCGTACAGTCTTTCGGCTTCACGACTTCGACCATTAGCTAAACCGTAGCAGAAATGCATGTCCGTTAATTCTTCTCTGGTGTATGAGCTTAGCTTGACATCGTTACGTGTTAATGAGTTAAATTTGAAATAATTACTAAGCAAAACTGCAATGCCTTTTATTTATCTTGCGTTGCAATTTTCTTTTTTTTTTTCATTAAAAAAAATGCGGTTTTATTGTCCCTATTGTCCCCATAACAGGTAGAACCCATGGGCTGCGGGCAGGCCAAGGCAAAAATATTGACAGGTCAGTTTTCAGAAGTTATCAATGAAAATAATATTAATCCAGAGTTATTCCAATACTATTTAATTTTATTACGTTCTCATAAAACTCCAATTAAAAAAAAAGTAAAAAAACTAAGATTAATGCTAAATAAATAAATAAATTGCTTCGTTACAATAAAAATAAATGTTTTTCTTAGAAAAAGGTGGTTTTGGTTTTTTTTTAATTTCTTGAGAACGACATAAAATTTTTGCATCCGGTTTTCTTATTTAGACTTAAAATTAATAACAGCATTGAATTTTGAAATTTAAATTAGCACTTAATTACGTAAAATTTTGAAAAAAATGAATTTGAAATTTTTTTTTCAATTTTTTTTTTCAAAATGTTGACTTTGAAAATTAATATTTCAAAAACTATTTCTTAGAATAGATTTATTTAAACACAGAATAAAAGAAAAAGTCATTGGCTTTTCAAAAACGTATCGCACAGCATTGTGAATGAAGCCGTTGATTTTAAATAATTTTTTTCCCATTTTAAGTCAGTTTTTTCGAAAATTGCCCCTCCCGGCTAAACGGAGGGGAATAGACCCCCCCCTCCCATACGATTTTTTTCTTGTCTCAACGCAACCTACACGCCCTAGCATTTTGTCGCATTGCTCATGACTCACCCTGTATATCTTTTTTAAGAGCTAATAGTCTGTTTTACTAGCCAGTTTGTAAAGAAAGTTAAATTTATCCATAGTTTTTGAAAAAACTACTTTCAAACTAAAAATTTGGGAAAAAAACAAAAAAAATGTTTAGTGTATTTTTTCAAAACTTTGAGATTTTATACTATATTTTCTTAGAAATCGTTGCTCATATTAATTTTTAATCAGAAACCGAAAACAAAATGATTCTTTGTCTTCAAGTTTTCGAGAAAATTAAAAATTACCAAAAACTCCTATTTTAATTTAATTAATTTTTTTTTGCTTGATACTGCATATTGCCCCCACCTGCAACCCCCTGCCAGGGCCAGTTATAGGATTTGGGCGAGTTGGGGTATATGCAGTTTCTTTTAGATTAAAAACAAATTTTTCAATGTTTTGAAAAATTCCACTTTAAACATTTATTTTATGTTTTTTTCCCAAATTTTGAGTTTGAATTGAATAGATTTCACTTGACTTAAAAACCAGCTAATAAAACAGAGTATTGGCTTTCACAAAAGATATAATACTTGATTGTAGGTATTACCGTTATTTTTAATGTTTTTTTTCCATTGTTAGTATTTTTTTCACTAAACTGCCCCTCCCGCTCAAACGGGGGGAGATAGACCCCCCCTCCTATAGTAAAAAATGCTTGTATTTGTCCCTTCTACTTTTGTAGATCCGTTATCAATTTTCGGCGCCAAATTTATCGTACTCTCCCCAAGTGTAATTCTGATATTCATAGCATTTTCATTTATGATTAAAAATAAGAGTTCCATAAAAGGAGCAAAATATAAAGCCGTAATGGTAATATTAAATCGGAGAAGATAATAGCCTTTAAGTGATTAAACTTACCTATTACTACAACCAGATAACCGGATAACCGGCCTCTATAGCCCACAGCTTTTACATGCAATACCAAAATCTATTGTTAATGCCAAGAAAAAATAACGTTTTGAATAGCAACCACATTAATTAATAGGTACTTTTTTCTGGCTATACTAACTTCACTCTAATACGTCTTTATTTTATAAATCTTTAAATTCGCTTATAAACTTATCTTAGAAAAAAAAAAAAAACATAAATGCATTACGTATGGTTATGGAATGGAAGTGCTTTAATTGTTTTTATTTTTATCATAAATTCATTCGCTTTTACATTTATTTTTAAATAAAAAAAAATATTTATAATTATTAGTCTTTTTTCATTATTGAAAAGTAGGAATTTGTGGTGCATATACCCCAATGCTTCTATGGAATTTAATTTGAAATCTCTTCTGTAGTCGTTTTGTCACCATTTTCACATTGAGGTGGCTTAACTGCTTCCGATGAGACGGCATCTTTGCAATTCTCTTTAACAGACAAATGGGCTGGACCAGTTTGCTGAATTTGAACGATTCTTTCACTGCCTTCGCCTGCTTTGAGTGGTGGTGGTGCTTTAACGGTGAGGATGCCATCTGATGAGAGGGTGGATGCCACCTCCTTTGGGTCATAGCCCTTTGGTAGAGTGTACTTACGAACGAAGTGTCGAGCAATCAGACCATGACCATCCTCCTTTTCTTCGTGCTTGCCCTCAACCACAATGCAGTTATCGATTGTCTTAACAGTCAATTCATTTGGTTTAAATTGCTTAACATTCATGCTGACCTGGAAGCCATTCTTACCAACCGGTGAAAACTCCTTGTCATCGTTGTTGGTCTCTTTGTCTTCCTGGGTTTTAAGCATCTTATTGCGAATATTCGAATAGGGATGTTGACGATGCTTAGGTAACCATAATTGCGACACTGTCTTTGATGGGCGATTAAAATCATTTGAATAGATACCGAATCCGAAGTCATCGTCAACTCCGCGATGGAATTCGCTGATTTCATCGGCCAAATCGAGAAGAAATGGTATGAGAGACATTTTTTAAAGCCTTTTTAAAGCAGTTAAAGAATATATAAGTTTTAATTTCGAAGTGGTGGACTTTTTTTAAATTATTAATTAATTTAAATTTGCGGTAACCGAGAAAAACGCCCGACACCTTCGATTGCAGGTTTTCTTATGTAGATAAATTGCTGAATGTAGCCCTTTTAAAGGGTTTCCGAGCTGAATTGATACTTTTTTCGATATCTCTCTTAATAAAATGTCTAGCCAGCACAATCATAAATCGATAAACTGGTTACAGTGCGTCAGAGGATTGTTCTTAATGCAGAATTGTGGTGTATATTCATTTTATGCAATCATGGTTAATATACCTTACTATCTATACAGTCAATATTTATAAATCATGCATTTCATTTCGTTTCATTAGAATTAGAATTTATTAGAATTTATTTGCACGTAAAATCAAAATAAATAAATAATTGTTCAAAACGGTGCAGGGAAATTACTTCACTGGCTAATAACTTCAAATAGAAAATAATTTCACCACTAGTGGGTTAATAATTCACTTTTTTGAGTTGATGTTGTTTTCCACTTTGAATTGGAGGGAAATAACTTAACATTTTGGCTGGAAACTATTTCACTCTTTTGGTTGAAGTTACACTTTTCATACAAAATTAAAACACAATATTGCATCCCCAAACTTGCACCCACCAAAACTCGCACCCACCCCAAATCCTATGGTGGGCCAGGCAGGAGGGTTGAACATAATAATATAAATAAGCTGTAAGCAGCTTCTGTAAGGCATTGACCTTTACAGAAGCTGCTTACAGCTTATTGAATGGGCTATCGTAAGTTTTCAAACTTATGTGAGCATTTTTTACTGTAAGTTCTGTAAGCTATATTGTAAACGTTATTGTAAGTTACGTTTGTAAGACTTGCTTAAGCTGTAAGTAAAACTCACATATGTATACCTGGCCTTAAAGCTAGAAAATCGACTGTTTTTCGTGATTAAGAAAACACAACCTCTTCGTCTTGAAAAAATTAAGTCGTCTTTTCTGATGAAAAAAAAACAATTTGAGCAGACCTGATGATGGATACAGCTGTCATTTTCAATGTCTGAGAAAAGAAAAACTACATCTGTAAAGGCAGCACAGAAAAGGAGGTGGTGTAATGGTATTGGTATGGGGAGCAATAAGCTGTTACGGAACTGTGGAGCTGGATATCGTAATATCGTAATATTAAAACAAAAAATTGCGTGTTCCATGTGATACGGAGTGTAAGCCTGAACGCAAGTTCTGGTCCATTCGGCCTTATATTTTTTTCGTAAAGCAAAATATGGCCAATTTTAATAGTCATAACAAAGATCGAAAGTAAACCTCAACCTTTTCGCAGGTCTTTAAAATAACACACTTGTTGAGATTTTCATTTACGATCCCTTAATAACCAGTTAATAAAAGTGAGTAAAAAAATTGGTTATTTACCATCAAGATATACAAATTAACAAGGAATTCAATTTTGTTGCATTGTTGTTGCTGTGGTAATGTTGGAAACAGCTCAAGATGGTGAACTCGCGACACATTTAAAATGTCAAACCACATTAAAAAAAAAAAAACGAAAGTAAGTCAGGTGAAGTCACGTTTATAGAGAGAGGTAGGATGACGAAAATCTACGTAAAATTAATATAACCCTATTGTAAAAATACTTTTATTAATGTGAATAGAGAGTTTAAGTTTAAACTAAATAAAAAACAAATTTTTTGAGTTTTAAAAATATACAATGAACTTAATGGGGCATATTCATAGATGATGTTTAAGTTGTGTTTAAGAAAAACTCGAGTTTATCCTATTTAAATTACATTGTTTAAACACAGTCTAAGAAAAACTCGAGTTTAAAAACAACTATGAATATGCCCCAATATATCTAATAATCCTAATGAGCATTGTGGCTATTATTTTAATATTTTTGTCTGCAGTTTCAGCACATTTCAGCTCCCGTCCACAAATATTTTTTTTTCCTTCCTACGCATATGATTTTCGTCTTAAGATATCGTATATATTCCTTGTTCTAAAGAAAATAGCACTATTTATCGTATTAACCACTTTTGGTTTATTTTCAATGATAAAAGTTTTAGGTTGACTTTTAACTTTTATTTTTTACAATAATAGTCAACCGATGCATGTGAGTAATTTTTAAAGTAAAAAATTTAACCTCAACCAAAGACTTAAAAAAATATTTTTTTAAATAAAAGTCAGACCAAGACCTAAATATAGTATAGGTCAATTTAATATCGGTCAGTGGGATGCCGAATGAAAATAAAAGTCTACTGTTATTTTTGATCTCTGGTCATAACATACCGATACCAGCTTTGTCAAACAATACGTTTTGTTTAAAGTCGGTCTTGTTTCTTGCAGTAATACAAATTCAACTCCAAATAACAAGTTTCATAGAAGAAGATTGGAACGTAAAAGTGAACTGGTCAAAATAACACATTATTTACTGATATACATCAATAATAGAAAAACTAATTGATTGATATGCAAAGTTATATTTACTTTCTATTTTCTAGTTCAATTTCCATTTTGTTATCTGGTTCTTTTTCCAAAACTTTCTGTTACAAATTTCCAAAGATTTTCTGTCTGTCAGCCTGTCTGTATGTATAAACACCTGCGGCCTCAACTATGGGATTGATTTCCTTCAAACTTGGTATCTGGGGTCTTAAGGTTAACCTATATATATAGAGATATATAGAGAAACAGAGGGGTTTTCGGACTGGCTCTAAAAAAGCGGCTCTAATGGTTTTATTTAAAATTGATATAAGTGATACGGCATTAAAGGCGGTTCAAATGGTTTAAGGTTTAAAGCCTATTTCCTAGAAAAGAGTTTTAACGACATTGCCATATGAAGGTCTTTTTTCATTTGATTTTCTCGTTAACGACTCAACGGATTTTAATCAAATTTTATATTTTATACCTAAGATGCCTTGTTCTTTGAATGAAAATGACATACGGAGTTGTTTCATACCTTTTTAAAAAAAATAATTCAAACAAATATTTTTTACGTATAAATAATTAAGTTCCTAAAATTTACATTTAATTTTTTTTTTATATTTTTTTAATCATCTCAACAGAGAATTTTGTAGCCACTTGATGGAACAATAAAATCTTAGATAATTAATAAATAAAAACACTTGTTTTTGTTTGTTCTCATTATTAAAAAAGTATATTATTTTACTTATTTATTAATAAACTAGCTGCAAACCCGTCAAATACGCCGGTTTTAACGGGGTTTTAACCTTAGCAAATTTGTTATTATTGTTTAAAGAGAGGAATCGTGACCGGATGTGTTTTTTTATGAACTTGAAAATCTCAAAAGACACTTTGTAGCTTTTTGATACCATAGTTTACTTTAAAATAAAATTATCTTTTCGAAAAGTCAAAATGAATGGTTTACTAACCTGAGTTAATCCAATTCGAACAAAGAGTTATTTTAACACAGTCACAATTCCTTTTTTATCACTTTTTTTTATTAACAAACACTTTATTGACTTAAATAAAAACTTGTCCACTTTATTTTCACCAAAACCGATTTCAACTTTAGTTTTCACCAAAACTTCGATAAATATTTGTTTGCACCCTGTATATAATGTGTTCAATGTTAGAGACGTACTAATTGAGTACGTAGTACATCTTAACCACCAATGGTAAAAATAGCTTTAAGTTTTCTTTCGCGAGGTTATTTTTTACCGGTTGGGGTTACCGGTAAGCGTTTCAAAGCTCACTTCGATTCTTACCTCTACTTATGAATTTTCAGAACACACCTCTTTTGAATCTCCAAAATATGCTAAGCTTCCCGTTAAAATTTTAAATAATTAAAATAAAAAATAAAATTTCTTATATCCGGTTTGGATTTCCTATAAGATTAATTTTAACAACTTATTGTGGTGTCTCATTTTAGTATTTCTTCAAACATTAAACTCTATTTTTCGATGTTTATGGTGGTTTAAATATTAAGTAAACGAAAAATGTGTTGAAGCTCATTTTGGTGGTTGTCTCTGCTTAGTATTTTTTTTTTTTCTAAAAAATCTAAATAAATAGCTTTAATTGTTGTGTGCCGAAAATGCAACTTTGGGGTCATTTTCCAGGCGAACCGTTGGCATCTTAACGGATATATATGCCGTGTTTCGGCGTCAAGTGATTAGCCAGCTCAGTAAAATTTTAAATGTTAAACCCAACAAAAACCAAAAGTGTGTATAAATAAGTCAGCAATCAGAAGTGAACATTAAGTGGATAAGAATGATTTAACTGTTGAAGTGTAGATGGCGCTGCAAGTGGAATGGAGACAAATATTCGTCACTTAATTTTTTTATTTTTTCTAACTTCATTGAGCCGATTTCTTTAATTATTATGTTCATTTCAATTACTTACTTTATAATTTTATCCCACTTTAAAGGTATGTCTGGCTTAAGAAAACTTATGAAAACCATTACAAAGATTCAAATCTTGATTTTGAAAAACTAAATAAAGTTATTACCTACAATTTTTCCCGGTACACAATATTAACTTTGTTTCTAATTGGGCTTTTCTTAAAACTAAATTAAATTCTAAATAATTAAAAAAAAACTTAAACCTTAAAATAAAATCTAACGAAACACAGAAATAGGATTTATAAATAATAAAGCTTTATTGTGAAATCAAGCTAAGCAATATAAATATCATTAGTATGAGAATAACCAAAGGAAAACAAATATAATTATAATATATGTATATGTAAGCAAAAACAGATAAAACCATCTAATCATTGGTATATGTGCGTATGTACTTTATGTTCGAAAACATTTATATATATTAATTGTCCTCTCAAATTTATTGGCATTGTCTTTTCATAAAAAGGCAGAACTTGGTTTCCAATTGTAAGTATCTGAATAAAGAACTAACTAAGGTGTTAGAATGTAAAATCAGGCGTTTTAATTTTTTTTGTAATAAATTAATTTGATAAGTCAAAAGGGGAGTCATTCTAGTCATTCTACAACGTTTTATTTGGAAACCATTTTTTTATTTGGTCTTCAAAATTTTCCGCTACAGAATCTTAAGATTTTTCTTTCGAACTTCTCTTACTCTTTTCCTACAGTTGGGGAAATGGTGAACCAGGTGGTACTGAAACCATAATATATTAAAATTGGCCTGATAAGAGTTTTGTACATCAAAATTTTGGTATTTATTGGAAAATGTTTTGAGAGTAAAATAATTTTTAAATTGGCTATTACCATTTACCTAAGCTTTCGGTAATACTTTTATCGCGTGTTCATTAAATATAAATCTGCTATGAAGGTGTATACACGTATACCCAACCATTTGAGTTCATTTTGCAAAGGGACATTTTTTCTGTTTATTTGTAACTTCAAGGTCATAGAATGCGTTGCGTGCGTTGAGTTTTCGCTTTCAACGGAGTGCAGCACCAAATATACAGAATCTTATTAGAAACCACTCATAGACAAAACGCTGTCTGGGTCGCTTCTCATAACAACCATTTAACAATGCACTCAGTTGAAAGCGACAACCCGCAATGCACGCAACGCGTTCTATAGGTTTTGCGCTTTACTATCTTGCACAGCGCGATAGTAGGTACAATTTTCCACTAAAATTACGGAAACAAACCAAACTACACTTGGAAGCGTTAACTATAAAACCCCATTTTTGAAAATAGATTTCAAAATGGGTAGTTTATCTCAAATCTTTAGAAGAGCAACGGTTGGATTTTTGTGACTAGCTAAAATGGTGGTATTATCTGCTTACAAAATGCCTCCTTAAAAGGGAAGTCATGAATAAAAATGTTAAAGAGCGTTGGGCCCATTATAGTTCCCTATGCTACACCTGAGTGTATTAATATAGGTAATGGTTTTTTTTCTGCAATCATACAGATTTGCTAACATCGTTCAAGTTTTATAGAAAAAAATAGTCTTATAAAATTATGCATTATATCATTATACCTGCATAGTTATAATAATTCCGGAAAGGTTTAATGGAAAATTATCATAAATATGTTTCTAGGTTTAGATACCTAAATTTAGTTTTTTTAGATTATTTAGTTTAAATTTAAATTTAGTTTTTTTAGATTATTCTACCAAATTTTGTATCAACAAATTTTTCACGATAGGAAATTTTCTAAGAAAAAAAAATTTAAGACCGATCAAATTTTAAAAACTGTGAAAATTTTATTCGCGAAAAAGGTTAAGTATTCTCATTTATAAGCTTTTGTTTTTGGTACACTGTATAATTACAACTCGAATTTTCTCTTCATCGCCCTCATTATGTTGTGTTTGTTTTACCTTGTGTTTGTGTGAGACATTGAGCATTAAACTAAAATCTTGGATCTTGGATACATCCTATTTGCTGAATGAAACTACTACGCTCTCAAATCATAGTAAATATGGCAGATGCATTAAAAAGCCGGTCAGGCGCACACTCTTAAATTCACCGGTCGTTGTACCTTTAAAGTAAGTTTTAAGCTTACTAGCTATCTACACTTCACCGGCCGGCGTTTCGTACATGGTGGCTAAGTGAGTATTATATTACGTAGGTTTGCACATAAATATCCTGTTCTTTGGTTTCTGTATTTCTGATACTAGTTATATATAGCAACTATAGGTACTATTTATACGGACTAGCATTATAACTACCTTAAGCAAGTAAACAACACACAAAAACTTGCGTTAACCCAATTATTGACATGCATACGGAATCTTATGTTCACAGCTTTTGGTGAGGTGCAGGGGTACACTTAGAGTTTTTTAATTTGAACTCCCCATTTCGTTTTTTTTTTTCGTTTGATACAGAAAGATACCATCGACATCAGCTGTGGAATGGAAATACATATATAAATAATAAATATACTCGTATATAACTAAATCATAAAAGAATACAAAATAGAAGAGCACAAATTGGTGGAAGAGAATTATTTTCTTTTGAAAGCAGCTGCGCATTTTGCAAGCAATAAAAACAGCTAAAGGGAAAAAATCTATACACTAATCTAATGAAGTTAGGGCAACAACAATTACAGTACCTTTTTTCTAGAACCATCTGTACCTACATATATTTTTCGCCGGTTAGGGCCAATGGCCAATAGATTTTTCCCTATAAATACCTGAAAGCCAGCTCGACTCGAATCAGTATTAAAGTAATTCGGTGTGGTAAATTTCACAAATTTAATACAAAACTTCAACTGAAAATAGTTAAATATTAAATTTAAAAAAAAAATGTCTTTGCCACTACTATTGAGTGTTCTTCAGGATTTGGAAAATTCTGAATCATCAAATCTATCGCAAATTTATGGCGGAGACTTTGGACTTGGCCTTCAACCACGTCACATTCATCGTCCTCAACCACAAGCTACAATTCGGGTACCTCTGGCTGTCGCTTTGGCTGCTGGAAGATTAGGAGATCGACGAGGTGATGGCAAAGGAGATGGTGTAGTGTCAAACATCGGTAAGGACGGCTTCCAGGTCTGCATGGACGTACAGCATTTTAAACCAAGCGAATTATCAGTAAAAGTCATCGATAATTCTGTGGTTGTCGAGGGCAAACATGAGGAGCGTGAGGATGACCATGGGTATATTTCTAGACATTTCGTTCGTCGATATTGTCTGCCCAAAGACTATGACGCTGATAAAGTTGTATCGGCATTATCTTCTGATGGTGTTTTGAGTGTAAGCATTCCAAAGCCCAAAATCGACGAACAACCAAACGAAAGAGTTATTCAAATTCAACAAACCGGCCCAGCTCATTTGAATGTTAAGGAGAATGAAAAAGAAAAGGCTGAAAATGAAAACGCCATAAATGGCGATCAGTAAAAAGTTATTTTTTCCAATTTTCGATGGAAAAAAGTATAAACATAAACTACATAATATAAATGTTTAAACTATTTATGGTATTATATGTAACAAAACAAAATGTAGTAGGTTTCTTTTTTTGATGTCTATTGTCTTGGTGAACATTAGATGATGTGAATAAAAAAATATAATAAAAGAAATTAATTATTCTAATCTTTTTATGATATTCGGGATATTTTGAAACTAAACAATTTTTTTCACACAAATATTGAGCCATGGAGTGAAAGAAGCAAACAGGGGCGTGTACCGATGGTGTAAGCCATGAGTGGGTAAATCTTAATCGATTTTTTATTTATTTATTTACATATATCTTTATTAACAGGTAAGTAAATTACAATGCTAATATAATTTTGTGAGCATTAGCTACCAGGGCTATCAGCTTGTTCAATCTTAATCTAAATTCCGTCTTATACCTATTAGGAATTTGTTGACTTATTTTGGGAATTTCCCGACTTATTTTGGGAATTTTCCGACTGCATAGATTTATAGCATCCCTATATCACCCATATCCCTATATGATAAAGAAATAACTGGATATAATGAATAATCGATGGTTTTCCATGAAACAATGTACAGTGAACTCTCTCTTAAGCGAACACTCACGGTGACAAGAAATTTGTCCGATTAAGGAAAAAAAAGAAGAAATAGAACACTTTTAAGAAATAAACACAATAAAAGACAATAGGTATGCGTATGCGTGTTCAATTATATTTATTTCTAATAAACGAACATTCATTATTGTTTTAGTTTGTTCTTGAAGTGCTTAACTTTTCCTATCCCGACGTTATTCAATCAAAATACTAATTAGAATTTATCTGTGGCATTCAGAATACAATACACACACATGTCATAATTCCTTTTCCTATTAAAAATGCAACGAAAAACGCAATGGGATTTATAAATGGCTAGCCCAATGAAAAAAAAAATAAAGGAACGGATGCACTGCACACGTATAGTGTACATATGAGTGAGGCACCAAAATGTTTGCATACATTTAAACATCTCATCCTAAATGTCATTTTATCATGGCGAGAACAGCAGGAGGTGGCGAGTTAGCTCGCACCGCTGCTGTCAAATGCTTATAACAAAACAACTCACACTATAAAATAATAGTGCCGCATTCTTTTTGCAGAACATCTCTTCCTGTATTTCTTCTTCATTGGGCCAGCCGCCAGCTGTAGTCCACTGTTTTTTTATTTTTATAGTTTTCTCTTTTTTAACATCACACAGGCTGTACGCACACTATTAACATTTTTTTTGCTTTTTCGCAATGCGCAAGTAAACGAAAACAAAAAATTAGCAAAGCATTTTATGTATATGTACAGGATATGACCGATATAAGAAAGTCAAAAAATCCAAAGAATTTCTTTCTTATATCCGTGCTTTCTTATAAAGAATTATTAATATAAGAAAGAATGTGCATGGTGTTTTGGAATGTCTGTCTTATAAGCGTATTTTTCTTATATGCGATTTTTTAAAATCTGTCATTCAGATGTTTTTTGTCCGCTAAAAAGAGATTAATTACTATAGGCGGTTATGAAAATTGGTGTGCGCGTCTGGTTGTGGGAGAGTCCGCTTATGTGAGAGATAATTATATGAAAAATCAGGTACCTATTTAATATTAAAGAAAAATAAGTCATGAATCCTTTTAGCAGCAATCTCTTTATTTATCAATAGCCGTTACTCGGTGCGTTGCTGCCGCATAAAAAATAAAGGAGAAAGCATTGATTTTGAATGCTATATAGGTTTAACTTTTTGCCAAAAGCTTTTAAGCTCATATACATATTAGAGTTTTCGAAAAAGCTACTTCATTTCATTTATTTACTTCATTTTGGGATAATTTGCTTAATTTCACTGCCTACAACATTAGCTATTTGTCAGTGAAAGTATCGTTAAAATCGGTCCAGTAGTTTCTGATCGGTTCATATATACGAATATGCGAAAAAAAGCGACCTAGGGAGTAAACAAAATAGCTTATGTTTCCCACTAAATCATCCGTTTTTCTAGAAAAAAAAAGGCGACCTGATCGCCATCTAGGGAGTAAATGAAATATCTTTAGTTTCGCGCTACAGCATTATCTATCTGCCAGTGAAAGTTTCGTCAAAATCGGTCGAGCCGTTCTTAAGATTAGCCAGAACAAACAGACAGACAGACAGACAAACATTTTAAAAATGTGTGTTTTGTTATAAGGGTTGTGTATACTTTCATATGCGTGTAGTAAAATACTGTCATTTTGACATTACAAACAGACACTCCATTTTTATTTATGTGCCCTATAGCCTGGCGGCCGGCGTTGCTTAGTCGCATTCTCTTTTTGCTTGCTCAATAGTCAAAAGTGCAAGTATTGGTTTCGTTTAATTGAGGTTTTAGCCAAACATGACATTACGATTATAGAGAAGCCCAAAAAAAGTAGGTTTCTCAATATGCCATCAGTGCGTCGGTTTGTCTGTGCCTAAACTGTCGGACGGATTTTCTTCAAACTTATCGTGTGAAGTACTTTTTGGTGATTCCCTAGAGGAAAAATTCAAAAGTTTTAGCCCAGCTATGAACGGTACCTGCAGTAGTTTTAATAGAACTTCATTTCAGGTTTTTGGTTATGTAGCAGATAACCAGAAATTTGGTGTTAACAAAGTTTTTACAAATTTGGTCATTACTTGATAAGGATGAAGAATACTAAGTTTATCAAAATCAGTGAAGCCCTTTCCGGAGTCCATAGAGAATATAAAATAAAAGGCACGGCTCTGGGTCGCACAAACTTGCTCTTGTGTCAAGTTACTAAGAGCTTAAAAGAACCTGCCACGAAATTATTTTATATGAATTTTTTTCTTAATTTTTTTTCAAATAATTGAATAAGAAATATTTTTAAAAAATAATAAAAATAAATAACTTTGAAAATCACTTTATAACAAACGAGAGTTTTCCGAGAAAATCGTGACATGCCAGTAATTATTAAATATTACAATATATTCAACTTTTTTTTTTCAAAATCGTAGGTCCAGTTTTCGAAAAAATCTATTTTTTTCAAACAACTTTTTTAAAGTACCTATTTTTTTTTAAATTTTGGAGAATGCCAATTATGGCTAATTAACAACTTTCAATAAATTTCAAAAAAGATTCATACATTTTTTTTCAAAATATTCAATTTTCAAAAAAAAAAAAATGTTTAATTAATCTAATTTTTGTAAGAAACGTCATTACAAAATTAAGTACGCCATTATTGTTTGGCTATATAGGTCTTTTAAAAAATTTTTTTTTTTAAAATCCATTCAGTCGTTAACGAGAACTCAAAATTTTAAAAAACCGTTATTTAGGAGGTACCGTTTAAACTATTCCTAAAGAAATATGGTTCATGCCATCTGAAAGGCTTTTAGTTTCGTATCACTTATGTCAAATTTTATCAAAATCGTTAGAATCGTTTTCGAGAAAATCGAGTTTTTTCATAACAGTTATATGGCAGGTACCGTTAGTTTTAGGCCTAGAACAAACATTAAAAAAAAACCCTGACTGTCATTCAAAAATCCTATATACCGAGTTTAAAGGATATCGGTCCAACCGTTTAGGCTTCAGGTGCGAATGACAGACAGACAGACTGATAGACAAACACACAGACAGAATTCCAAGACCCACTTTTTTCGACTTCGCTATCATTGTAATGTCATGTTTGATTGTAATCTAAAAACTTTTTTTTTGCGCGAATTCATAACTTGCCTTATAGACCTATAATAGCAAAGGTTGGAATCATATATAATAGCGAGATTTATCAATGCTTCGTTATTTCTTAGGTTATTAATAATAATTAACGATAAGGCCATTTTGAGCTTCATCCAGTCTATGTATGTATGTGCGATATCCATCCAGGACAAGAAATATGAGGTCAAATTTGTTCGATTGAAATCACAGAACAAGAAATGTGAAGTTGAATTCGTTCGATATTTCTCAATCACATAGAGAAGGTACATAGATGCTGCTAATTTGCTCGCTGTAGCAGAATCATTGGTGAGAGTGTACAAAGATGATTATGTGTCTAGTCTTGGTTGATGAGTTGGTTGTTTCTATTTGTATCTCTGATCAAATTAAAGAAAAAGGATAATGGAATACACCAATCTAACGAGCTCGATTGACCAAATTAGTATTATACGAAACTTAAAGTGAACATTTTGGTTCGCAAATTTTGGCACTACCTGACTGTAAAATCGATGTCAAAATCGCAGATTATTGTTCTAATGCCAACGAAAGTATATGTTAACGTATTTTTATTAGGTAGTTATGTATATATTTCACTATTTCCAACTCATGATTTTTTTACTTTCGATTATAGGTACCTACTGAGGCAAGTTATGTATTTGGCAAAAACAAGTCTTGAGATAACAATGAAACATGATATTACGATGGTAGCGAAGTTGAAAAAAGTGGGTCTGGAAATTCTTTCTGTCTGTCTGTATATATCAGCATCTGCACCTACATACAGGCTAAACTGATGTATGTACTTCAAATTTTGTATGTACCATATTCCCTGAAGAGAAATTCAAAAAATTGTTTAGCTAAAAAAATAACAGTACCTGCCATATAACGGTTTTGCTAAACCGTTATTTTTTCTTGAGCTATCTCATTAACGGGTTAATCGATTTCAAGACATATTTTTTTTTTGTTTTTTTTTCGTTAGATCTGGTTTATTTGATCAAATTCCAATATCAACATTATGCAAAAAGGCTTAGTTTTAATTTTAAATAATTTTTTAAATTTGTTTTTTTTTTTGTAAATTCAATATTTGGAAAATGGTTTCACCGATTTTTTTTATTTTTTGTATTTTAAATGCAAACAATTAAGCACTTAAAGTTGGCGTTCTTCAAATCTATGAAAAAAACTTTTTTTTATAAAAGTTATAACGGAAACATAGATTTATTTAAACTGCTCCATCGATTTTGATTTTTTTCTTTTTTTTATTTATGTTTATCTAGCAAAATTGTCTGCATACTTTGATTTAGGTTTGAATCTATATAAAATACTATTTTAACACTAATACAAATTTCTATAACTTTTTCGTACCTACCTTTATTTTTCGTTTATTAATTTATTCATTTTTTTATTTTTTTTTATTGAATTTACTTTTTGTGTTAGGCCCGACGGCAATTTGCCACAAAAGTTCGTGCGCATTATTTTCCTTGAGGGAGTCATCTAAAAGGGTAAACAATATAAGCCTATGATAGTTTAAGAACCATCAGCAGTTTTTTGGGTGTGGTTGGTATTTTTTGATAGCACTATGGTAGTTATTTTTAAAATTGAGCGTCTTGCATTAAAAAAAATAGCATAAAGCCCACAAAAAACAAGTTGCAACATAATATTTGCTATCAGGGCTTATAATAGCCCTTAAGATGTTAAGCGGAAAATCCCTTACAAAAATGACACAGAGAAATCATAAAGTAAATTTTCCGATCTTCTTTCCGTTTTGTGGTACGAAGCTCCATCGTTCGTTAACATTTCACTCCAGCTGCGGTTTAAATTAAATATAAGTTTTTCACAAATTCCTCACTTTGTACTGCAAGACGCTTACTTAAAAATGCCAACTATAGTAGGTACTATGGAATAATACCATTTTTATTGGGTTATCAACCACACATTCACACCTAAAAATGTCTATGGGCTCTCTATCTATAAGTTTAATATCCTTGTCCAATAAAAGACGATTCATCAATTAAAAAATATAGGATATTTCAAATCTCGGATATCGGAAGAAAGTCAACACATAAATGCATCTTTTCAAATTTACATATAGTAGGGCTCCTTTGGCCTAATTACGGAATAATTATTTTGATAAAATGTAGACATGGTCTCAAAAGTTCTTCAATACGTAGGTAGGTACATAATTGCAATTATATGAACATGGGCTTAAAATCGAAATATTTTACTATCGATAGTATATCGATGTTTTTCGGAAAAACTATCAATATACTGATGGTCCACATAGATACGCTGAGACTTAACATACCTCCGACTCAACATACCACCGACATGTCGTGGTCATCGCGAGTTCCGATGTTATGTTCCGAAAGCACAAGTCCATTTACCATCGAACAAGTTTCGTAGAACCGTTAGTACGACCAGTACCAATTGCTTGTGGATGAAATTGATAAAGATGAAAAAGATGTTAATGCCTCTGTCAATTCTACAGCTTGTTTACTAGCAATTGAATATTATTCCTCTTTCAACAACGACACTGCATCATTAGCTTCTATTTCTTCATTTTTATATTTGATGGGCTGTGTTCGTCGACGTTTAACTCTATTTAAAAAGAACATAAAAGGATATATTTATGGCTTTCCAAGATGGCACAGCATGGTGTTGTAGGTTGTACCTACTGTTTTTTTTTTTTTTAATATTGTTTTTCTGTTTTAAGACATTTTTTTAGTAAATAACCTTACCTCATTAAAGAAATAGACCCCCCTCCCAACAGAACCCAACCAACTAGCTCTAACTTTTTGGCACACTTTATGTGAATCACCCTGTAAGTAGGTATAGCTTTTGATTCCAAACAATTCTGTAAGGAACAATCTGGCATACCCATCCATGACCAAAATCAAGATATGTACATTCATGAAAGGTACCTACCTGAATAAAATTAATATTATTTTTACTTGGTAGGTACATATGTATGTACCTACTAAAAAAACTTTGCAAAGATGTTTTACTGTTTCCATAGATTTATAATCGAGCAATTTATTCACCCTTATTGCGAAAGTCGTTTTACTAAAACGCCACTAAAACGACACGGCTCCTAAGTGTACTGCTGAGGATTTTGTAAAATTTAAACGTCAGGGGTGGAATCGCGTAAGATGATAGATGATTGTCACATTTTTGATCATCACTTGTGATAAAATTGATTTTTCCTTCTGCGTAAGGTGATCACATCCACCAATTCAACTCAATTCAACTTTGTTCAATTTGTCAGTGACATATGTGAAAAACATTGTTGCCGTAGTCATAATTTCAAGTAAATTCATTGAAATTATTAATTTTTTAGTGAATAAATGCAATAATTCTAAATTTAACCATTTATTTTCGATTGTTGCATACTCATATGGTAAAAGAAATATTGTTTTTGATGATTTGGTGACTAAAATTGAAAAAAAGTTGAAAATTGTATAATGTTTTGTATGCGTGTGGTAACTCTAGTCACATTGCCACAAAAATGAAAATGAAACGTCAATTTCAGGAGAAGGTGACTATCACAATATTTTGGTGATTGGTTTTTAGCTATCACTGTGATGATCACCTTATACAGACAGAAAGTGCAGATTTTGACTATCACTTATCACAAATCACCTTAGCCGATTCCACCCCAGGATTATCTTCTTTGGTCACTGGTCTGTTCTTACCATTATGTATTTCCATTTAGCTTTAAAAAAAAACAACATAGTTCCGTTCTAGAACCGTGTCATTTTACAGGCGTTTTAGTAAAACGACTATCGCAATAAGGGTGATTATCTATCTTTTAGAATTTATTCGAATTATTTAGAAGGAGAACTTCAAAAATATTTGCAAATTCTTGCTCAGCCAAATGTAATATGTAAACACTCCAGCCATTTAAGAAAAAAAGAGTTTTCTGTGAGCATAAAGAGCATATGGAAGGGGAATAAATAGCAATTATTTTGTTCATATTATGATGAAGAGATTAAGAGAATATGTAAGCGCTCGAAATGTCTCTTGTTCAGAAAATATATAAACACAAAATACAATAAAGAGTATTTTTCTGAATAAAAAAGAGATGGATGACATTTCCTCACATTTTATTTTGTTTATGAAGAGAATATCCACTGCTCGGCTCGAAGAATAGGCTAGAAATTTCTCGTGTGTTGTGTTTTTGTTTTATCGGTTTACTATAAATAAGCGCATACAGCCAGCGAAGATTATCAGTTTGATACTTTTGCTATTATTGTAAACACTGAAAATTAAAACATTGCATTTTGCGTGCGCTGTTTATTTCACAAACAAAAAAAGTTTTTACATTAAGTCAGAATATAATCAAAACAAATAAAGATGTCATCACTTCAGTTGCTTTTGGATTTGGCAGAAAACTTGGACTCAATGTCATCACCATACTATGGAAGTGACTTTGGCTTGGGCTTGGATCCCTATCATATTCAACGCTCTCAAAGGCCCGGAGTGTTCCGTTTACCCTTGGCTTTGGTCAATCGTTTGGAGGAACGTCCATTGGAACGTCGTTCAAAAGGCGATAGAACGGTATCGAACGTTGGGAAAGATGGATTTCAGGTGTGCATGGATGTCCAACAATTCAAACCAAGTGAATTGTCTGTCAAAGTTGTTGATAATGCTGTAGTAGTGGAAGGCAAACACGAAGAACGAGAAGACGATCATGGATATATCTCTAGACAATTTGTTCGTCGTTACGCACTGCCGAAGAATTACGACTCTGACAAGGTCATTTCGACACTTTCATCAGATGGTGTTTTGACTGTCAGTATTCCAAAACCAGCCATTGAAGACAAACCAAATGAGAAAGTTGTTCAAATACAACAGACGGGGCCAGCTCATTTAAATGTTAAGGAGAATACTAAGGATGGTGCAGTTGAAGGAAGCACAGCCCATAAGGAGAGCAAGAAATGAGGGGATAAAACTAACCTCTCCTTTTTTTAGACTGAATTCATCTTTTGTTTTGTACCATTACCATCAATTTGTTATTCAACCGATTTAAAATAAAAAAAAAAATTTATCTATGAAATGCTTTTGTGGTTTTTTTTTTTTATTATTATTGTTACTGTTCTTGCATTGATCCTTCACTCTTGCTGACTAGTTAAGCTATTTCTAACATCTTTCTCTGTATAAACATATTAAGTGGTTTTTGTTTGGTTCGGTTTAATTTACAAAGCATTCAAAATAAAAACATCTCAAATGTCTAGTTCGATAGAAAGATTTATTATGATTTACTACAGCGCTTGTAAAATGACGGCTCTAAAACAGACATCTTTGTTGTTTTTGTAAAGTAAAATAATGTTCTTACCTACCATTAGTGTATGGTGTAGGCGCGTAGGTACTTTACAAAAACGTGTGGCCACTGACAAAAAGTGAGAATCCTGGGGTGCCTTTTATGTAATTTGATTCTACAATGAAAATGTTCGAATTCGTGAAATCGGAACTATTTAATTCTATTAGAAGGTTCTATTATACGAAAGTTAAAGTGAACATTTTGGTTCGCAAATTTGGCACTACCTGACTGAAAAATCGATGTCAAAATCATTCGAATTCGCAAAATATTGTTCTAATGACAACAAAAATATATGTTAACGTATTTTTATTAGGTAGTTATGTATTTATTTCACTATTTATAACTCATGATTTATTTATTTATTTATTTATTTATTTATTTATTTCGTTAAATAGAAATATTTTAATACAATTGTTATGTTATGTTGAAAAATGTTGCTTTAAATTTAATACATTTAAAATTGTCATTAACAAAAAGTAATATTTGTTGAAAATTGAAATCAATTGATTTAAAATATTGAGCCCATAGTTTGATCTTCTGAACAAAGATGATAAAGTAATCTGTGCTCTTATGCTAGCTAGGCTATAACTAAAGTTTAAGCGATTCAAAGCGAACGATGATATTATAGAACCGTTGATTATTCCAACAATGTAACATAATTGTAGATATTGTCTATGTTTAAGGAGCAAAGGAAGATTTATTAGCTTAAGTCTTTGTGGATATGGTGGTATAGAGCCGTTCTTTGGGACCAGGGAAGAAAACGAAGGCAAAAGCGATTAAACCTTCTTTGGACCGCCTCAATAAGTCTATTATTATGAACTGAGTAGTACGGTGCCCATATTATAATGCACCCATACTCAAGCACTAGTCTCACAAAAGAAACAACTAAAAGTTTGAGAACATAAGGATCTTGAAATTCACGAGAGAATCTTTTTATAAAACCCAACATTTTGTTGGCTTTTCTAATAATTGAGTTGTAATGGAGAGAAAATGTCAGTTTGGAGTCAAGAATAATTCCTAGATCGGAGAAATCTGACAATTTACAAAGAGTGGACGAATCTAACATGTAACTAAAGTTAAACCAAGTTTTTTGCGTGTAAAGCACATAGTTTTACATTTGTCAATATTCAACATCAGATGGTTTGTATTGCACCAATCCCTAAACCTATTAAGATCTTGTTGAAGCAGTAAACAATCATCTTTTGAAGATATCTTTTTAAAAAATTTTATATCATCCGCATAGATGAGAACAGAAGAATCATGTAAAACAGAAGTCAGGTCGTTAATAAATAGAATGAAAAGTAAAGGACCTAAATGGCTACCTTGAGGAATACCAGAGTTAACATAAAATTGGTCAGACAAACACATTACGAAAATTAATACAATAACTTCTATTATTCAGATAAGAAGATATCCACATAATAAAACTTTTATTAAATCCTAAATTATCCAATTTATTAATTAATATTTTGTGAGAGAGCTTATCAAAAGCTTTACTGAAATCAGTAAATACACAATCAACTTGTTTACGATCTTCAAATGCATCCAGACAGAAAGATGTAAAATGGAATAAGTTTGTAATAGTTGACTTTTTTTAACAAAACCATGCTGATTGTCAATTATAATAGAGCTGCCGTTGAAAGACAGAACGTCACAAATAATGGACTCAAATAGTTTTTTAATAACACTAAGTTTAGCTATAGGGCGATAGTTTGATATGTCATTTTTTGATCCTTTTTTGTGAACCGGTAATATAAAAGCACTTTTCCAGATCTTAGGGAAAATTGAAAGACTTAAGGATTTATTAAAAAGAACAAAAAGGGGATAAGACAAATGAGATACGCACTTTTTTAACACACATGACGGAATACCATGATTTTTTTACTTTCGATTATATGTAGGTATCTACTGAGGCAAGTTATGTATTTGGCAAAAACAAGTCTTGAGATAACAATGAAACATGATATTACGATGGTAGCGAAGTTGAAAAAAGTGGGTCTGGAAATTCTTTCTGTCTGCCTTTATGTATCAGCATCTTCACCTACAGGCTAAACTGATGTACTTCAAATTTTTTATGTACCATATTCCTTAGAAGAGAAATTCAAACATTTGCTTAGCTAAAAAAATAACAGTACCTGCCATATAACGGTTTTGCTAAACCGTTATTTTTCTCGAAAATTTTCTTGAAAAAATTAAAAATGATTTTGTCTTTTATTAAGTTGCAAAAATAAAAATATTGGCAAGCCTATATCGGTACCTCTTTATCGAACCGTTATTTTTTCTTGAGCTATCTCATTAACGGGTTAATCGATTTCAAAACATTTTTTTTTCGTAAATCTAGTTTGTTGGATCAAATTTTAATTCCAACATTATGCAAAAAGGCTTGGTTTTAATTTTAAATAATATTTTTAATTTATTTTTTTTGTAAATTCAATATTTGGAAAAATTTTGATCAAAATTTTTATTTTGTGTACTTCTTTTCTTTGTTTTTATTTATATTTATCTAGCAAATTTGTCTGCATACTTTGATTTAGGCTTAAATCTATATAAAATACTATTTTAACACTAATAATTTCTATCATTTTTTCGTACCTACCTTTATTTTTCGTTTATTAATTTATTAATTTTTTTATTTTTTTTTTATTGAATTTACTTTTTGTGTTAAGCCCGAGGGCAATTTGCCACAAAAGTTCGTGGGATCCAGTGTTTTTTTTTTTTTTTTTGAGGGAGTCACCTTAAAGGGTAAACATAAGCCTATGATAGTTTAAGAACCCACAGCAGTTTTTTGGGTGTGCTTGGTATTTTTCGATAGCACTATGGTTGTTGGTGCGAATTAGCGCCAACAGAAGTTATTTTTCATGAATTCCCAATATGGAAAAGACAGTAGCTTTATTTGAGGGAATTATAAAATCCTTTATTGAAATAGAAAAGAAATTGTTATAATTTATTATAAAATTTCACTTTTTGATTATTTTGTGGGTAGGTACTCACAATAACTTTCTTTTATAATATTATTAATAAACAGTTTTAAATATCTCAATTGCAATAAAATTATTTGTTAGACTTTGCTTTAGTTTCGCTTAAGAACTTTTACTTTAAAAAATGGCGACGCCAAAAAATAAAATGAGGTTAAGATAGCCAGAGATGGAAAATAGGCGGGAGGTTGTTAGCTGAGTTATAAGCTGCTAGCCACCCAGGGAGGTATCTACTTTGCACTTGTGAGGTGCGACCGACGGATTCTCAACAATGGTAGATATTTTTAAAATTGGGCGTCTTGCAGTCCAATTTGAGGGCAATTCTGCGAAAAATAGCATTGACAATGAATTTTTTTTCGATAGACAAAATAATTTTGATAAACACTTAACATTAACTTAAATAAAACTCTTAAACTTTTAAACAACATAGCTCCTGTTACCAAATATTGTGTTGCAAGACGTTTTTCAGTGGGTTTTCTGCCTGGAAGACACACGTACAAAAGAGGCAACACCTTTATCTTGTGGTATCACAACGGAACTATTACTGGTCTGTGTGTCGGTCGTTTTAATGACAGCCACCTTAACCTAACCTAACCTAACCTAGCATCCGGTTTTCTGTTTTTGACTAAAAACTAATGACAGCATTGAATCTTGGAAACAAAAATAGTATAGGTAATTTTTTACCTACTTATGGGACTTCCATTGGTAAAATAAATCAATTTATTTTTGATCGGCGATCAATTTTTGACAGTTCCATTGGGCAAATAAATTGATTTAATTTTTTGGTTTTGCAGATCTGGTTTTTTCGGCAGATTTACCCCTCCAATGCGATATTCACCTGTTGGTTTGGTGAATGGATTTTATTTATTTAAATTGTGGTGAATTGTGTGCAAAATATTTAAGAAATAATTGTTACCAAAAATGAAACAGTTTTAAATAGGTTTTTATATGTGCAAGGTCTTTTGAAAAATGTTTGTTTATATTTTCACAGACACGTAATTACATTTAACACAATGATAATTAATTTTTATTTAAAAATCAGTCCTAGAAAACATTGCGTTTCGCCCGGTGCTAGCTTGTTGGGCTCGTCAAAGGACGTCCAGCAAAAAGCATTACGCAATTCAAAGGTCATTACGTAATTCAAAGATTTTTCTAGCTCAACTTACATAACTTTTTTGACAAAAAGCTAATGTGAACTATACCAACAAGATTACGGTTGTAATCATTGCAACTGTAGGCCGTTAAACGCTTTAATTTTGAATAATAATTCAGAAAAGTCTACTTAAAATAAACTGATGCTAAGTCTTCTACTTGGTATTCAACCAATAATATAAAAAAATAAACTTTTTTATTAGTAGGTATATAGAATTTGTATATAGAATTTGTATCATTATTTATTTTATTTCTTTGTTATAAAAGGATATATTTATTGGCTTTCCAAGATTGCGCATGGTATTGTAGGTTGCACTGTTGTTTTTTTAATATTTTTTTTCTGTTTTAAGTCATTTTTTTTAGAAAATTGCCTTAACGGGGAGAAATAGACCCCCTCCCAACAGAACCCAACCAACTTGCTCTATCTTTTTGGCATATTTTATGTGAATCACCCTTTAGCCTGTATGTATAGCTTTTGATTCCAGACAATTCTGTAACGAGCAATCTGGCATACCCATCCATGACCAAAATCAAATACATTCATGAAATGTACCTACCTTCCTAAATAAATTGGATTTTTATTTTATTTTCACTTGGCAGGTACATATATAATAAATAATAAAAGAACTTCGCAAAGGTGCTTAACTGTTTACTGTTTAGAATTTATTCGAATTATTTAGACAAAATATTGGCAAATTCTTGCTCAGCCAAATGTAAACACTCCAGCCATTTAAGAAAAAAAGAGTTTCCTGTGAGCATAAAGAGCATATGGAAGGGGAATTAATAGCAATTATTTTGTTCATTTTATGATGAAGAGATTAAGAGAATATGTAAGCACTCGAAAAGTCTCTTGTTCAGAAAATATATAAACACAAAATACAATAAAGAGTATTTCTCCTCTGAATAAAAAAGAGATGGATGACATTTCCTCACATTTTATTTTGTTTATGAAGAGAATATCCACTGCTCGGCTCGAAGAATAGGCTAGAAATTTCTCGTGTGTTGTGTTTTTGTTTTATCGGTTTACTATAAATAAGCGCATACAGCCAGCGAAGATTATCAGTTTGATACTTTTGCTATTATTGTAAACACTGAAAATTAAAACATTGCATTTTGCGTGCGCTGTTTATTTCACAAACAAAAAAAGTTTTTACATTAAGTCAGAATATAATCAAAACAAATAAAGATGTCATCACTTCAGTTGCTTTTGGATTTGGCAGAAAACTTGGACTCAATGTCATCAACACACTATGGAAGTGACTTTGGCTTGGGCTTGGATCCCTATCATATTCAACGCTCTCAAAGGCCCGGAGTTTTCCGTTTACCCTTGGCTTTGGTCAATCGTTTGGAGGAACGTCCATTGGAACGTCGTTCAAAAGGCGGCGATAGAACGGTCTCGAACGTTGGGAAAGATGGATTTCAGGTGTGCATGGATGTCCAACAATTCAAACCAAGTGAATTGTCTGTCAAAGTTGTTGATAATGCTGTAGTAGTGGAAGGCAAACACGAAGAACGAGAAGACGACCATGGATATATCTCTAGACAATTTGTTCGTCGTTACGCACTGCCGAAGAATTACGACTCTGACAAGGTCATTTCGACACTTTCATCAGATGGTGTTTTGACTGTCAGTATTCCAAAACCAGCCATTGAAGACAAACCAAATGAGAAAGTTGTTCAAATACAACAGACGGGGCCAGCTCATTTAAATGTTAAGGAGAATACTAAGGATGGTGCAGTTGAAGGAAGCACAGCCCATAAGGAGAGCAAGAAATGAGGGGATAAAACTAACCTCTCCTTTTTTAGACTGAATTCATCTTTTGTTTTGTACCATTACCATCAATTTGTTATTCAACCGATTTAAAATAAAAAAAAAATGTATCTATGAAATGCTTTTGTGGTTTTTTTTTTTATTATTATTGTTACTGTTCTTGCATTGATCCTTCACTCTTGCTGACTAGTTAAGCTATTTCTAACATCTTTCTCTGTATAAACATATTAAGTGGTTTTTGTTTGGTTCGGTTTAATTTACAAAGCATTCAAAATAAAAACATCTCAAATGTCTAGTTCGATAGAAAGATTTATTATGATTTACTACAGCGCTTGTAAAATGACGGCTCTAAAACAGACATCTTTGTTGTTTTTGTAAAGTAAAATAATGTTCTTACCTACCATTAGTGTATGGTGTAGGCGCGTAGGTACTTTACAAAAACGTGTGGCCACTGACAAAAAGTGAGAATCCTGGGGTGCCTTTTATGTAATTTGATTCTACAATGAAAATGTTCGAATTCGTGAAATCGGAACTATTTAATTCTATTAGAAGGTTCTATTATACGAAAGTTAAAGTGAACATTTTGGTTCGCAAATTTGGCACTACCTGACTGAAAAATCGATGTCAAAATCATTCGAATTCGCAAAATATTGTTCTAATGACAACAAAAATATATGTTAACGTATTTTTATTAGGTAGTTATGTATTTATTTCACTATTTATAACTCATGATTTATTTAATTATTTATTTATTTATTTCGTTAAATAGAAATATTTTAATACAATTATTATGTTATGTTGAAAAATGTTGCTTTAAATTTAATACATTTAAAATTGTCAATAACAAAAAGTAATATTTGTTGAAAATTGAAATCAATTGATTTAAAATACTATTGAGCCCATAGTTTGATCTTCTGAACAAAGATGATAAAGTAATCTGTGCTCTTATGCTAGCTAGGCTATAACTAAAGTTTAAGCGATTCAAAGTGAACGATGATATTATAGAACCGTTGATTATTCCAACAATGTAACATAATTGTAGATATTGTCTATGTTTAAGGAGCAAAGGAAGATTTATTAGCTTAAGTCTTTGTGGATATGGTGGTATAGAGCCGTTCTTTGGGACCAGGGAAGAAAACGAAGGCAAAAGCGATTAAACCTTCTTTGGACCGCCTCAATAAGTCTATTATTATGAACTGAGTAGTACGGTGCCCATATTATAATGCACCCATACTCAAGCACTGGTCTCACAAAAGAAACAACTAAAAGTTTGAGAACATAAGGATCTTGAAATTCACGAGAGAATCTTTTTATAAAACCCAACATTTTGTTGGCTTTTCTAATAATTGAGTTGTAATGGAGAGAAAATGTCAGTTTGGAGTCAAGAATAATTCCTAGATCGGAGAAATCTGACAATTTACAAAGAGTGGACGAATGTAACATGTAACTAAAGTTAAACCAAGTTTTTTGCGTGTAAAGCACATAGTTTTACATTTGTCAATATTCAACATCAGATGGTTTGTATTGCACCAATCCCTAAACCTATTAAGATCTTGTTGAAGCAGTAAACAATCATCTTTTGAAGATATCTTTTTAAAAAATTTTATATCATCCGCATAGATGAGAACAGAAGAATCATGTAAAACAGAAGTCAGGTCGTTAATAAATAGAATGAAAAGTAAAGGACCTAAATGGCTACCTTGAGGAATACCAGAGTTAACATAAAATTGGTCAGACAAACACATTACGAAAATTAATACAATAACTTCTATTATTCAGATAAGAAGATATCCACATAATAAAACTTTTATTAAATCCTAAATTATCCAATTTATTAATTAATATTTTGTGAGAGAGCTTATCAAAAGCTTTACTGAAATCAGTAAATACACAATCAACTTGTTTACGATCTTCAAATGCATCCAGACAGAAAGATGTAAAATGGAATAAGTTTGTAATAGTTGACTTTTTTTAACAAAACCATGCTGATTGTCAATTATAATAGAGCTGCCGTTGAAAGACAGAACGTCACAAATAATGGACTCAAATAGTTTTTTAATAACACTAAGTTTAGCTATAGGGCGATAGTTTGATATGTCATTTTTTGATCCTTTTTTGTGAACCGGTAATATAAAAGCACTTTTCCAGATCTTAGGGAAAATTGAAAGACTTAAGGATTTATTAAAAAGAACAAAAACGGGATAAGACAAATGAGATACGCACTTTTTTAACACACATGACGGAATACCATGATTTTTTTACTTTCGATTATATGTAGGTATCTACTGAGGCAAGTTATGTATTTGGCAAAAACAAGTCTTGAGATAACAATGAAACATGATATTACGATGGTAGCGAAGTTGAAAAAAGTGGGTCTGGAAATTCTTTCTGTCTGCCTTTATGTATCAGCATCTTCACCTACAGGCTAAACTGATGTACTTCAAATTTTGTATGTACCATATTCCTTAGAAGAGAAATTCAAACATTTGCTTAGCTAAAAAAATAACAGTACCTGCCATATAACGGTTTTGCTAAACCGTTATTTTTCTCGAAAATTTTCTTGAAAAAATTAAAAATGATTTTGTCTTTTATTAAGTTGCAAAAATAAAAATATTGGCAAGCCTATATCGGTACCTCTTTATCGAACCGTTATTTTTTCTTGAGCTATCTCATTAACGGGTTAATCGATTTCAAAACATTTTTTTTTCGTAAATCTAGTTTGTTGGATCAAATTTTAATTCCAACATTATGCAAAAAGGCTTGGTTTTAATTTTAAATAATATTTTTAATTTATTTTTTTTGTAAATTCAATATTTGGAAAAATTTTGATCAAAATTTTTATTTTGTGTACTTCTTTTCTTTGTTTTTATTTATATTTATCTAGCAAATTTGTCTGCATACTTTGATTTAGGCTTAAATCTATATAAAATACTATTTTAACACTAATAATTTCTATCATTTTTTCGTACCTACCTTTATTTTTCGTTTATTAATTTATTAATTTTTTTATTTTTTTTTTATTGAATTTACTTTTTGTGTTAAGCCCGAGGGCAATTTGCCACAAAAGTTCGTGGGATCCAGTGTTTTTTTTTTTTTTTTTGAGGGAGTCACCTTAAAGGGTAAACATAAGCCTATGATAGTTTAAGAACCCACAGCAGTTTTTTGGGTGTGCTTGGTATTTTTCGATAGCACTATGGTTGTTGGTGCGAATTAGCGCCAACAGAAGTTATTTTTCATGAATTCCCAATATGGAAAAGACAGTAGCTTTATTTGAGGGAATTATAAAATCCTTTATTGAAATAGAAAAGAAATTGTTATAATTTATTATAAAATTTCACTTTTTGATTATTTTGTGGGTAGGTACTCACAATAACTTTCTTTTATAATATTATTAATAAACAGTTTTAAATATCTCAATTGCAATAAAATTATTTGTTAGACTTTGCTTTAGTTTCGCTTAAGAACTTTTACTTTAAAAAATGGCGACGCCAAAAAATAAAATGAGGTTAAGATAGCCAGAGATGGAAAATAGGCGGGAGGTTGTTAGCTGAGTTATAAGCTGCTAGCCACCCAGGGAGGTATCTACTTTGCACTTGTGAGGTGCGACCGACGGATTCTCAACAATGGTAGATATTTTTAAAATTGGGCGTCTTGCAGTCCAATTTGAGGGCAATTCTGCGAAAAATAGCATTGACAATGAATTTTTTTTCGATAGACAAAATAATTTTGATAAACACTTAACATTAACTTAAATAAAACTCTTAAACTTTTAAACAACATAGCTCCTGTTACCAAATATTGTGTTGCAAGACGTTTTTCAGTGGGTTTTCTGCCTGGAAGACACACGTACAAAAGAGGCAACACCTTTATCTTGTGGTATCACAACGGAACTATTACTGGTCTGTGTGTCGGTCGTTTTAATGACAGCCACCTTAACCTAACCTAACCTAACCTAGCATCCGGTTTTCTGTTTTTGACTAAAAACTAATGACAGCATTGAATCTTGGAAACAAAAATAGTATAGGTAATTTTTTACCTACTTATGGGACTTCCATTGGTAAAATAAATCAATTTATTTTTGATCGGCGATCAATTTTTGACAGTTCCATTGGGCAAATAAATTGATTTAATTTTTTGGTTTTGCAGATCTGGATTTTTCGGCAGATTTACCCCTCCAATGCGATATTCACCTGTTGGTTTGGTGAATGGATTTTATTTATTTAAATTGTGGTGAATTGTGTGCGAAATATTTAAGAAATAATTGTTACCAAAAATGAAACAGTTTTTTATATGTGCAAGGTCTTTTGAAAAATGTTTGTTTATATTTTCACAGACACGTAATTACATTTAACACAATGATAATTAATTTTTATTTAAAAATTTTTAGTTTGAAAATTAATTTTTTAAAAACTATTCACTAAAATAACTCTATCTAAAAAGAACATAAAAGGATTAAATTAAAGCGTTTAGCGGCCTACAGTCAAAGAAAACATTGCGTTTCGCCCGGTGCTAGCTTGCTGGGCGCGTCAAATGACGTCCAGCAAAAAGCATTACGCAATTCAAAGGTCATTACATAATTCAAAGATTTTTCTAGCTCAGCTTACATAACTTTTTTGACAAAAAGCTAATGTGAACTATACCAACAAGATTACGGTTGTAATCATTGCAACTGTAGGCCGTTAAACGCTTTAATTTTGAATAATAATTCAGAAAAGTCTACTTAAAATAAACTGATGCTAAGTCTTCTACTTGGTATTCAACCAATAATATAAAAAAATAAACTTTTTAAATTAATTTTATTAGTAGGTATATAGAATTTGTATCATTATTTATTTTATTTCTTTGTTATAAAAGGATATATTTATGGCTTTCCAAGATTGCGCATGGTATTGTAGGTTGCACTGTTGTTTTTTTAATATTTTTTTTCTGTTTTAAGTCATTTTTTTTTTTAAAAATTGCCTTAATGGGGAGAAATAGACCCCCCTCCCAACAGAACCCAACCAACTTGCTCTATCTTTTTGGCATATTTTATGTGAATCACCCTTTAGCCTGTATGTATAGCTTTTGATTCCAGACAATTCTGTAACGAGCAATCTGGCATACCCATCCATGACCAAAATCAAATACATTCATGAAATGTACCTACCTACCTAAATAAATTGGATTTTTATTTTATTTTCACTTGGCAGGTACATATATAATAAATAATAAAAAAAACTTCGCAAAGGTGCTTAACTGTTTACTGTTTAGAATTTATTCGAATTATTTAGAAAAAATATTTGCAAATTCTTGCTCAGCCGAATATAAACACTCCAGCCATTTAAGAAAAAAAGAGTTTCCTGTGAGCATAAAGAGCATATGGAAGGGGAATAAATAGCAATTATTTTGTTCATTTTATGATGAAGAGAATAAGAGAATATGTAAGCACTCGAAAAGTCTCTTGTTCAGAAAATATATAAACACAAAATACAATAAAGAGTATTTCTCCTCTGAATAAAAAAGAGATGGATGACATTTCCTCACGTTTTGTTTTGTTTATGAAGAGAATATCCACTGCTCGGCTCGAAGAAAAGGCTAGAAATTTCTCGTGTGTTGTGTTTTTGTTTTATCGGTTTACTATAAATAAGCGCATACAGCCAGCGAAGATTATCAGTTTGATACTTTTGCTATTATTGTAAACACTGAAAATTAAAACATTGCATTTTGCGTGCGCTGTTTATTTCACAAACAAAAAAAGTTTTTACATTAAGTCAGAATATAATCAAAACAAATAAAGATGTCATCACTTCAGTTGCTTTTGGATTTGGCAGAAAACTTGGACTCAATGTCATCAACACACTATGGAAGTGACTTTGGCTTGGGCTTGGATCCCTATCATATTCAACGCTCTCAAAGGCCCGGAGTTTTCCGTTTACCCTTGGCTTTGGTCAATCGTTTGGAGGAACGTCCATTGGAACGTCGTTCAAAAGGCGGCGATAGAACGGTCTCGAACGTTGGGAAAGATGGATTTCAGGTGTGCATGGATGTCCAACAATTCAAACCAAGTGAATTGTCTGTCAAAGTTGTTGATAATGCTGTAGTAGTGGAAGGCAAACACGAAGAACGAGAAGACGACCATGGATATATCTCTAGACAATTTGTTCGTCGTTACGCACTGCCGAAGAATTACGACTCTGACAAGGTCATTTCGACACTTTCATCAGATGGTGTTTTGACTGTCAGTATTCCAAAACCAGCCATTGAAGACAAACCAAATGAGAAAGTTGTTCAAATACAACAGACGGGGCCAGCTCATTTAAATGTTAAGGAGAATACTAAGGATGGTGCAGTTGAAGGAAGCACAGCCCATAAGGAGAGCAAGAAATGAGGGGATAAAACTAACCTCTCCTTTTTTAGACTGAATTCATCTTTTGTTTTGTACCATTACCATCAATTTGTTATTCAACCGATTTAAAATAAAAAAAAAATGTATCTATGAAATGCTTTTGTGGTTTTTTTTTTTATTATTATTGTTACTGTTCTTGCATTGATCCTTCACTCTTGCTGACTAGTTAAGCTATTTCTAACATCTTTCTCTGTATAAACATATTAAGTGGTTTTTGTTTGGTTCGGTTTAATTTACAAAGCATTCAAAATAAAAACATCTCAAATGTCTAGTTCGATAGAAAGATTTATTATGATTTACTACAGCGCTTGTAAAATGACGGCTCTAAAACAGACATCTTTGTTGTTTTTGTAAAGTAAAATAATGTTCTTACCTAAAATTAGTGTATGGTGTAGGCGCGTAGGTACTTTACAAAAACGTGTGGCCACTGACAAAAAGTGAGAATCCTGGGGTGCCTTTTATGTAATTTGATTCTACAATGAAAATGTTCGAATTCGTGAAATCGGAACTATTTAATTCTATTAGAAGGTTCTATTATACGAAAGTTAAAGTGAACATTTTGGTTCGCAAATTTGGCACTACCTGACTGAAAAATCGATGTCAAAATCATTCGAATTCGCAAAATATTGTTCTAATGACAACAAAAATATATGTTAACGTATTTTTATTAGGTAGTTATGTATTTATTTCACTATTTATAACTCATGATTTATTTATTTATTTATTTATTTATTTATTTATTTCGTTAAATAGAAATATTTTAATACAATTGTTATGTTATGTTGAAAAATGTTGCTTTAAATTTAATACATTTAAAATTGTCATTAACAAAAAGTAATATTTGTTGAAAATTGAAATCAATTGATTTAAAATATTGAGCCCATAGTTTGATCTTCTGAACAAAGATGATAAAGTAATCTGTGCTCTTATGCTAGCTAGGCTATAACTAAAGTTTAAGCGATTCAAAGCGAACGATGATATTATAGAACCGTTGATTATTCCAACAATGTAACATAATTGTAGATATTGTCTATGTTTAAGGAGCAAAGGAAGATTTATTAGCTTAAGTCTTTGTGGATATGGTGGTATAGAGCCGTTCTTTGGGACCAGGGAAGAAAACGAAGGCAAAAGCGATTAAACCTTCTTTGGACCGCCTCAATAAGTCTATTATTATGAACTGAGTAGTACGGTGCCCATATTATAATGCACCCATACTCAAGCACTAGTCTCACAAAAGAAACAACTAAAAGTTTGAGAACATAAGGATCTTGAAATTCACGAGAGAATCTTTTTATAAAACCCAACATTTTGTTGGCTTTTCTAATAATTGAGTTGTAATGGAGAGAAAATGTCAGTTTGGAGTCAAGAATAATTCCTAGATCGGAGAAATCTGACAATTTACAAAGAGTGGACGAATCTAACATGTAACTAAAGTTAAACCAAGTTTTTTGCGTGTAAAGCACATAGTTTTACATTTGTCAATATTCAACATCAGATGGTTTGTATTGCACCAATCCCTAAACCTATTAAGATCTTGTTGAAGCAGTAAACAATCATCTTTTGAAGATATCTTTTTAAAAAATTTTATATCATCCGCATAGATGAGAACAGAAGAATCATGTAAAACAGAAGTCAGGTCGTTAATAAATAGAATGAAAAGTAAAGGACCTAAATGGCTACCTTGAGGAATACCAGAGTTAACATAAAATTGGTCAGACAAACACATTACGAAAATTAATACAATAACTTCTATTATTCAGATAAGAAGATATCCACATAATAAAACTTTTATTAAATCCTTAATTATCCAATTTATTAATTAATATTTTGTGAGAGAGCTTATCAAAAGCTTTACTGAAATCAGTAAATACACAATCAACTTGTTTACGATCTTGAAATGCATCCAGACAGAAAGATGTAAAATGGAATAAGTTTGTAATAGTTGACTTTTTTTTAACAAAACCATGCTGATTGTCAATTATAATAGAGCTGCCGTTGAAAGACAGAACGTCACAAATAATGGACTCAAATAGTTTTTTAATAACACTAAGTTTAGCTATAGGGCGATAGTTTGTTATGTCATTTTTTGATCCTTTTTTGTGAACCGGTAATATAAAAGCACTTTTCCAGATCTTAGGGAAAATTGAAAGACTTAAGGATTTATTAAAAAGAACAAAAAGGGGATAAGACAAATGAGATACGCACTTTTTTAACACACATGACGGAATACCATGATTTTTTTACTTTCGATTATATGTAGGTATCTACTGAGGCAAGTTATGTATTTGGCAAAAACAAGTCTTGAGATAACAATGAAACATGATATTACGATGGTAGCGAAGTTGAAAAAAGTGGGTCTGGAAATTCTTTCTGTCTGCCTTTATGTATCAGCATCTTCACCTACAGGCTAAACTGATGTACTTCAAATTTTGTATGTACCATATTCCTTAGAAGAGAAATTCAAACATTTGCTTAGCTAAAAAAATAACAGTACCTGCCATATAACGGTTTTGCTAAACCGTTATTTTTCTCGAAAATTTTCTTGAAAAAATTAAAAATGATTTTGTCTTTTATTAAGTTGCAAAAATAAAAATATTGGCAAGCCTATATCGGTACCTCTTTATCGAACCGTTATTTTTTCTTGAGCTATCTCATTAACGGGTTAATCGATTTCAAAACATTTTTTTTTCGTAAATCTAGTTTGTTGGATCAAATTTTAATTCCAACATTATGCAAAAAGGCTTGGTTTTAATTTTAAATAATATTTTTAATTTATTTTTTTTGTAAATTCAATATTTGGAAAAATTTTGATCAAAATTTTTATTTTGTGTACTTCTTTTCTTTGTTTTTATTTATATTTATCTAGCAAATTTGTCTGCATACTTTGATTTAGGCTTAAATCTATATAAAATACTATTTTAACACTAATAATTTCTATCATTTTTTCGTACCTACCTTTATTTTTCGTTTATTAATTTATTAATTTTTTATTTTTTTTTTATTGAATTTACTTTTTGTGTTAAGCCCGAGGGCAATTTGCCACAAAAGTTCGTGGGATCCAGTGTTTTTTTTTTTTTTTTTTGAGGGAGTCACCTTAAAGGGTAAACATAAGCCTATGATAGTTTAAGAACCCACAGCAGTTTTTTGGGTGTGCTTGGTATTTTTCGATAGCACTATGGTTGTTGGTGCGAATTAGCGCCAACAGAAGTTATTTTTCATGAATTCCCAATATGGAAAAGACAGTAGCTTTATTTGAGGGAATTATAAAATCCTTTATTGAAATAGAAAAGAAATTGTTATAATTTATTATAAAATTTCACTTTTTGATTATTTTGTGGGTAGGTACTCACAATAACTTTCTTTTATAATATTATTAATAAACAGTTTTAAATATCTCAATTGCAATAAAATTATTTGTTAGACTTTGCTTTAGTTTCGCTTAAGAACTTTTACTTTAAAAAATGGCGAAGCCAAAAAATAAAATGAGGTTAAGATAGCCAGAGATGGAAAATAGGCGGGAGGTTGTTAGCTGAGTTATAAGCTGCTAGCCACCCAGGGAGGTATCTACTTTGCACTTGTGAGGTGCGACCGACGGATATTTTTAAAATTGGGCGTCTTGCAGTCCAATTTGAGGGCAATTCTGCGAAAAATAGCATTGACAATGAATTTTTTTTCGATAGACAAAATAATTTTGATAAACACTTAACATTAACTTAAATAAAACTCTTAAACTTTTAAACAACATAGCTCCTGTTACCAAATATTGTGTTGCAAGACGTTTTTCAGTGGGTTTTCTGCCTGGAAGACACACGTACAAAAGAGGCAACACCTTTATCTTGTGGTATCACAACGGAACTATTACTGGTCTGTGTGTCGGTCGTTTTAATGACAGCCACCTTAACCTAACCTAACCTAACCTAGCATCCGGTTTTCTGTTTTTGACTAAAAACTAATGACAGCATTGAATCTTGGAAACAAAAATAGTATAGGTAATTTTTTACCTACTTATGGGACTTCCATTGGTAAAATAAATCAATTTATTTTTGATCGGCGATCAATTTTTGACAGTTCCATTGGGCAAATAAATTGATTTAATTTTTTGGTTTTGCAGATCTGGATTTTTCGGCAGATTTACCCCTCCAATGCGATTCACCTGTTGGTTTGGTGAATGGATTTTATTTATTTAAATTGTGGTGAATTGTGTGCGAAATATTTAAGAAATAATTGTTACCAAAAATGAAACAGTTTTAAATAGGTTTTTATATGTGCAAGGTCTTTTGAAAAATGTTTGTTTATATTTTCACAGACACGTAATTACATTTAACTTTTAACACAATGATAATTAATTTTTATTTAAAAATCAGTCCAAGAAAACATTGCGTTTCGCCCGGTGCTAGCTTGTTGGGCTCGTCAAAGGACGTCCAGCAAAAAGCATTACGCAATTCAAAGGTCATTACGTAATTCAAAGATTTTTCTAGCTCAACTTACATAACTTTTTTGACAAAAAGCTAATGTGAACTATACCAACAAGATTACGGTTGTAATCATTGCAACTGTAGGCCGTTAAACGCTTTAATTTTGAATAATAATTCAGAAAAGTCTACTTAAAATAAACTGATGCTAAGTCTTCTACTTGGTATTCAACCAATAATATAAAAAAATAAACTTTTTTATTAGTAGGTATATAGAATTTGTATATAGAATTTGTATCATTATTTATTTTATTTCTTTGTTATAAAAGGATATATTTATTGGCTTTCCAAGATTGCGCATGGTATTGTAGGTTGCACTGTTGTTTTTTTAATATTTTTTTTCTGTTTTAAGTCATTTTTTTTAGAAAATTGCCTTAACGGGGAGAAATAGACCCCCCTCCCAACAGAACCCAACCAACTTGCTCTATCTTTTTGGCATATTTTATGTGAATCACCCTTTAGCCTGTATGTATAGCTTTTGATTCCAGACAATTCTGTAACGAGCAATCTGGCATACCCATCCATGACCAAAATCAAATACATTCATGAAATGTACCTACCTTCCTAAATAAATTGGATTTTTATTTTATTTTCACTTGGCAGGTACATATATAATAAATAATAAAAAAACTTCGCAAAGGTGCTTAACTGTTTACTGTTTAGAATTTATTCGAATTATTTAGACAAAATATTTGCAAATTCTTGCTCAGCCAAATGTAAACACTCCAGCCATTTAAGAAAAAAAGAGTTTCCTGTGAGCATAAAGAGCATATGGAAGGGGAATTAATAGCAATTATTTTGTTCATTTTATGATGAAGAGATTAAGAGAATATGTAAGCACTCGAAAAGTCTCTTGTTCAGAAAATATATAAACACAAAATACAATAAAGAGTATTTCTCCTCTGAATAAAAAAGAGATGGATGTCATTTCCTCACATTTTGTTTTGTTTATGAAGAGAATATTCACTGCTCGGCTCGAAGAAAAGGCTAGAAATTTCTCGTGTGTTGTGTTTTTGTTTTATCGGTTTACTATAAATAAGCGCATACAGCCAGCGAAGATTATCAGTTTGATACTTTTGCTATTATTGTAAACACTGAAAATTAAAACATTGCATTTTGCGTGCGCTGTTTATTTCACAAACAAAAAAAGTTTTTACATTAAGTCAGAATATAATCAAAACAAATAAAGATGTCATCACTTCAGTTGCTTTTGGATTTGGCAGAAAACTTGGACTCAATGTCATCACCATACTATGGAAGTGACTTTGGCTTGGGCTTGGATCCCTATCATATTCAACGCTCTCAAAGGCCCGGAGTGTTCCGTTTACCCTTGGCTTTGGTCAATCGTTTGGAGGAACGTCCATTGGAACGTCGTTCAAAAGGCGATAAAACGGTATCGAACGTTGGGAAAGATGGATTTCAGGTGTGCATGGATGTCCAACAATTCAAACCAAGTGAATTGTCTGTCAAAGTTGTTGATAATGCTGTAGTAGTGGAAGGCAAACACGAAGAACGAGAAGACGACCATGGATATATCTCTAGACAATTTGTTCGTCGTTACGCACTGCCGAAGAATTACGACTCTGACGAGGTCATTTCGACACTTTCATCAGATGGTGTTTTGACTGTCAGTATTCCAAAACCAGCCATTGAAGACAAACCAAATGAGAAAGTTGTTCAAATACAACAGACGGGGCCAGCTCATTTAAATGTTAAGGAGAATACTAAGGATGGTGCAGTTGAAGGAAGCACAGCCCATAAGGAGAGCAAGAAATGAGGGGATAAAACTAACCTCTCCTTTTTTAGACTGAATTCATCTTTTGTTTTGTACCATTACCATCAATTTGTTATTCAACCGATTTAAAATAAAAAAAAATGTATCTATGAAATGCTTTTGTGGTTTTTTTTTTTATTATTATTGTTACTGTTCTTGCATTGATCCTTCACTCTTGCTGACTAGTTAAGCTATTTCTAACATCTTTCTCTGTATAAACATATTAAGTGGTTTTTGTTTGGTTCGGTTTAATTTACAAAGCATTCAAAATAAAAACATCTCAAATGTCTAGTTCGATAGAAAGATTTATTATGATTTACTACAGCGCTTGTAAAATGACGGCTCTAAAACAGACATCTTTGTTGTTTTTGTAAAGTAAAATAATGTTCTTACCTACTGTATGGTGTAGGCGCGTAGGTACTTTACAAAAACGTGTGGCCACTGACAAAAAGTGAGAATCCTGGGGTGCCTTTTATGTAATTTGATTCTACAATGAAAATGTTCGAATTCGTGAAATCGGAACTATTTAATTCTATTAGAAGGTTCTATTATACGAAAGTTAAAGTGAACATTTTGGTTCGCAAATTTGGCACTACCTGACTGAAAAATCGATGTCAAAATCATTCGAATTCGCAAAATATTGTTCTAATGACAACAAAAATATATGTTAACGTATTTTTATTAGGTAGTTATGTATTTATTTCACTATTAATAACTCATGATTTATTTATTTATTTATTTATTTATTTATTTATTTCGTTAAATAGAAATATTTTAATACAATTGTTATGTTGAAAAATGTTGCTTTAAATTTAATACATTTAAAATTGTCATTAACAAAAAGTAATATTTGTTGAAAATTGAAATCAATTGATTTAAAATATTGAGCCCATAGTTTGATCTTCTGAACAAAGATGATAAAGTAATCTGTGCTCTTATGCTAGCTAGGCTATAACTAAAGTTTAAGCGATTCAAAGCGAACGATGATATTATAGAACCGTTGATTATTCCAACAATGTAACATAATTGTAGATATTGTCTATGTTTAAGGAGCAAAGGAAGATTTATTAGCTTAAGTCTTTGTGGATATGGTGGTATAGAGCCGTTCTTTGGGACCAGGGAAGAAAACGAAGGCAAAAGCGATTAAACCTTCTTTGGACCGCCTCAATAAGTCTATTATTATGAACTGAGTAGTACGGTGCCCATATTATAATGCACCCATACTCAAGCACTAGTCTCACAAAAGAAACAACTAAAAGTTTGAGAACATAAGGATCTTGAAATTCACGAGAGAATCTTTTTATAAAACCCAACATTTTGTTGGCTTTTCTAATAATTGAGTTGTAATGGAGAGAAAATGTCAGTTTGGAGTCAAGAATAATTCCTAGATCGGAGAAATCTGACAATTTACAAAGAGTGGACGAATGTAACATGTAACTAAAGTTAAACCAAGTTTTTTGCGTGTAAAGCACATAGTTTTACATTTGTCAATATTCAACATCAGATGGTTTGTATTGCACCAATCCCTAAACCTATTAAGATCTTGTTGAAGCAGTAAACAATCATCTTTTGAAGATATCTTTTTAAAAAATTTTATATCATCCGCATAGATGAGAACAGAAGAATCATGTAAAACAGAAGTCAGGTCGTTAATAAATAGAATGAAAATTAAAGGACCTAAATGGCTACCTTGAGGAATACCAGAGTTAACATAAAATTGGTCAGACAAACACATTACGAAAATTAATACAATAACTTCTATTATTCAGATAAGAAGATATCCACATAATAAAACTTTTATTAAATCCTAAATTATCCAATTTATTAATTAATATTTTGTGAGAGAGCTTATCAAAAGCTTTACTGAAATCAGTAAATACACAATCAACTTGTTTACGATCTTTAAATGCATCCAGACAGAAAGATGTAAAATGGAATAAGTTTGTAATAGTTGACTTTTTTTAACAAAACCATGCTGATTGTCAATTATAATAGAGCTGCCGTTGAAAGACAGAACGTCACAAATAATGGACTCAAATAGTTTTTTAATAACACTAAGTTTAGCTATAGGGCGATAGTTTGTTATGTCATTTTTTGATCCTTTTTTGTGAACCGGTAATATAAAAGCACTTTTCCAGATCTTAGGGAAAATTGAAAGACTTAAGGATTTATTAAAAAGAACAAAAAGGGGATAAGACAAATGAGATACGCACTTTTTTAACACACATGACGGAATACCATGATTTTTTTACTTTCGATTATATGTAGGTATCTACTGAGGCAAGTTATGTATTTGGCAAAAACAAGTCTTGAGATAACAATGAAACATGATATTACGATGGTAGCGAAGTTGAAAAAAGTGGGTCTGGAAATTCTTTCTGTCTGCCTTTATGTATCAGCATCTTCACCTACAGGCTAAACTGATGTACTTCAAATTTTGTATGTACCATATTCCTTAGAAGAGAAATTCAAACATTTGCTTAGCTAAAAAAATAACAGTACCTGCCATATAACGGTTTTGCTAAACCGTTATTTTTCTCGAAAATTTTCTTGAAAAAATTAAAAATGATTTTGTCTTTTATTAAGTTGCAAAAATAAAAATATTGGCAAGCCTATATCGGTACCTCTTTATCGAACCGTTATTTTTTCTTGAGCTATCTCATTAACGGGTTAATCGATTTCAAAACATTTTTTTTTCGTAAATCTAGTTTGTTGGATCAAATTTTAATTCCAACATTATGCAAAAAGGCTTGGTTTTAATTTTAAATAATATTTTTAATTTATTTTTTTTGTAAATTCAATATTTGGAAAAATTTTGATCAAAATTTTTATTTTGTGTACTTCTTTTCTTTGTTTTTATTTATATTTATCTAGCAAATTTGTCTGCATACTTTGATTTAGGCTTAAATCTATATAAAATACTATTTTAACACTAATAATTTCTATCATTTTTTCGTACCTACCTTTATTTTTCGTTTATTAATTTATTAATTTTTTATTTTTTTTTTATTGAATTTACTTTTTGTGTTAAGCCCGAGGGCAATTTGCCACAAAAGTTCGTGGGATCCAGTGTTTTTTTTTTTTTTTTTGAGGGAGTCACCTTAAAGGGTAAACATAAGCCTATGATAGTTTAAGAACCCACAGCAGTTTTTTGGGTGTGCTTGGTATTTTTCGATAGCACTATGGTTGTTGGTGCGAATTAGCGCCAACAGAAGTTATTTTTCATGAATTCCCAATATGGAAAAGACAGTAGCTTTATTTGAGGGAATTATAAAATCCTTTATTGAAATAGAAAAGAAATTGTTATAATTTATTATAAAATTTCACTTTTTGATTATTTTGTGGGTAGGTACTCACAATAACTTTCTTTTATAATATTATTAATAAACAGTTTTAAATATCTCAATTGCAATAAAATTATTTGTTAGACTTTGCTTTAGTTTCGCTTAAGAACTTTTACTTTAAAAAATGGCGAAGCCAAAAAATAAAATGAGGTTAAGATAGCCAGAGATGGAAAATAGGCGGGAGGTTGTTAGCTGAGTTATAAGCTGCTAGCCACCCAGGGAGGTATCTACTTTGCACTTGTGAGGTGCGACCGACGGATATTTTTAAAATTGGGCGTCTTGCAGTCCAATTTGAGGGCAATTCTGCGAAAAATAGCATTGACAATTAATTTTTTTTCGATAGACAAAATAATTTTGATAAACACTTAACATTAACTTAAATAAAACTCTTAAACTTTTAAACAACATAGCTCCTGTTACCAAATATTGTGTTGCAAGACGTTTTTCAGTGGGTTTTCTGCCTGGAAGACACACGTACAAAAGAGGCAACACCTTTATCTTGTGGTATCACAACGGAACTATTACTGGTCTGTGTGTCGGTCGTTTTAATGACAGCCACCTTAACCTAACCTAACCTAACCTAGCATCCGGTTTTCTGTTTTTGACTAAAAACTAATGACAGCATTGAATCTTGGAAACAAAAATAGTATAGGTAATTTTTTACCTACTTATGGGACTTCCATTGGTAAAATAAATCAATTTATTTTTGATCGGCGATCAATTTTTGACAGTTCCATTGGGCAAATAAATTGATTTAATTTTTTGGTTTTGCAGATCTGGATTTTTCGGCAGATTTACCCCTCCAATGCGATATTCACCTGTTGGTTTGGTGAATGGATTTTATTTATTTAAATTGTGGTGAATTGTGTGCGAAATATTTAAGAAATAATTGTTACCAAAAATGAAACAGTTTTAAATAGGTTTTTATATGTGCAAGGTCTTTTGAAAAATGTTTGTTTATATTTTCACAGACACGTAATTACATTTAACTTTTAACACAATGATAATTAATTTTTATTTAAAAATCAGTCCAAGAAAACATTGCGTTTCGCCCGGTGCTAGCTTGTTGGGCTCGTCAAAGGACGTCCAGCAAAAAGCATTACGCAATTCAAAGGTCATTACGTAATTCAAAGATTTTTCTAGCTCAACTTACATAACTTTTTTGACAAAAAGCTAATGTGAACTATACCAACAAGATTACGGTTGTAATCATTGCAACTGTAGGCCGTTAAACGCTTTAATTTTGAATAATAATTCAGAAAAGTCTACTTAAAATAAACTGATGCTAAGTCTTCTACTTGGTATTCAACCAATAATATAAAAAAATAAACTTTTTTATTAGTAGGTATATAGAATTTGTATATAGAATTTGTATCATTATTTATTTTATTTCTTTGTTATAAAAGGATATATTTATTGGCTTTCCAAGATTGCGCATGGTATTGTAGGTTGCACTGTTGTTTTTTTAATATTTTTTTTCTGTTTTAAGTCATTTTTTTTAGAAAATTGCCTTAACGGGGAGAAATAGACCCCCCTCCCAACAGAACCCAACCAACTTGCTCTATCTTTTTGGCATATTTTATGTGAATCACCCTTTAGCCTGTATGTATAGCTTTTGATTCCAGACAATTCTGTAACGAGCAATCTGGCATACCCATCCATGACCAAAATCAAATACATTCATGAAATGTACCTACCTTCCTAAATAAATTGGATTTTTATTTTATTTTCACTTGGCAGGTACATATATAATAAATAATAAAAAAACTTCGCAAAGGTGCTTAACTGTTTACTGTTTAGAATTTATTCGAATTATTTAGACAAAATATTTGCAAATTCTTGCTCAGCCAAATGTAAACACTCCAGCCATTTAAGAAAAAAAGAGTTTCCTGTGAGCATAAAGAGCATATGGAAGGGGAATTAATAGCAATTATTTTGTTCATTTTATGATGAAGAGATTAAGAGAATATGTAAGCACTCGAAAAGTCTCTTGTTCAGAAAATATATAAACACAAAATACAATAAAGAGTATTTCTCCTCTGAATAAAAAAGAGATGGATGTCATTTCCTCACATTTTGTTTTGTTTATGAAGAGAATATTCACTGCTCGGCTCGAAGAAAAGGCTAGAAATTTCTCGTGTGTTGTGTTTTTGTTTTATCGGTTTACTATAAATAAGCGCATACAGCCAGCGAAGATTATCAGTTTGATACTTTTGCTATTATTGTAAACACTGAAAATTAAAACATTGCATTTTGCGTGCGCTGTTTATTTCACAAACAAAAAAAGTTTTTACATTAAGTCAGAATATAATCAAAACAAATAAAGATGTCATCACTTCAGTTGCTTTTGGATTTGGCAGAAAACTTGGACTCAATGTCATCACCATACTATGGAAGTGACTTTGGCTTGGGCTTGGATCCCTATCATATTCAACGCTCTCAAAGGCCCGGAGTGTTCCGTTTACCCTTGGCTTTGGTCAATCGTTTGGAGGAACGTCCATTGGAACGTCGTTCAAAAGGCGATAAAACGGTATCGAACGTTGGGAAAGATGGATTTCAGGTGTGCATGGATGTCCAACAATTCAAACCAAGTGAATTGTCTGTCAAAGTTGTTGATAATGCTGTAGTAGTGGAAGGCAAACACGAAGAACGAGAAGACGACCATGGATATATCTCTAGACAATTTGTTCGTCGTTACGCACTGCCGAAGAATTACGACTCTGACGAGGTCATTTCGACACTTTCATCAGATGGTGTTTTGACTGTCAGTATTCCAAAACCAGCCATTGAAGACAAACCAAATGAGAAAGTTGTTCAAATACAACAGACGGGGCCAGCTCATTTAAATGTTAAGGAGAATACTAAGGATGGTGCAGTTGAAGGAAGCACAGCCCATAAGGAGAGCAAGAAATGAGGGGATAAAACTAACCTCTCCTTTTTTAGACTGAATTCATCTTTTGTTTTGTACCATTACCATCAATTTGTTATTCAACCGATTTAAAATAAAAAAAAATGTATCTATGAAATGCTTTTGTGGTTTTTTTTTTTATTATTATTGTTACTGTTCTTGCATTGATCCTTCACTCTTGCTGACTAGTTAAGCTATTTCTAACATCTTTCTCTGTATAAACATATTAAGTGGTTTTTGTTTGGTTCGGTTTAATTTACAAAGCATTCAAAATAAAAACATCTCAAATGTCTAGTTCGATAGAAAGATTTATTATGATTTACTACAGCGCTTGTAAAATGACGGCTCTAAAACAGACATCTTTGTTGTTTTTGTAAAGTAAAATAATGTTCTTACCTACTGTATGGTGTAGGCGCGTAGGTACTTTACAAAAACGTGTGGCCACTGACAAAAAGTGAGAATCCTGGGGTGCCTTTTATGTAATTTGATTCTACAATGAAAATGTTCGAATTCGTGAAATCGGAACTATTTAATTCTATTAGAAGGTTCTATTATACGAAAGTTAAAGTGAACATTTTGGTTCGCAAATTTGGCACTACCTGACTGAAAAATCGATGTCAAAATCATTCGAATTCGCAAAATATTGTTCTAATGACAACAAAAATATATGTTAACGTATTTTTATTAGGTAGTTATGTATTTATTTCACTATTAATAACTCATGATTTATTTATTTATTTATTTATTTATTTATTTATTTCGTTAAATAGAAATATTTTAATACAATTGTTATGTTGAAAAATGTTGCTTTAAATTTAATACATTTAAAATTGTCATTAACAAAAAGTAATATTTGTTGAAAATTGAAATCAATTGATTTAAAATATTGAGCCCATAGTTTGATCTTCTGAACAAAGATGATAAAGTAATCTGTGCTCTTATGCTAGCTAGGCTATAACTAAAGTTTAAGCGATTCAAAGCGAACGATGATATTATAGAACCGTTGATTATTCCAACAATGTAACATAATTGTAGATATTGTCTATGTTTAAGGAGCAAAGGAAGATTTATTAGCTTAAGTCTTTGTGGATATGGTGGTATAGAGCCGTTCTTTGGGACCAGGGAAGAAAACGAAGGCAAAAGCGATTAAACCTTCTTTGGACCGCCTCAATAAGTCTATTATTATGAACTGAGTAGTACGGTGCCCATATTATAATGCACCCATACTCAAGCACTAGTCTCACAAAAGAAACAACTAAAAGTTTGAGAACATAAGGATCTTGAAATTCACGAGAGAATCTTTTTATAAAACCCAACATTTTGTTGGCTTTTCTAATAATTGAGTTGTAATGGAGAGAAAATGTCAGTTTGGAGTCAAGAATAATTCCTAGATCGGAGAAATCTGACAATTTACAAAGAGTGGACGAATGTAACATGTAACTAAAGTTAAACCAAGTTTTTTGCGTGTAAAGCACATAGTTTTACATTTGTCAATATTCAACATCAGATGGTTTGTATTGCACCAATCCCTAAACCTATTAAGATCTTGTTGAAGCAGTAAACAATCATCTTTTGAAGATATCTTTTTAAAAAATTTTATATCATCCGCATAGATGAGAACAGAAGAATCATGTAAAACAGAAGTCAGGTCGTTAATAAATAGAATGAAAATTAAAGGACCTAAATGGCTACCTTGAGGAATACCAGAGTTAACATAAAATTGGTCAGACAAACACATTACGAAAATTAATACAATAACTTCTATTATTCAGATAAGAAGATATCCACATAATAAAACTTTTATTAAATCCTAAATTATCCAATTTATTAATTAATATTTTGTGAGAGAGCTTATCAAAAGCTTTACTGAAATCAGTAAATACACAATCAACTTGTTTACGATCTTCAAATGCATCCAGACAGAAAGATGTAAAATGGAATAAGTTTGTAATAGTTGACTTTTTTTAACAAAACCATGCTGATTGTCAATTATAATAGAGCTGCCGTTGAAAGACAGAACGTCACAAATAATGGACTCAAATAGTTTTTTAATAACACTAAGTTTAGCTATAGGGCGATAGTTTGTTATGTCATTTTTTGATCCTTTTTTGTGAACCGGTAATATAAAAGCACTTTTCCAGATCTTAGGGAAAATTGAAAGACTTAAGGATTTATTAAAAAGAACAAAAAGGGGATAAGACAAATGAGATACGCACTTTTTTAACACACATGACGGAATACCATGATTTTTTTACTTTCGATTATATGTAGGTATCTACTGAGGCAAGTTATGTATTTGACAAAAACAAGTCTTGAGATAACAATGAAACATGATATTACGATGGTAGCGAAGTTGAAAAAAGTGGGTCTGGAAATTCTTTCTGTCTGCCTTTATGTATCAGCATCTTCACCTACAGGCTAAACTGATGTACTTCAAATTTTGTATGTACCATATTCCTTAGAAGAGAAATTCAAACATTTGCTTAGCTAAAAAAATAACAGTACCTGCCATATAACGGTTTTGCTAAACCGTTATTTTTCTCGAAAATTTTCTTGAAAAAATTAAAAATGATTTTGTCTTTTATTAAGTTGCAAAAATAAAAATATTGGCAAGCCTATATCGGTACCTCTTTATCGAACCGTTATTTTTTCTTGAGCTATCTCATTAACGGGTTAATCGATTTCAAAACATTTTTTTTTCGTAAATCTAGTTTGTTGGATCAAATTTTAATTCCAACATTATGCAAAAAGGCTTGGTTTTAATTTTAAATAATATTTTTAGTTTATTTTTTTTGTAAATTCAATATTTGGAAAAATTTTGATCAACATTTTTATTTTGTGTACTTCTTTTCTTTGTTTTTATTTATATTTATCTAGCAAATTTGTCTGCATACTTTGATTTAGGCTTAAATCTATATAAAATACTATTTTAACACTAATAATTTCTATCATTTTTTCGAACCTACCTGTATTTTTCGTTTATTAATTTATTAATTTTTTTATTTTTTTTTTATTGAATTTACTTTTTGTGTTAAGCCCGAGGGCAATTTGCCACAAAAGTTCGTGGGACCCAGTGTTTTTTTTTTTTTTTTTGAGGGAGTCACCTTAAAGGGTAAACATAAGCCTATGATAGTTAAAGAACCCACAGCAGTTTTTTGGGTGTGCTTGGTATTTTTCGATAGCACTATGGTTGTTGGTGCGAATTAGCGCCAACAGAAGTTATTTTTCATGAATTCCCAATATGGAAAAGACAGTAGCTTTATTTGAGGGAATTATAAAATCCTTTATTGAAATAGAAAAGAAATTGTTATAATTTATTATAAAATTTCACTTTTTGATTATTTTGTGGGTAGGTACCTACTCACAATAACTTTCTTTTATAATATTATTAATAAACAGTTTTAAATATCTCAATTGCAATAAAATTATTTGTTAGACGTTGCTTTAGTTTCGCTTAAGAACTTTTACTTTAAAAAATGGCGACGCCAAAAAATAAAATGAGGTTAAGATAGCCAGAGATGGAAAATAGGCGGGAGGTTGTTAGCTGAGTTATAAGCTGCTAGCCACCCAGGGAGGTATCTACTTTGCACTTGTGAGGTGCGGCCGGAGGATTCTCAACAATGGTAGATATTTTTAAAATTGGGCGTCTTGCAGTCCAATTTGAGGGCAATTCTGCGAAAAATAGCATTGACAATGAATTTTTTTTCAATAGACAAAATAATTTTGATAAACACTTAACATTAACTTAAATAAAACTCTTAAACTTTTAAACAACATAGCTCCTGTTACCAAATATTGTGTTGCAAGACGTTTTTCAGTGGGTTTTCTGCCTGGAAGACACACGTACAAAAGAGGCAACACCTTTATCTTGTGGTATCACAACGGAACTATTACTGGTCTGTGTGTCGGTCGTTTTAATGACAGCCACCTTAACCTAACCTAACCTAACCTAGCATCCGGTTTTCTGTTTTTGACTAAAAACTAATGACAGCATTGAATCTTGGAAACAAAAATAGTATAGGTAATTTTTTACCTACTTATGGGACTTCCATTGGTAAAATAAATCAATTTATTTTTGATCGGCGATCAATTTTTGACAGTTCCATTGGGCAAATAAATTGATTTAATTTTTTGGTTTTGCAGATCTGGATTTTTCGGCAGATTTACCCCTCCAATGCGATATTCACCTGTTGGTTTGGTGAATGGATTTTATTTATTTAAATTGTGGTGAATTGTGTGCGAAATATTTAAGAAATAATTGTTACCAAAAATGAAACAGTTTTAAATAGGTTTTTATATGTGCAAGGTCTTTTGAAAAATGTTTGTTTATATTTTCACAGACACGTAATTACATTTAACTTTTAACACAATGATAATTAATTTTTATTTAAAAATCAGTCCAAGAAAACATTGCGTTTCGCCCGGTGCTAGCTTGTTGGGCTCGTCAAAGGACGTCCAGCAAAAAGCATTACGCAATTCAAAGGTCATTACGTAATTCAAAGATTTTTCTAGCTCAACTTACATAACTTTTTTGACAAAAAGCTAATGTGAACTATACCAACAAGATTACGGTTGTAATCATTGCAACTGTAGGCCGTTAAACGCTTTAATTTTGAATAATAATTCAGAAAAGTCTACTTAAAATAAACTGATGCTAAGTCTTCTACTTGGTATTCAACCAATAATATAAAAAAATAAACTTTTTTATTAGTAGGTATATAGAATTTGTATATAGAATTTGTATCATTATTTATTTTATTTCTTTGTTATAAAAGGATATATTTATTGGCTTTCCAAGATTGCGCATGGTATTGTAGGTTGCACTGTTGTTTTTTTAATATTTTTTTTCTGTTTTAAGTCATTTTTTTTAGAAAATTGCCTTAACGGGGAGAAATAGACCCCCCTCCCAACAGAACCCAACCAACTTGCTCTATCTTTTTGGCATATTTTATGTGAATCACCCTTTAGCCTGTATGTATAGCTTTTGATTCCAGACAATTCTGTAACGAGCAATCTGGCATACCCATCCATGACCAAAATCAAATACATTCATGAAATGTACCTACCTTCCTAAATAAATTGGATTTTTATTTTATTTTCACTTGGCAGGTACATATATAATAAATAATAAAAAAACTTCGCAAAGGTGCTTAACTGTTTACTGTTTAGAATTTATTCGAATTATTTAGACAAAATATTTGCAAATTCTTGCTCAGCCAAATGTAAACACTCCAGCCATTTAAGAAAAAAAGAGTTTCCTGTGAGCATAAAGAGCATATGGAAGGGGAATTAATAGCAATTATTTTGTTCATTTTATGATGAAGAGATTAAGAGAATATGTAAGCACTCGAAAAGTCTCTTGTTCAGAAAATATATAAACACAAAATACAATAAAGAGTATTTCTCCTCTGAATAAAAAAGAGATGGATGACATTTCCTCAGTTCCTCACATTTTGTTTTGTTTATGAAGAGAATATCCACTGCTCGGCTCGAAGAAAAGGCTAGAAATTTCTCGTGTGTTGTGTTTTTGTTTTATCGGTTTACTATAAATAAGCGCATACAGCCAGCGAAGATTATCAGTTTGATACTTTTGCTATTATTGTAAACACTGAAAATTAAAACATTGCATTTTGCGTGCGCTGTTTATTTCACAAACAAAAAAGTTTTTACATTAAGTCAGAATATAATCAAAACAAATAAAGATGTCATCACTTCAGTTGCTTTTGGATTTGGCAGAAAACTTGGACTCAATGTCATCACCATACTATGGAAGTGACTTTGGCTTGGGCTTGGATCCCTATCATATTCAACGCTCTCAAAGGCCCGGAGTGTTCCGTTTACCCTTGGCTTTGGTCAATCGTTTGGAGGAACGTCCATTGGAACGTCGTTCAAAAGGCGATAGAACGGTATCGAACGTTGGGAAAGATGGATTTCAGGTGTGCATGGATGTCCAACAATTCAAACCAAGTGAATTGTCTGTCAAAGTTGTTGATAATGCTGTAGTAGTGGAAGGCAAACACGAAGAACGAGAAGACGACCATGGATATATCTCTAGACAATTTGTTCGTCGTTACGCACTGCCGAAGAATTACGACTCTGACAAGGTCATTTCGACACTTTCATCAGATGGTGTTTTGACTGTCAGTATTCCAAAACCAGCCATTGAAGACAAACCAAATGAGAAAGTTGTTCAAATACAACAGACGGGGCCAGCTCATTTAAATGTTAAGGAGAATACTAAGGATGGTGCAGTTGAAGGAAGCACAGCCCATAAGGAGAGCAAGAAATGAGGGGATAAAACTAACCTCTCCTTTTTTTAGACTGAATTCATCTTTTGTTTTGTACCATTACCATCAATTTGTTATTCAACCGATTTAAAATAAAAAAAATGTATCTATGAAATGCTTTTGTGGTTTTTTTTTTTTTATTATTATTGTTACTGTTCTTGCATTGATCCTTCACTCTTGCTGACTAGTTAAGCTATTTCTAACATCTTTCTCTGTATAAACATATTAAGTGGTTTTTGTTTGGTTCGGTTTAATTTACAAAGCATTCAAAATAAAAACATCTCAAATGTCTAGTTCGATAGAAAGATTTATTATGATTTACTACAGCGCTTGTAAAATGACGGCTCTAAAACAGACATCTTTGTTGTTTTTGTAAAGTAAAATAATGTTCTTACCTACTGTATGGTGTAGGCGCGTAGGTACTTTACAAAAACGTGTGGCCACTGACAAAAAGTGAGAATCCTGGGGTGCCTTTTATGTAATTTGATTCTACAATGAAAATGTTCGAATTCGTGAAATCGGAACTATTTAATTCTATTAGAAGGTTCTATTATACGAAAGTTAAAGTGAACATTTTGGTTCGCAAATTTGGCACTACCTGACTGAAAAATCGATGTCAAAATCATTCGAATTCGCAAAATATTGTTCTAATGACAACAAAAATATATGTTAACGTATTTTTATTAGGTAGTTATGTATTTATTTCACTATTTATAACTCATGATTTATTTATTTATTTATTTATTTATTTATTTATTTCGTTAAATAGAAATATTTTAATACAATTGTTATGTTATGTTGAAAAATGTTGCTTTAAATTTAATACATTTAAAATTGTCATTAACAAAAAGTAATATTTGTTGAAAATTGAAATCAATTGATTTAAAATATTGAGCCCATAGTTTGATCTTCTGAACAAAGATGATAAAGTAATCTGTGCTCTTATGCTAGCTAGGCTATAACTAAAGTTTAAGCGATTCAAAGCGAACGATGATATTATAGAACCGTTGATTATTCCAACAATGTAACATAATTGTAGATATTGTCTATGTTTAAGGAGCAAAGGAAGATTTATTAGCTTAAGTCTTTGTGGATATGGTGGTATAGAGCCGTTCTTTGGGACCAGGGAAGAAAACGAAGGCAAAAGCGATTAAACCTTCTTTGGACCGCCTCAATAAGTCTATTATTATGAACTGAGTAGTACGGTGCCCATATTATAATGCACCCATACTCAAGCACTAGTCTCACAAAAGAAACAACTAAAAGTTTGAGAACATAAGGATCTTGAAATTCACGAGAGAATCTTTTTATAAAACCCAACATTTTGTTGGCTTTTCTAATAATTGAGTTGTAATGGAGAGAAAATGTCAGTTTGGAGTCAAGAATAATTCCTAGATCGGAGAAATCTGACAATTTACAAAGAGTGGACGAATCTAACATGTAACTAAAGTTAAACCAAGTTTTTTGCGTGTAAAGCACATAGTTTTACATTTGTCAATATTCAACATCAGATGGTTTGTATTGCACCAATCCCTAAACCTATTAAGATCTTGTTGAAGCAGTAAACAATCATCTTTTGAAGATATCTTTTTAAAAAATTTTATATCATCCGCATAGATGAGAACAGAAGAATCATGTAAAACAGAAGTCAGGTCGTTAATAAATAGAATGAAAAGTAAAGGACCTAAATGGCTACCTTGAGGAATACCAGAGTTAACATAAAATTGGTCAGACAAACACATTACGAAAATTAATACAATAACTTCTATTATTCAGATAAGAAGATATCCACATAATAAAACTTTTATTAAATCCTAAATTATCCAATTTATTAATTAATATTTTGTGAGAGAGCTTATCAAAAGCTTTACTGAAATCAGTAAATACACAATCAACTTGTTTACGATCTTCAAATGCATCCAGACAGAAAGATGTAAAATGGAATAAGTTTGTAATAGTTGACTTTTTTTTAACAAAACCATGCTGATTGTCAATTATAATAGAGCTGCCGTTGAAAGACAGAACGTCACAAATAATGGACTCAAATAGTTTTTTAATAACACTAAGTTTAGCTATAGGGCGATAGTTTGTTATGTCATTTTTTGATCCTTTTTTGTGAACCGGTAATATAAAAGCACTTTTCCAGATCTTAGGGAAAATTGAAAGACTTAAGGATTTATTAAAAAGAACAAAAAGGGGATAAGACAAATGAGATACGCACTTTTTTAACACACATGACGGAATACCATGATTTTTTTACTTTCGATTATATGTAGGTATCTACTGAGGCAAGTTATGTATTTGGCAAAAACAAGTCTTGAGATAACAATGAAACATGATATTACGATGGTAGCGAAGTTGAAAAAAGTGGGTCTGGAAATTCTTTCTGTCTGCCTTTATGTATCAGCATCTTCACCTACAGGCTAAACTGATGTACTTCAAATTTTGTATGTACCATATTCCTTAGAAGAGAAATTCAAACATTTGCTTAGCTAAAAAAATAACAGTACCTGCCATATAACGGTTTTGCTAAACCGTTATTTTTCTCGAAAATTTTCTTGAAAAAATTAAAAATGATTTTGTCTTTTATTAAGTTGCAAAAATAAAAATATTGGCAAGCCTATATCGGTACCTCTTTATCGAACCGTTATTTTTTCTGGAGCTATCTCATTAACGGGTTAATCGATTTTAAAACATTTTTTTTTCGTAAATCTAGTTTGTTGGATCAAATTTTAATTCCAACATTATGCAAAAAGGCTTGGTTTTAATTTTAAATAATATTTTTAATTTATTTTTTTTGTAAATTCAATATTTGGAAAAATTTTGATAAAAATTTTTATTTTGTGTACTTCTTTTCTTTGTTTTTATTTATATTTATCTAGCAAATTTGTCTGCATACTTTGATTTAGGCTTAAATCTATATAAAATACTATTTTAACACTAATAATTTCTATCATTTTTTCGAACCTACCTTTATTTTTCGTTTATTAATTTATTAATTTTTTTATTTTTTTTTATTGAATTTACTTTTTGTGTTAAGCCCGAGGGCAATTTGCCACAAAAGTTCGTGGGACCCAGTGTTTTTTTTTTTTTTTTTGAGGGAGTCACCTTAAAGGGTAAACATAAGCCTATGATAGTTAAAGAACCCACAGCAGTTTTTTGGGTGTGCTTGGTATTTTTCGATAGCACTATGGTTGTTGGTGCGAATTAGCGCCAACAGAAGTTATTTTTCATGAATTCCCAATATGGAAAAGACAGTAGCTTTATTTGAGGGAATTATAAAATCCTTTATTGAAATAGAAAAGAAATTGTTATAATTTATTATAAAATTTCACTTTTTGATTATTTTGTGGGTAGGTACCTACTCACAATAACTTTCTTTTATAATATTATTAATAAACAGTTTTAAATATCTCAATTGCAATAAAATTATTTGTTAGACGTTGCTTTAGTTTCGCTTAAGAACTTTTACTTTAAAAAATGGCGACGCCAAAAAATAAAATGAGGTTAAGATAGCCAGAGATGGAAAATAGGCGGGAGGTTGTTAGCTGAGTTATAAGCTGCTAGCCACCCAGGGAGGTATCTACTTTGCACTTGTGAGGTGCGGCCGGAGGATTCTCAACAATGGTAGATATTTTTAAAATTGGGCGTCTTGCAGTCCAATTTGAGGGCAATTCTGCGAAAAATAGCATTGACAATGAATTTTTTTTCGATAGACAAAATAATTTTGATAAACACTTAACATTAACTTAAATAAAACTCTTAAACTTTTAAACAACATAGCTCCTGTTACCAAATATTGTGTTGCAAGACGTTTTTCAGTGGGTTTTCTGCCTGGAAGACACACGTACAAAAGAGGCAACACCTTTATCTTGTGGTATCACAACGGAACTATTACTGGTCTGTGTGTCGGTCGTTTTAATGACAGCCACCTTAACCTAACCTAACCTAACCTAGCATCCGGTTTTCTGTTTTTGACTAAAAACTAATGACAGCATTGAATCTTGGAAACAAAAATAGTATAGGTAATTTTTTACCTACTTATTTATGGGACTTCCATTGGTAAAATAAATCAATTTATTTTTGATCGGCGATCAATTTTTGACAGTTCCATTGGGCAAATAAATTGATTTAATTTTTTGGTTTTGCAGATCTGGATTTTTCGGCAGATTTACCCCTCCAATGCGATATTCACCTGTTGGTTTGGTGAATGGATTTTATTTATTTAAATTGTGGTGAATTGTGTGCGAAATATTTAAGAAATAATTGTTACCAAAAATGAAACAGTTTTAAATAGGTTTTTATATGTGCAAGGTCTTTTGAAAAATGTTTGTTTATATTTTCACAGACACGTAATTACATTTAACTTTTAACACAATGATAATTAATTTTTATTTAAAAATCAGTCCAAGAAAACATTGCGTTTCGCCCGGTGCTAGCTTGTTGGGCTCGTCAAAGGACGTCCAGCAAAAAGCATTACGCAATTCAAAGGTCATTACGTAATTCAAAGATTTTTCTAGCTCAACTTACATAACTTTTTTGACAAAAAGCTAATGTGAACTATACCAACAAGATTACGGTTGTAATCATTGCAACTGTAGGCCGTTAAACGCTTTAATTTTGAATAATAATTCAGAAAAGTCTACTTAAAATAAACTGATGCTAAGTCTTCTACTTGGTATTCAACCAATAATATAAAAAAATAAACTTTTTTATTAGTAGGTATATAGAATTTGTATATAGAATTTGTATCATTATTTATTTTATTTCTTTGTTATAAAAGGATATATTTATTGGCTTTCCAAGATTGCGCATGGTATTGTAGGTTGCACTGTTGTTTTTTTAATATTTTTTTTCTGTTTTAAGTCATTTTTTTTAGAAAATTGCCTTAACGGGGAGAAATAGACCCCCCTCCCAACAGAACCCAACCAACTTGCTCTATCTTTTTGGCATATTTTATGTGAATCACCCTTTAGCCTGTATGTATAGCTTTTGATTCCAGACAATTCTGTAACGAGCAATCTGGCATACCCATCCATGACCAAAATCAAATACATTCATGAAATGTACCTACCTTCCTAAATAAATTGGATTTTTATTTTATTTTCACTTGGCAGGTACATATATAATAAATAATAAAAAAACTTCGCAAAGGTGCTTAACTGTTTACTGTTTAGAATTTATTCGAATTATTTAGACAAAATATTTGCAAATTCTTGCTCAGCCAAATGTAAACACTCCAGCCATTTAAGAAAAAAAGAGTTTCCTGTGAGCATAAAGAGCATATGGAAGGGGAATTAATAGCAATTATTTTGTTCATTTTATGATGAAGAGATTAAGAGAATATGTAAGCACTCGAAAAGTCTCTTGTTCAGAAAATATATAAACACAAAATACAATAAAGAGTATTTCTCCTCTGAATAAAAAAGAGATGGATGACATTTCCTCAGTTCCTCACATTTTGTTTTGTTTATGAAGAGAATATCCACTGCTCGGCTCGAAGAAAAGGCTAGAAATTTCTCGTGTGTTGTGTTTTTGTTTTATCGGTTTACTATAAATAAGCGCATACAGCCAGCGAAGATTATCAGTTTGATACTTTTGCTATTATTGTAAACACTGAAAATTAAAACATTGCATTTTGCGTGCGCTGTTTATTTCACAAACAAAAAAAGTTTTTACATTAAGTCAGAATATAATCAAAACAAATAAAGATGTCATCACTTCAGTTGCTTTTGGATTTGGCAGAAAACTTGGACTCAATGTCATCACCATACTATGGAAGTGACTTTGGCTTGGGCTTGGATCCCTATCATATTCAACGCTCTCAAAGGCCCGGAGTGTTCCGTTTACCCTTGGCTTTGGTCAATCGTTTGGAGGAACGTCCATTGGAACGTCGTTCAAAAGGCGATAGAACGGTATCGAACGTTGGGAAAGATGGATTTCAGGTGTGCATGGATGTCCAACAATTCAAACCAAGTGAATTGTCTGTCAAAGTTGTTGATAATGCTGTAGTAGTGGAAGGCAAACACGAAGAACGAGAAGACGACCATGGATATATCTCTAGACAATTTGTTCGTCGTTACGCACTGCCGAAGAATTACGACTCTGACAAGGTCATTTCGACACTTTCATCAGATGGTGTTTTGACTGTCAGTATTCCAAAACCAGCCATTGAAGACAAACCAAATGAGAAAGTTGTTCAAATACAACAGACGGGGCCAGCTCATTTAAATGTTAAGGAGAATACTAAGGATGGTGCAGTTGAAGGAAGCACAGCCCATAAGGAGAGCAAGAAATGAGGGGATAAAACTAACCTCTCCTTTTTTTAGACTGAATTCATCTTTTGTTTTGTACCATTACCATCAATTTGTTATTCAACCGATTTAAAATAAAAAAAATGTATCTATGAAATGCTTTTGTGGTTTTTTTTTTTTTATTATTATTGTTACTGTTCTTGCATTGATCCTTCACTCTTGCTGACTAGTTAAGCTATTTCTAACATCTTTCTCTGTATAAACATATTAAGTGGTTTTTGTTTGGTTCGGTTTAATTTACAAAGCATTCAAAATAAAAACATCTCAAATGTCTAGTTCGATAGAAAGATTTATTATGATTTACTACAGCGCTTGTAAAATGACGGCTCTAAAACAGACATCTTTGTTGTTTTTGTAAAGTAAAATAATGTTCTTACCTACCATTAGTGTATGGTGTAGGCGCGTAGGTACTTTACAAAAACGTGTGGCCACTGACAAAAAGTGAGAATCCTGGGGTGCCTTTTATGTAATTTGATTCTACAATGAAAATGTTCGAATTCGTGAAATCGGAACTATTTAATTCTATTAGAAGGTTCTATTATACGAAAGTTAAAGTGAACATTTTGGTTCGCAAATTTGGCACTACCTGACTGAAAAATCGATGTCAAAATCATTCGAATTCGCAAAATATTGTTCTAATGACAACAAAAATATATGTTAACGTATTTTTATTAGGTAGTTATGTATTTATTTCACTATTTATAACTCATGATTTATTTATTTATTTATTTATTTATTTATTTATTTCGTTAAATAGAAATATTTTAATACAATTGTTATGTTATGTTGAAAAATGTTGCTTTAAATTTAATACATTTAAAATTGTCATTAACAAAAAGTAATATTTGTTGAAAATTGAAATCAATTGATTTAAAATATTGAGCCCATAGTTTGATCTTCTGAACAAAGATGATAAAGTAATCTGTGCTCTTATGCTAGCTAGGCTATAACTAAAGTTTAAGCGATTCAAAGCGAACGATGATATTATAGAACCGTTGATTATTCCAACAATGTAACATAATTGTAGATATTGTCTATGTTTAAGGAGCAAAGGAAGATTTATTAGCTTAAGTCTTCGTGGATATGGTGGTATAGAGCCGTTCTTTGGGACCAGGGAAGAAAACGAAGGCAAAAGCGATTAAACCTTCTTTGGACCGCCTCAATAAGTCTATTATTATGAACTGAGTAGTACGGTGCCCATATTATAATGCACCCATACTCAAGCACTAGTCTCACAAAAGAAACAACTAAAAGTTTGAGAACATAAGGATCTTGAAATTCACGAGAGAATCTTTTTATAAAACCCAACATTTTGTTGGCTTTTCTAATAATTGAGTTGTAATGGAGAGAAAATGTCAGTTTGGAGTCAAGAATAATTCCTAGATCGGAGAAATCTGACAATTTACAAAGAGTGGACGAATCTAACATGTAACTAAAGTTAAACCAAGTTTTTTGCGTGTAAAGCACATAGTTTTACATTTGTCAATATTCAACATCAGATGGTTTGTATTGCACCAATCCCTAAACCTATTAAGATCTTGTTGAAGCAGTAAACAATCATCTTTTGAAGATATCTTTTTAAAAAATTTTATATCATCCGCATAGATGAGAACAGAAGAATCATGTAAAACAGAAGTCAGGTCGTTAATAAATAGAATGAAAAGTAAAGGACCTAAATGGCTACCTTGAGGAATACCAGAGTTAACATAAAATTGGTCAGACAAACACATTACGAAAATTAATACAATAACTTCTATTATTCAGATAAGAAGATATCCACATAATAAAACTTTTATTAAATCCTAAATTATCCAATTTATTAATTAATATTTTGTGAGAGAGCTTATCAAAAGCTTTACTGAAATCAGTAAATACACAATCAACTTGTTTACGATCTTCAAATGCATCCAGACAGAAAGATGTAAAATGGAATAAGTTTGTAATAGTTGACTTTTTTTTAACAAAACCATGCTGATTGTCAATTATAATAGAGCTGCCGTTGAAAGACAGAACGTCACAAATAATGGACTCAAATAGTTTTTTAATAACACTAAGTTTAGCTATAGGGCGATAGTTTGTTATGTCATTTTTTGATCCTTTTTTGTGAACCGGTAATATAAAAGCACTTTTCCAGATCTTAGGGAAAATTGAAAGACTTAAGGATTTATTAAAAAGAACAAAAAGGGGATAAGACAAATGAGATACGCACTTTTTTAACACACATGACGGAATACCATGATTTTTTTACTTTCGATTATATGTAGGTATCTACTGAGGCAAGTTATGTATTTGGCAAAAACAAGTCTTGAGATAACAATGAAACATGATATTACGATGGTAGCGAAGTTGAAAAAAGTGGGTCTGGAAATTCTTTCTGTCTGCCTTTATGTATCAGCATCTTCACCTACAGGCTAAACTGATGTACTTCAAATTTTGTATGTACCATATTCCTTAGAAGAGAAATTCAAACATTTGCTTAGCTAAAAAAATAACAGTACCTGCCATATAACGGTTTTGCTAAACCGTTATTTTTCTCGAAAATTTTCTTGAAAAAATTAAAAATGATTTTGTCTTTTATTAAGTTGCAAAAATAAAAATATTGGCAAGCCTATATCGGTACCTCTTTATCGAACCGTTATTTTTTCTGGAGCTATCTCATTAACGGGTTAATCGATTTTAAAACATTTTTTTTTCGTAAATCTAGTTTGTTGGATCAAATTTTAATTCCAACATTATGCAAAAAGGCTTGGTTTTAATTTTAAATAATATTTTTAATTTATTTTTTTTGTAAATTCAATATTTGGAAAAATTTTGATAAAAATTTTTATTTTGTGTACTTCTTTTCTTTGTTTTTATTTATATTTATCTAGCAAATTTGTCTGCATACTTTGATTTAGGCTTAAATCTATATAAAATACTATTTTAACACTAATAATTTCTATCATTTTTTCGAACCTACCTTTATTTTTCGTTTATTAATTTATTAATTTTTTTATTTTTTTTTATTGAATTTACTTTTTGTGTTAAGCCCGAGGGCAATTTGCCACAAAAGTTCGTGGGACCCAGTGTTTTTTTTTTTTTTTTTGAGGGAGTCACCTTAAAGGGTAAACATAAGCCTATGATAGTTAAAGAACCCACAGCAGTTTTTTGGGTGTGCTTGGTATTTTTCGATAGCACTATGGTTGTTGGTGCGAATTAGCGCCAACAGAAGTTATTTTTCATGAATTCCCAATATGGAAAAGACAGTAGCTTTATTTGAGGGAATTATAAAATCCTTTATTGAAATAGAAAAGAAATTGTTATAATTTATTATAAAATTTCACTTTTTGATTATTTTGTGGGTAGGTACCTACTCACAATAACTTTCTTTTATAATATTATTAATAAACAGTTTTAAATATCTCAATTGCAATAAAATTATTTGTTAGACGTTGCTTTAGTTTCGCTTAAGAACTTTTACTTTAAAAAATGGCGACGCCAAAAAATAAAATGAGGTTAAGATAGCCAGAGATGGAAAATAGGCGGGAGGTTGTTAGCTGAGTTATAAGCTGCTAGCCACCCAGGGAGGTATCTACTTTGCACTTGTGAGGTGCGGCCGGAGGATTCTCAACAATGGTAGATATTTTTAAAATTGGGCGTCTTGCAGTCCAATTTGAGGGCAATTCTGCGAAAAATAGCATTGACAATGAATTTTTTTTCGATAGACAAAATAATTTTGATAAACACTTAACATTAACTTAAATAAAACTCTTAAACTTTTAAACAACATAGCTCCTGTTACCAAATATTGTGTTGCAAGACGTTTTTCAGTGGGTTTTCTGCCTGGAAGACACACGTACAAAAGAGGCAACACCTTTATCTTGTGGTATCACAACGGAACTATTACTGGTCTGTGTGTCGGTCGTTTTAATGACAGCCACCTTAACCTAACCTAACCTAACCTAGCATCCGGTTTTCTGTTTTTGACTAAAAACTAATGACAGCATTGAATCTTGGAAACAAAAATAGTATAGGTAATTTTTTACCTACTTATTTATGGGACTTCCATTGGTAAAATAAATCAATTTATTTTTGATCGGCGATCAATTTTTGACAGTTCCATTGGGCAAATAAATTGATTTAATTTTTTGGTTTTGCAGATCTGGATTTTTCGGCAGATTTACCCCTCCAATGCGATATTCACCTGTTGGTTTGGTGAATGGATTTTATTTATTTAAATTGTGGTGAATTGTGTGCGAAATATTTAAGAAATAATTGTTACCAAAAATGAAACAGTTTTAAATAGGTTTTTATATGTGCAAGGTCTTTTGAAAAATGTTTGTTTATATTTTCACAGACACGTAATTACATTTAACTTTTAACACAATGATAATTAATTTTTATTTAAAAATCAGTCCAAGAAAACATTGCGTTTCGCCCGGTGCTAGCTTGTTGGGCTCGTCAAAGGACGTCCAGCAAAAAGCATTACGCAATTCAAAGGTCATTACGTAATTCAAAGATTTTTCTAGCTCAACTTACATAACTTTTTTGACAAAAAGCTAATGTGAACTATACCAACAAGATTACGGTTGTAATCATTGCAACTGTAGGCCGTTAAACGCTTTAATTTTGAATAATAATTCAGAAAAGTCTACTTAAAATAAACTGATGCTAAGTCTTCTACTTGGTATTCAACCAATAATATAAAAAAATAAACTTTTTTATTAGTAGGTATATAGAATTTGTATATAGAATTTGTATCATTATTTATTTTATTTCTTTGTTATAAAAGGATATATTTATTGGCTTTCCAAGATTGCGCATGGTATTGTAGGTTGCACTGTTGTTTTTTTAATATTTTTTTTCTGTTTTAAGTCATTTTTTTTAGAAAATTGCCTTAACGGGGAGAAATAGACCCCCCTCCCAACAGAACCCAACCAACTTGCTCTATCTTTTTGGCATATTTTATGTGAATCACCCTTTAGCCTGTATGTATAGCTTTTGATTCCAGACAATTCTGTAACGAGCAATCTGGCATACCCATCCATGACCAAAATCAAATACATTCATGAAATGTACCTACCTTCCTAAATAAATTGGATTTTTATTTTATTTTCACTTGGCAGGTACATATATAATAAATAATAAAAAAACTTCGCAAAGGTGCTTAACTGTTTACTGTTTAGAATTTATTCGAATTATTTAGACAAAATATTTGCAAATTCTTGCTCAGCCAAATGTAAACACTCCAGCCATTTAAGAAAAAAAGAGTTTCCTGTGAGCATAAAGAGCATATGGAAGGGGAATTAATAGCAATTATTTTGTTCATTTTATGATGAAGAGATTAAGAGAATATGTAAGCACTCGAAAAGTCTCTTGTTCAGAAAATATATAAACACAAAATACAATAAAGAGTATTTCTCCTCTGAATAAAAAAGAGATGGATGACATTTCCTCAGTTCCTCACATTTTGTTTTGTTTATGAAGAGAATATCCACTGCTCGGCTCGAAGAAAAGGCTAGAAATTTCTCGTGTGTTGTGTTTTTGTTTTATCGGTTTACTATAAATAAGCGCATACAGCCAGCGAAGATTATCAGTTTGATACTTTTGCTATTATTGTAAACACTGAAAATTAAAACATTGCATTTTGCGTGCGCTGTTTATTTCACAAACAAAAAAAGTTTTTACATTAAGTCAGAATATAATCAAAACAAATAAAGATGTCATCACTTCAGTTGCTTTTGGATTTGGCAGAAAACTTGGACTCAATGTCATCACCATACTATGGAAGTGACTTTGGCTTGGGCTTGGATCCCTATCATATTCAACGCTCTCAAAGGCCCGGAGTGTTCCGTTTACCCTTGGCTTTGGTCAATCGTTTGGAGGAACGTCCATTGGAACGTCGTTCAAAAGGCGATAGAACGGTATCGAACGTTGGGAAAGATGGATTTCAGGTGTGCATGGATGTCCAACAATTCAAACCAAGTGAATTGTCTGTCAAAGTTGTTGATAATGCTGTAGTAGTGGAAGGCAAACACGAAGAACGAGAAGACGACCATGGATATATCTCTAGACAATTTGTTCGTCGTTACGCACTGCCGAAGAATTACGACTCTGACAAGGTCATTTCGACACTTTCATCAGATGGTGTTTTGACTGTCAGTATTCCAAAACCAGCCATTGAAGACAAACCAAATGAGAAAGTTGTTCAAATACAACAGACGGGGCCAGCTCATTTAAATGTTAAGGAGAATACTAAGGATGGTGCAGTTGAAGGAAGCACAGCCCATAAGGAGAGCAAGAAATGAGGGGATAAAACTAACCTCTCCTTTTTTTAGACTGAATTCATCTTTTGTTTTGTACCATTACCATCAATTTGTTATTCAACCGATTTAAAATAAAAAAAAATGTATCTATGAAATGCTTTTGTGGTTTTTTTTTTATTATTATTGTTACTGTTCTTGCATTGATCCTTCACTCTTGCTGACTAGTTAAGCTATTTCTAACATCTTTCTCTGTATAAACATACTTAAGTGGTTTTTGATTGGTTCGGTTTTATCTACAACATAAAAAATGAAAAAACAAAAATATTTTTCGTAAACTAAAACCATGTGCCGACATTAATTCAACACGAAAAAATGATTTGGCATTTTATAATAATAAAAATAATATTATTTTGACTATTAACCATTGCATATACATTTCTATAGTATTTTCATGCTGAATAAACACCGCCTGGCCATCTTAATAAACTTGTGAATAACACAATTTTAGGTTCGTGCATTTACTAGTTGTCTATTCTGTAACTCTGACAACAGTCGTAAACATATATGATTTTTGTTTTGTTTACGACTCTTGTTTAGGAAATATGGATTTTAGAGCCAATTAAATACATTATATATTATTAATTTGTTTCGTAGACGACTATATTGTTAGGGTAATAGAATAGACACTTAGTAAATGTAAGAACCTCCAAATGTGCGGTTCACAACTTTCTTTAGATGGCGCTGCACCATGGTTGTACTATAGAAATGTATATACAATGCTATTAACTAACCGTAAACCATTTCATACCTTAGGTCCATTTTGTTCACTCCGGGTTATTAGCATGGAGTTAATTTCAGTATTTAACACCGTTTCATTTTGTTCCAACTCAACAAGAATAATAACTAACTACAAGTGAATAAACCGAAAAATTAACCCGAGATTTAAACACTAGAGTTAATTATACTACTGGGTTAGTTAACTCGAATCTAACCCAATACGTTAACCCATCTGTTTTGGTGGGTTAACGATATTGCGGGTTAGTTAACTCGAGCAATGATTTAACTCGATATTCTCGAGTTGAAATGAGTGAACAAAATGAAACGGTGTTAAATACTGGAATTAACTCCGTGCCATAGAATAATAAATAAATAGAACATCAACTCAGGAGGCTCGCACCCTCTTTTGCCTACAAACTTTCAAACCTGCAGAGATTTAACTCTGGGCCCGTATTACGAATTACGAAACGAACGGCTAAAAAACGATAGTCAAGAAAACGAAAGCCGCAACATAAAGCGATTACAAGTAACGAGAATAGTTTCATGATATTGTTGCCAGATAAAACAGAGAAATACTATTTTTTTTGAAGTGCATCTAACTTCACGTCGGTGTATAGATGTCAAAAATTTATTGAAATAAATAAAGACTTGAGTATGAAATTAAAGAAGTGCGGTATATTATCTTAAAAAATATTAAAATGTTTATTAACTACTACTTTTCGGATTGAAAACATTGTTCCAAGGGGCGAAGACGGAAAATTCGTAACAAATATTTCAACGAGAAGAGCATGGAAAATGTGTATGTAAAAACCAAATAGTGTTTTTTTTTGCAATCCCGGACTTTGTTTATTAATAAGTGCAAGTGCGTTTATTATGGTTGTTTTTTAATATTGTTAATAAAATGTTTTTTTATTATTTTTGTTTGTTCGGATTCACGTTTTGTTCCCAAATGGTACATAACCGGCAGACATATAAACACAACACAACAAAAATTGACAACAACGAGAACAAAGGCTAGACGACAGCCAAATAGCACTCGTAAGAAGAAACGAGTATCATTGAAACTTAAACGATGCTCGTCTTACCTAATCGCATTTGAACGAAAACATGGGTTTTTCAACGATTATCGTAATACGTAATACGGGCCCTGTATGCGTGCTCGTGCATTTCAAATGGGACTGTCAAATTTGGCTAGACCATACATTCTTACAATTTTGCATTTAGCTGTTCACACGTATTCACGTATAGAAAACCGCGTGTACAAATTTTTTTCTACGGGAGAAGACGGAGGAGTACAAGTTGATGACCTGTGCTCCGTGCTAAAGATAACCCGGAGTGCCCGGAGTGAACAAAATGGACTTTAGACGTTTTAATACAGACAAAACGAAACGTACCAAAATAACTGAATTGGATAAAAAGCAAGAAAAAATAAATGACAGCTCACACTACGTGGGTGACAGAATGAAATTATATATAACGCTTTTTTCAAACTGTCAAACTCAAAATCTTGTAAAAAAATTTTGTAAATAATCTCTTTTTTTCTAGTGAAATTTGAGATTTAAGTGAGTAAAAGGTTTAATAATACACAATTCACAATTTTCGCGCACAAGATTAATAAGATGGGTGAGGGGTGTAGAAACGAAGGAGGAAAGAAGTAACGAAAGCACGTATGAAAATTTTAAGACTTTTCCTGGTTGAGCTTTGACGTTCCTTGTTTGAAGCCGGAAAGCAAAATTGAATTATATAGAATATTAATTATTGCAACTGTTTTGATATTTTTTTGTTGTAAATGTGAACAACAATTGAAAAGAAACTATTTTCAACAAAAAAAACTACCACGCTTCCACAACTACGCTTTCCGGCGTCAAACTTCGATCTCTGGAGTCAAACTTTGCTTTCCGGCGTCAAAATGAAGAATGGAAAAGGAGGGCATATATCAACGTACCGTCTAATCACCATTGTACGTACTTGTCAGAAAGACGAAACACGTCACGTACGAAAAAAAGGACTGGTGTAATCAGTGTCATTGAAGGCAGATTTTGACAGTTCTATCTGTCAAAAGTCGTCGTTGAACGCGCTCAGTGTACTTGACTTTTGACAGCTTGCCATTTTCAAAAAACATTTTAACATTTTTAATTTTAGAAAGTCTACGCAAGTTCAGGTTATAAGTTGCAACCGGACCACAGGTCATCCACTTCCAGTTCGTCCGTCCCCTCCCGTAAAAAAAAATTTTTCACCCCGCTTTCCTATCTGTGAATACGTGTGAGTGGTGAGTTTGTTTGACTTATGTCAAAGGAAATATGACAAAAAACTATAAAAAATTGTACGCATTCTACGTAAGTAAACGAAAATATTTTTTTCTAAAAAAGTTAAATAAAACCTTAAATATTGATAATAAATAATTATTTACAGATGTAGAAGTACAACAGCATATCACCCGTGATGTTAAGGGCATATCTGGGATGTAAGCCATTGCATCATTATCATGACACCGATGCCGACGAAGAGGACAATGATGATGGAATTTCCTTAACTGGGTCTTGCAGTGCCAGTCGTAATACATCTTCTGACAGTTCATTTGAAATGGAGAAAGTAATGCAGGATCTAGTTATGGATATTCTAAGAGTACTTGCTGCTCCTGATATTGAAGTTCGTCGAAAGACTCTTGGTTTGGCAATGGGTTTAGTCTCATCAAGAAACATTGCTGAAATGGTTTTGGTTTTGAAAAAAGAAGTTTCTAAAACTCACAATGTCGAACATGAGGACACTGGCAAATATAGACAGTTATTAGTGCGAACACTACACAGTTGCTCTATAAAATTCCCCGATGTTGCTGCAAATGTTATTCCATTTCTTGTAGAATTCTTATCTGATACAAACGAACTAGCTGCAGCTGATGTTCTCATCTTCATTCGTGAAGCAATACAAAAGTTCCCTTCGTTAAGGAACCTTATAGTTGAAAAACTTATTGAAGCATTCCCTCAAATTAAATCTTCAAAAATTCATCGTGCAGCTGTATGTATTCTTGGAGAGTATGTCGATTCAAAGAGTCAAATCAAAGAGGTAATCGAAGTAATCTCACAAACTCTGGGTGAAATTCCAGTGGTGGAGGCTGAACAGAAACGACTTACCGGTGATCAGTCAGATGAAGAGAAACCAGCTGATGTTCAGAAGGAAGCCCCCAACAACAAAGTAACTTCTGATGGCACCTATGCCACTCAAAGTGCCTTTAGTTTGGCTCCGTTAGTATTTTGGGATTTTCTTCTTCATATATCTGTATTTTTAAATATTATTCTTTGTAGAATTGTCAAGAAAGAAAAACGTCCACCACTACGGCAGTACCTTATGGATGGAGATTTCTTTATTGGAGGATCACTGTCAGCCACATTGACTAAGTTAGCATTGCGTTTCATTGAACTCGAAGGAGACGAGGTGGGAAAATAAAACAAATTATACATATATTTGTTTAAAAACCCTGAGCCTAAGAACACCAGAAACGGTAGAGGTCTTCAAGAACTATTGTCGTGATGCACTTGGAAAAATGTTGGATGCCCAGTATGAGGTTATAGGCGGTCTCTTAAAATAAGCTCGATTTGTATAAACTGTTTTTTTTTAGGAAGAACAACGTATTGTCAAAGAAAAACAAAAAGTAATAGTTAAGGTACAACCTGATGATCCCGTTGTTTTTGCTCAGTTATCCAATGGTCGTGATAATCAGTTGGGTGAAAATGTTTGCGAATCAAGCTTGAATCAGGCCCTTGCTGGTACAAAATCCACAAATCTGAGTGATATAACATCGCCGAATAATAAGTTAAATAAAGTTACCCAATTGACTGGCTTCTCGGACCCTGTTTATGCTGAGGCATATGTCAATGTCAACCAATACGACATAGTTTTGGACGTTTAATGTTTAACTCCAGAAAAAGCTTTATCTGGACAATGCGGCTTCATGGCGGCCAATATGTATGCAAGGTAAGTTTAATAAACAATTTTCTGATATAATAACTGAAAATATTTAAAAATTAGGTCAATTTTTGGTGAAAGCACTCTTGCCAATTTGAGTATTGAAAAACCGCTTGATGACGCGGATTCTAAAGTAACAGGACACATTCGTATCCGAGCTAAGAGTCAGGTAATAGTAACTTTTAACATAAATTGAAAATAAAAATGTATATAAATATATATTTTTCAGGGCATGGCTCTTAGTTTAGGCGATAAAATAAGTTCTTCACAAAAACAATCAGTGCAAGCATCATAAAACCATAATAAATATTTACTTTCTTTTTTTAATATACATATATATAATATAATGCAAAGTTTATGTTAATTAAATAATCAATAAACAAAATGTAACATAATTGTTTAAGAATGTTTTATGTTTATTTATTTATTCGTCGTGAGGCTTTCATGAGGCAAGTTTGTTCAAAAGCATTCCGGAGGCATTTAAAATTGAATTAAAACCAGACTGAACGATGTTTGTTTGGATGTACCTTTGTTTTTAGAAACATAATTAACATACGTTTCTAAGAAACAAAAAACAGGAATTTCAAATCCATACACAACAGTCTTTATCAATTTTAAATTCGCATATGGCAGTGTGGATAGGCACTAGTTTCGTATCTGGGTTTTCCCGTCAAACTTCGCTTGTGCAGGATGACGATTGATATATATCGTTGTTCCGTCAATGTTGTTCAGAATACCACAGATCCATTTGAAGTTAAAAAATCTCTAGTAGTCTAGTATCTAATTCATTTATTGAGATGAAAATATTAACAGAACGATACAAAAATTAGCTTATGCACTTTGAGAGGAAGATTCTTTGGGTAATTTTCGTTCCAGTGTGAAGAAGAAAATCTATTCTATTTCTAATAAAATGAAAGCCTAGAACCCAAAAAAAGTGTAAAGCATGCACAAAATGTATACTTCAACTTGACCAAAGTGTAACCAGTGGCACGATCTTCTTTACAAAATTGAAATGAATTACATTTTAGAGTAATAAACGTTGATGAAGTTTTAGAAATTTAAATCGAACCTTACAAGGTCAATCATTTGCCATCAATCATAATTATAGTGTTTGTAAAAAGAAGACCGTATGCCTGCATTTGTTGACGGAAAATCAAAACATGTTTGACTTTGCATGATGACTGACTCTGTTTGATTGACCGTCTAAGGTTCGCCTAAAATGACAGTAAACTTACCTTGCATAGAATGCAAAACAAATTTATTTATTTGCATAATAAGTAATTGAAACAAATATATCAAAGAATTTAACTTTTTAATCAACTAATTATTATAAATAGTACGTAATATTCACAGATAGGATAACAAACTAAAGAAGACCAAAAATCACAAATAATATAAATAGCTATGTTTAATAGTAAAAATTACTAAAAATAAAATAATACAGTTACACTCGTAGAATGGCCACTTTCATTAGTTATTTATTCTCAGTTCCCTTGTAAACATTTTGTTTATTAATTTAAATGATGTCGCTGGCCGAAGGTGGGTGAATTAAACAAAATATTCTTAAAGCTAAAAATTCGATGACCAACGAATTTCATTTTCATGTAATCAAACACTTTCTCCTTGGCTTCTCTTTCGAGATCGGCCAATTGTTCATTGATTTGTTCCTCTCGAAGTTGATTTTCTTCGTGGTTTGTATCTCCGTCTATTGTGACTTCCCCTAAATTTTGGCTACTATGGCTATACGTCCACGATGATGAAGGATTATTATTTTCTTCGGTAGTTGGGGTATTTGGTGTAGACGAGCTTCGTGTTGAAGTAACTATAGCAAACAGATTTTTATAAATATTTTTACATAGTTTCATAGGATATTTAACATACCGGTTTCTAGATCAGAAGCAACTGCCACAGCGACGGCAGCAACTGTTGCCCTTGCCATTTCTTCGCTTTGTTCCCTTGTTAGAGGTTCTTCGGGTGTAAATAGAGGTACCTCTTGTCTCATATTAAAATCATTCGTTTGGTGGCCTGTTAGGCCAATTCGAGTTCGTGGATCATTCAGCATTCTTAATATTACCTCTGCCATTCGATGCATTATATTTCCATGAAGTTGTGGCCGCACTTGTCCAATTTCAACACGCCTATTTGGATCTCTTTCGGGTCGAGCATCTGGTCCAGTGTCTGACCAATGGATTTTTGTTAGCTAATGCACTTTTGTTAGCTAATGCACTCGTCCTTGCTACTTTTAATTGGAATTAAATATCTAATGACGGAAAAGTATTAAAATCTTTATTTATTTTGAAAACAAAAAACAAAAACTTACGTGCATTCAATTTCATAGACTGATTTGTAATGATTTTTAAATGTTTATTATTTGACAGCTTATTAACTGCCCACAGTAAAAAAAAAGACTTAAGGGGGTGACTTGTGGTGAAACACTTGCGATGGTGCGTTCACACTATGTGCTAATTTTTATTTTGATTTGTAGTTAGATAAATAAACATCTAAAATAAGTTCAAAAACAATTTCGTGATGTTTTACATCATTTCTTATTAAAATCGTAGTTAGAAAAATGATTTTAAGAAGAAAAATGTTTATTTCGAGTTTATTTCCCGCTCCAACGGATGCCAACGGATTATTTTGAAAATTTTATTTGAAAAATTCAACACAAAATGGAGCCTTTTTACTTTTTCACCAATCGGCAGTATTTCATGAATGTAGTGGTAGGCCAAACTTGACAGTCCCATTTGAAATGCAAGGGCGCACGCACACAGAAGTTTAGCAGTGCCGATTTGAAAGTTTGTAGGTAAAAGTGGGTGGAGCCTCCTGAGTTGATGTTCTATTTATTTATTATTCTATGAACCGGACTTTGGGACTTTATATCTCTATAATGTTACGAACGGTCCAACATTTGACTAAAGTGATACAATCATTTGCTCTTGTCGCCAGAAAAAGTAATCTTCCACAATCATGTGAAAACTTTGCCAGACACCTCTCGATTACGATTCCTAACCTAGATAAATCTGAGTAAGTTATTCTATGGAAATTCTAATAGGAACAAATAAAACTATTCTATTATTTAGAATACAAATTACATTTGTGAGAGCTAGTGGAGAAAAAATTACATCCAAGGCGAAAGTAGGGGACACTATTCTTGATGTTGTTGTAAACAATAACATTGATTTGGATGGATTTGGAGCCTGTGAAGGAACCCTTACATGTTCCACTTGTCATTTGATACTAAAACCTGTTGACTTTGAAAAGCTCCCCGACAAACCTGGTGACGAAGAGCTTGATATGCTAGATCTAGCCTATGACCTCACTGATACATCTCGATTGGGATGTCAAATAACACTTACCAAAGACATGGACGGTCTTGAAGTTCAAGTGCCAGCGACTGTCAATGACGCTCGTAGTGCGTAGCATTGTTTTTAAAATAGTTCAATCGAGCTTGAACCTGCTATGAATATAAAAAAAATCTAGAAACGATTCTTTAGGTAGCTCATATTTTAACTAGTTAAAAATTTGTTTTGTTGTGGTGTAGATGAAAATAGAAAAAAAAAATATATATTTTTTTTAAAGAAATGAATTGTTTCGTTTTCCTAAAAAAAATATCATTGCCATCCTCTTAGCAGATGATAGTTTTTAATTAACTAATGCCCTCGAGCTGGTCATTCATAATATTATACACGAAGACATTAAGTTGATAACGATTATATATCAAACAAACAGCTATGATAAACTTTATAAATCACATATACGCCGAAAAGATAACGACTCATAATTGCATTGCTAAATTGAAAATAAAAACATGATGCAAAATAATCCACTTAGCACGAAACTAGAAGCAATTTAGTATAGAACTTGGTTAAAAATATGATTTTTGTTATTGCTAGGAAATAATAAGTTAAATTTTTAAGCAATAATTGTATGATAGTGTCATGGTGAACATTAACTAGGTGCCGAGTGCTGATTTAAGTGCTATAATGTATTTGTTTATCTATGGTTGATATTCATTGTACAATGCACACATACAAACATTTTAAATGCTTCCGTGATAAGATACTAGATGACGAAAAAATGTATTATGTAAATATATTTATGGTAGAGGTCAATTTATTTCAATAACAGTGAACAGTTATATTATACAAAGTAATCTATACATGTTTTTAGAAAAACGCACATTCGGCTATGTATGACTACATTTAAAATATTTCCACACAGTCTTAAAAAGTTTAATAAAAATTAAATGGAGAAACTGATGCACATTGGTTTTGCATAATAATGCTTGATTATTTAAATATCTTTCTGTCTGCTGGCTCTTGTGGTTACTGTAATTATTCGACCGACAGTTAGGCAGAAGTTGCCGCCTTCTACAGGGGATCTTTATTAGACATACTAAAACAAAAGTAAATAAAATGATTGTGTAGATAGCAAAACAATAAACTTTCATACATATTCGTAGAATAGAAAAGTTAAAAAAGTAATGATGAGAAATTCTTTAAAAATTTTCAAAAAAGGCTAAAATCAAAAAAATTTGTTAAATGGAGTCGTTTTCGATCTCACGAAGTGTACGTTTGGTCTCTATATAAGTACATCATGCATAGATGTCCGTTTTTTTTAAACTTTAATTGTTAATAATTTCCTTGTCAAATAATTATTACATATTTGTATAATAAATTTGTACAAAAGAAAAGCTTAGCTTTTTATTTTACTTTTTTTAACGATCATGATATGTTGTCCTTTGACACCAAGCAATCCTTTTTTTTTTGTTATAGCGTTTCTGCATACCATCCTGGCTTGAGCCAAGAGTACCCATCTTTGCATTGCAATAGATTGGGCTCTATATATTGCCCTACCTATGGTTAGGAAGAAAAAAACAATATTATTAGTTAAAAAACTTTAAAATTAACTACTACAAAAATCACATTTTGATATTAAGTTTGTATTATTGGCTATAAATTGATGGTAAGTTTAAAAAATATTATTTTTGATAGAAGGGATAAGTTTCTTCTTAAATTGATTTATTTCACTTTCATTTTTCACTGCACTCGGGAGACTATTATAATAGTTGATACCGTCAAACAATATAAAATGTTGGGTACTGCATAGACGGCATCTCTCTGGTCTTAAGTTGTTATTGTTTCTTAACTTATATGGCTGCGCATCAGAAACTTCCAAGATCCCTTCAGATATATACTCAGGTAACAATCCGTTACGCATTTTGAAAATGAAAACTGTGGCATCATAAGTCAGCCTTTGTTTAACATTCATCCAGTTCAGTCATTCAAGGCTAGCACGAATCGGTGTATATATATTCAGTTTCAAAACGACTCTCATACCTTTATTCTGCAGTCTTTGAAGTCGCAACTTAACATCTACATTACAACCAAACGGTAAAGTTGAGCAATAAATAAAGTGCGGCATCACTTCATCTTCTTATTCTACTCAAGAAATAAACTTTTTTTTAAATTTTCGCACAAACATGACTAGCGTGATCCTTAAAATTTAGCTTCTCATCAATTATTACACCCAGATATTTAAAACTTTGAACTGTTTCGATTGACGCGTTGCCCATTCGCACATTAATTTTTCAAATTCTTTTTTGAAACTGAATGGAACATACGTTTTCTAGTTCCTACTTGTCTGACGAATCTTTTGGATTGAAGCGTCGATGTCCATTCGCTCTACATTTAAAGTTTTTTTTTACTATCCTTATGTACAGCACATATAGTTTGTCGTGGTATCTTCTATCTTCAGACGCTGTGTTCTTGGGTCATAAATCGCGTTCTGTGTCATAAATCGTTCGAAAGAATTTTCAAGTAAGTGCATGAACCCGATATGGAAAGGGTTCAAGCTACTCAATCATAAAATGACTGCGGTGATTAATGTTTTGTACAGTTTGAAATTATATTTTATTAATATATAATATAATCGTTATTTCGACCCGAAAGCCAAAAATATCATTACCATGGTATGTCCCAAGCCTTACGTTTGTTATATTATCGAAGTTTTCTAAAGAAATAAAAAAAATTGTTTGAATAATGTAACAACAGTTTTGTGAAGTGAATATGTATAGCTTATTAAGTGCAGTTAGTTTATATTTATATCAAGTATACTTAAGAGCTGGTAAAGGAGTAACAAGACATAAAATGTTAATTTCTTTAACAGAAGTGAAAATGATAATGTTATATTTTTCAAGTGGAATAGGCGATTACAATTTCTGTTAATTGATATCGTGTCATTACCATGATGATTGTTTTTTATGAAATATAAAAGTATGAAATTCAAATTCGGTTATTAATTTGCATTCTTCCTTTTTATGCCCGTAAAACTGTTTTGTATATCCATTACCATGCCCTTTTTTCCATGCGGTCAGTACCATGGACATCTTTGCTTGCATGGAAAAATCAAGCAATAATATAAGCATCACCATCTGCGAATAGTGGCATTTGCTCATCTTGATCGTTCTTCAAGCTACGATGACGAATTTTTTTGCAGTTAAGGTATGTGGTCAAGGCCATAATTCTTACTGAGTTGAAAGAAAATGTCTGATTCCTTACGCTAAGGTTGGCTGAGTCGGTGTTTAAGAATTGGATTGTGTCCATTTTTGTGACACTGCAACTTGTCCACATTTATATAGATGTTGGGGGATGGTTTAATTGAACTCAAACAGAAACTTTCAAGTTAAAAGACAATTCCTACTTAATTACAACTAAACTTTTACGATATTGAAGTTGCTTAGGAACATATTCATCAACAGAATCGTCATCGACAAATATAGAATAAACATGGTCATTCTTTACATAAAAACTCTGAAATTAATTCTATAGGTAAAATAACAATTTAGCACAGAACACAAAAGGCAATGAAAATCATAATGATCTTATATTAAAATAAAAACAGCAAATAATGGGGATCTGCTTGTGAATTATGGCTTGTGAAAGCCTCCCGGTGTTTCATTTGTACATGCCTGAGACCAATAGAATTCTCGTTTCTATGCATTTGTTTTCCCCAGAAATGTTTAAGCCCGTCTCTCATTCTTCGCGCTTGTATTGAAACGTTGGTCGTCTTATGATATTAAGATGTTGACTTTTGGACTGGGTTTGCAGGGTCTCACCTTTGTACATGACAAAACTATCTGGTCGTGTTGTATTTTGTTGAAGATAAGATTCTTCCTTTGATGTTATAATTCGATGAAGATTTTTGACGCGATGAAGCAAACCATCATCATATGTGCAGCCATGAATTTAGTTTTTTGTGATAAAAGCTTTGGGTGGGGTCAATCCCGCTGTCAGACAAATGTATTCGTTATCAGCTTGCCGAAGACTATTTATAACATTAATTTCTAGTTCTTTTCATCCCGAAAATCTGTTGCGGGATCTTAGCCTAATTCAAGCCATAGCACCAAACATTGCATCTCAGCTGTATTGATAATTTTTGTTTTACTGATTTTAGTGAGTTAGTAAGTCAGTGAACAATAAGATAGCAAAAGCATTAAAACATCATAGTTTTGCAAATAGTTCATCCCAAATTTATTTATTTAGAGTGCAACATAGATCTTTATTAAAAACAAATCATTAAACAAAAATAGAGAATCTCAAAAAATAAGAGCACAATTTCAAAATGAAACTTGGATACTTTTTTTTTTATCAAAGTGATGTATTTGTTTTTTAGATTAGATACATCATCACGGAATAAAATGATTAAATGAATACTCTCCTCTGAGATAAGGATTGTTTTGTTGTTGTGGATTTTAAATAACTGATATACATATGTATGAATTAATATTGTTCTTTGAATTTTTTATAAATATAGCTATTTTCATAATTTTCTCAATATTATTGATAAGAAAAAAACAAAATGAATCCGACAGGACAGAAATAATAGCATTAAAAAATAAAATAGAGATAAGATAGAAACAATACAGTTTCAGTTATTTTTTTTTACTTGTAGATATTTTTACGAGCCCTTTAATTTACATTTAGCCACCACTATCACTAATCAGCGGTTTCTTTAAGGTTTAATCTACACTAATTTCAGTTTTATGTTATCTACACAAACCACATTTAGCTTCTCACAAAGTGTGATAGTTGCGCTCGTTTCGAGCTTTGTAGAATTTATATGCTACAAGGCTTATAGCTAAAAGTCCGAGAGTGAGAACTATGCCGCCGATGAAAGAAGGTCCATCGAAACGGTGACAAGGAGGAACAGGAGGAGCTGGTGTCGTCGATGTTTTTTCTGTAGTGCTGGTTGTTGGAATAGGAGTAGTGCTTGTTGTTGGAGTAGGAGTAGTTGTCGGTGCTACGGTAGTACTAGTTGTGGTGGGAGCAATAGTTGTCGTATCATTCGAAGGAGGTGTAGTCGATGTAGTTGATGATGCGGGGGTTGTAGTAGTTGTAGTTTCTGGAGGGACGGTAGTAGTGTTTACTGGGACCGGAACTGTTGTCGAATCAGGAACTAAAGGAATAGCAGTCGTTGTTACATTAGAGTCGCCTTTATCCTGTTCTGTAGACGCTAATGGTAATTCCGTCGTAGTCAAATCAACACCCGTTGCTTTGATACTGGTTTCCAGAACTGCAAAAAAAGGAATTAATCAAATATGCACGCGCAAATGCAATGCATTAAATAATTCTATGCAACGTCATACCTGCACTGTACGCAGATATGAAAAGTCCAGCTAACAAGCATATTAAAAAAATGTCAGACGATTTCATTTTCTTATGAATTCTAGTTTACCAACAGGAAAGAATATTATTTGAAACAGCAAAAAACTCCGAATATTTATTGAAAGTTTCAGTTGATATGCGTTATCTGGTTCGCAATTATTGGACTTTTGTAAAAAAAAAATCAGTGCAAGCAAAAAAATTATGAGTAACTTTGAACAACAAAGGCCGTATAGAAATAGAAGAAAATTCCACTGAATTTTTTTTTTGACAACGGACTGATGAAGATTATCGGAATTATATGGCCCAACTTATTGGACAGACTTGTTTGACCAATCTCTCATAGATAAACCGGCAGCTACATGAGCAAATTCTTAAATACAAAAGTAATCTTAAGCCCTATACAAAATACACAAGTGTCCACAGTGATATCACAGTGCACTAGCAGTCCATATCTATTACGTCCATGTCACAGTGCATGGTTGACTCGTACCTGTCCTTTCGCACCCCAAGCAAAATTTATTTTCCTTCCGTAAATACGTGTGAAAAAAGTAAAATTGGTTGAATATATTAAGCTCTTCTAGGGTTTCCAATAAGTGAGTTGCACAAGGAGTCTTAATTCGTTTCCGGTAGATTTGCCATAAGCGAATAGCAGCAAAAAGGGAATAAATGTTGGAATACATAATATTTATATTATTAAGCGAACTTTACATGGTCAGTTATTTTTCATCAATCTATAATATAGATTGATGTCAAATAGCATGAAGACTGAGGAGGTCTTCTGACCGACCGTCTAAGGTTCGCTTTACCTACTGAAAACGAAGTGTATTTACAATTTTACATTCTATTTAATCCGCAGAAAAATTGGCACTAATGGAAGTGAGAGATTAATATTTTTGTTTTTTTCTTCGAGCGAACCTACAGTGGTTGGTTTTTATAAATTGTACCAAAACAAATGTGTCAGTACCAAAAAACCCACAATTCCAGATGGCAATGGAGTCCAAAGAAATACCGATTTCAGTCATATGGTTAAACACCTTTAATCCCAAAGCCCAAAAAAAAAAAGTACTTTTTATGGTAGTAATCCAGGTTAAAGTATTCTTGCAAATGTGCAAATGATTAAATATGCAAATGTGGAAACGCACAGCAAACCGTGTGAAAACCTAGCGAATGAGCTGTGATTTTTTTTTATCGGGTTTTCGGACAAAAAAAATATCAAAAGCATTTCGATCGAAAAAAAATCTTTCTTGAATTTAATTTGTTTCAATTTACACTTAAAGTGTTATGCCATGTAAAAAATTTAAATTTGAAAATTGTATGAAATTTATGGCGGCTAACGCAAAGCCCCATAAATCCCGCCAATTTCGTGGTTACTTCTGAAAAACTAGCGAGCCATATACAGTTATAAAATTGGATGGGTATTATATCCCAAAAAAAATCTTTGTATTTATTTATTTCATATTAGTTGTTATGAATTAATACGTTAGGAGTAATTTCATGGAGTCACCGGAAACATAACTAGAATATTTGCGTGCTGTACGGTTTGCAGTTGTATGGTAAACAGTCGAGTGGATGTAAAAAGTTTCAAACATACAGATTTGTAACAACTGTGCACTCCTTTTTTTATTTAACTATGAGGAATAGTCAAAATAATAGGTGTGTTTAATTGTGAATTTAACTATAGAATATGGAAATCTGTAAAGTAAGAATTTTTAAATAAAACTTGATAATAATTAGACAACAACATACATAAGAAGTTGAAAAAAAATATTATTTTTATTAAAATGTCTATTTATTGTAAAGTGGGATAAGGCACCTAATAATCTAAAGTTAAAAGATATTTTTTGACTTTGAATTAATTCTTTGTTTTTACACAATTTTATAGTTTAACAGCAATTAACTACATTGTACATTTCACTTTAAACATTTTTCATAAACGGCAGTGGAATGTAGCAAATAAGTAAACATGCTTTACACCTATCTAGACACTAAATAATTTGTTATAAATATGGTATAAAATAAATTCTCTATGGTGATTTAAACATCTATTAAATTTAATTATTCGGCAAATACGATAGCAGATATGTCAAAAACTTAGATGTGAGAATTGATTTTTACAGCTGGACCTAATGGTGCCGGTCCTACGCCTCCAGCCATTTTGTAAACAAGATCACTCACTTCGTATGCCAAATTATCGACATCCTTGAAAAAATAGACAAAATCATTAAGAATAGCAAGCAATAAATACGGAAAATCGGAAAATGGTAAAATTAACACAAACCTCTTTTGTAGATGCTTCTGCGTAAACTCGGATGATATCCTCTGTTCCTGACGGACGAACAAATGCGCGCCCTCGTTTATAGTTAGCTAGAACCTTGTTAATCTCGTCTTGAAGTCCAATAGGAGTTACAGTAATTCTTTCGGCATCTGTAGTGGTAATGACGTTGCGATCCTGAACTTTAACTTTGAGTTGTAAGTTAGGAAGATCATTGTAAGTGCAGAGCCAGTCTGCGACATCCCATCCCTTAGCATGAAGAATCGTCTCAACTAACAACATGTCTGAAATAGCATCACCAACGGTTTCATTAATGAGATCTATAACGTTCAGTAATGTTTTCGCATGTTCGTTGTCATTGTTTTCAGCTGCAGCCTTTTTTATAGTTGCTTTGGCTTTTTCGCTAAAGACAATAGTTCCATGACCATTTGCCTCAAAATAAACACCAATATCATAATCAAGAGCTTTGTGGTGCAAATGTTTTACGCCAGTTGGCACACAAGCTACAGGTACTTTTAAATGGTTTTTAATATAATCAGTAGAAGCACCATTGGCGTAAGCAGTTTGAACAAGTCCCATGGATAGCTCGAGATCACACTTCTTAAGGGAGTTCATCAAATAGTCGGCAACAAGTGTCGCAATCCTATCACCGTCTAGAAGCTTAAATTCACCATCTTCATTTGAAAAGAAATACACTATACGGTCAGCATCACCATCGACACTCACACACCTTGTATTGGGTTCTACAGTGGGCATTCCTATTGGGAAACACTGTTTGACTTTAACATGGTCAGCACCACATTCGTGGTTAATTTTTCCGCTACCGCTATTGAAAACTTCCACATTGAGTGAGTTTTTCATACGTTTCAAAAATTGTAACATTTTTCGTGCTCCCACACCATTCGCACCGTCAAACACGATTCTATTTTTGTAGTTCAAATTTTCTAGTTTATCTCCTCGAATAGTTTCAAATGCTTTGATAAGTTTAGTATAATAGCCCTCTTCGCTTGGCAAGCCATAGGAACACTTTGTATTTGCACAAACGACAAAGTAATGCATCATGGGAGTTGTCACGATTCCAAATTCTTTAACGTTTCCCTTAACAGCTATAACTCCATCAGCTACCGCTTTGAGAAGTCTCGGGCTGTGATAACGGTTATCCATGCCAACAAATACATGCGAAGCAGAACCAACATCGATGTTATTTTCTTTAATGATTTTTCCTACTTCAACTTCTAGTTCTTGGTCGCTGACATTAACCAAATCCGTTGCAATTTTCTCCCAACTTTCTTCAAGCATTTCTCCTTTTGGATCAATTAACTTCACACCATTATCAGGTTCAGGGTTGTGGGAAGCCGTAATCATGACACCAATAACTGCACCGTTTCTTATGCGAGATCGCAATGTTGCCAATACTCCCATGCGAAACATAACGCTATCCAAATATTCGGCCCTGAAAATAAAATATTGATAAAAAATCAAAATATTGTTTAATTGGATCATGTTTCTACTGCCTATTCAAAAAGAAAAATTTTACTTAAAATATATCTTTTGCGTAGTTGAGTTTAGCCAGGGTTACCAACTCGCTCTCCCGCTTTCACTTAAGTAAAATTGAAACTCAAGTTTAGTTAGCACCAGGAACTCAATTAAGAATTTCCTTGAGTGAATAGATGACTTTGAATTCCACCCTGAACTTAATAAATGTACATGTTTCTTCACACTTTATTCACTTTTTTTTAGTTTTGATTACATTTTATCAAAACTTGGATTGGCCCAGGAAAATTAGAAAAAATAAAGGCAAAATTACGAAATAATTCCGACGAAGCTGGATTTTCCTGGAGAACTTTGTTTTGATGTCAGCAAGTCCTAAAAAGTACCCATGATTTGTCCCGGAGAAACATTTTTTTTGGGGGAGAAGGTAAAAGGGATTCGACATATATGTCAACTAACTTTTGAGGGGATCTGGCCAATCAGAGCTCGTCGACTAACTTTTAGTCGGTGCATTGAACGTACCCATTTGGTCGAGAATGTTTACACTAAAAAATTTAGTTGGCTGATTCGTTATTTGAAGTAGATACTACACAGAAAAGTTGAACTTTGATTCATTTTGTCATTGACGTGTTAGATTATTATCTAGTACCTACGTCAATGCATTTTGTAGTTAGGTGGTGCGGTTGCAAATATTATTATATTTTTTTTTGCAGTGTTCCAATGCTTTTGGTTAAAAGAAATACAAAAATTGCAAATGACATAATCAAGAAGAAAGTCCGATAGATGTAGGTAACAGTTAAGAAAAAGAAAATAATGGTCAATTTTGAGTAGAATTGAGATAATTTTCGAAGAAGTATCAAAGATCATTGTAGAATGATAATAGATAGATAGATAGATATGTAGATGATTTTTTTTAATTGATGAATACAATAATTTTGATTACATTAGGTTTGTTTTAATACGTAATAAAAATCAATTGGTTTTTTTTATAAAAAAAGAACAAATGAAAACAAATCTTTATATACTGAAAGATAAAATTATATATAATATTATATAAAAAAAACAGGCATGACATTTCTGAAATTCCAATAAATTTTAAGTTAAGTAGTTTTGTTGTTCAATGGTGTCATTTCAACTTAACTTAAGTTTTTAATTGTATTGAACGTACCCGGTTTTCGGTTTCCGCATTTTATATTTCATCAATTTTGTTGAAATTGATAAAAACTAAAAACTCAAGTTAAAAAAAAAAACAAAAATAGCATTTTTACTGAAACAAAACAAAAATATAATTAATAAAATAACATCTATGTAAGTTTAGCAAAACAAAAATTAATATATGGGCGCTAGCTTTGTTAAACACAAGGGGTATAAAATTAAATGGATCACATAGTGCTAATCATATGTCGAAAAAATAAACAAAACACTTTTTGCAAAACAATCACTTTTAATAAAACAAATTTTTTAAATTAAATTTATTTAGGGTAATCTTTGATAACAACACTTAAAAAATAGATAAAAAAAGTGCTTTGCAAAGTCACGATTTCGTTCGTTGCAAATGGCTTGCAAATTGTCATAAATTATTTGCACGATTTGCAAAAAAAGTTGAAAATTGCATTTGCAATGGGTCTTGCGTATTATTGCAAATGATTTGCAAGCATTTGCACACTATCCCAAAGGGTTATTCACGCCGCAGCACTGGCACTTCCTGAGAAGCAAGCTCAGAAAATCCTAAACTCATCTGCTCTGTCTCACTAACAGTAATCTTTCCCTTGTCTTTAAATTCAGTTTAAAGAAGCTTACTGAACAGGGATGTTAAAGTTTCTAGCAATAGATTGATATCCAACAGAACTTGATCCACCCACCCCACCCGATGAGATACAATACAACACATCAATTCCAACTTCCAAGATTCTCGCTCTCATTTTGTCAATAATTTATGTCATGCAATAAATTGGAAATTGCTTTTGCTTCCGATTCCGAGTCTAGCAGGAGGGGAGCTGCAAAATACGTTCATGCTTTTTGTTCTCAAATTATCTAGTATAAAATTCTGTGAGAAACCAATTTAAATTCAATGCATCCTGGCAAGGTTGACAGGTTTATTTCAGCGAGTACATATTTATTTAATGACTGGTTTTTCAATTTTATAAAGAAAAACTTCAAAAATAGACAAATCACCATAAACGGGACACAGGAGTATTAAATTCATAAATATACTTGCACTAATTCTAAAAATAAATGCGTTTTACATACTTTCCACGAAATCCAGCAGTTCCGTACTGAATTTTTTCCTTGTTATTCTTCGGATACATTTCCCGTGCAAAGGCGTATATTGTACGTAAATTAATCGACATTTTTAATAATGGACAAACACTTTAATTGAAAAGTTTGAACAAGGTTAATTAACAATTTTTAGTTAATATCACACGAAAAAACCAGATGCACTTTCAAAAGGTTGATGATTCACATGCGCCACCCTCAGATGCCTGTCTTCCGCAACCAATTCAACCGACAACCGACGAATATGTAAACGTAATACGAGATACGACGACTAAAAAATATAATCAATTTATTTTATGTTAACGAGAACGAGGAACTCAATAAAGAACGAGGGCAAAAGCAAGAAGCTAAAAGCAAAGTCGATTTACAAGGAGAGTGAAATTTTTTCTCACTTCTTTTCTTCAAAACAAGTTGATACTAGCAATTTGTACGTCAAGTCTGAATACATGTGAATTAACCACACCAAAAATCGTGTAGATATTTACGCATACTATTTTAAAACTCGTAATTTTGGTCGAGAAATGTTTTTTGTTTGACTGTATAGATTGATGGAAGTAAAAAAATACAAAAATATTCAGATGAATACTCTCTCCTCTCGTTTTCTATGCTTAAAAATGCTTAACCTATTTTTGTCATTTTTGACATTTATCTTTATTTCTTTGAGCGACCGGTTTTTTCAGCTTTTACATATTTTCTTGCACCTATTTCTAAATACATACAGAATTAACTCATTTATAATTAATTAAAGCCACTCTTTAAAGTAGAGTGTGTCTTATTTTTGTATATATCAGTTGCGTACAGGTACAAAGATAGAAAAAGGGAACTAATCATGGGGGAGCCGCAAGAGGTGCCCTTCGCCTTCCCCTTACTATAAGATTAGATGGTTTATTTATGTAGGCATTGACATGTAGGTATGTAGGTATAGATTTTAAAATGAAAATTTAAATTTTAGTCCCACCACTTTGTAGATAGGGGTACCTAATATATGTTTTGAATATTCATACTTCAATCTGAACCTATTTGTGTACCTAGTACATTGCAACAATTAAAAACACAAAAATAATTTATCTGATGAAAAATTCTATATCTTCGCACTTGGCAGTCAAGCGTCTATTATGAAAGCATGCAGGTACCAAATAATAAGATGCTTGTTAATTGAATATCAATAAAAATTGGTAGTTACCTACATTGGACATAGAAGCGCAGGTCGTTCTGGACATTTATGTATGCTCTTGTGGCAAGTTACCTTCTTGCTAACGACAAAAAAAACTATAAGGCAAGTGATGCATTCGTACATAAAAAAAGTTTTGAGATAACAATCAAACATAGCAATATGGCATGGGTCTGACAATTCTGTCTGTATTGGCACCTGAAGCCTAAACGACTGGGCCGATTTGCTTCAAACTTTGTTGTGTTTTTAGGGTGATGTACCTCCTGAACGTATTTTAAGGTGGCGTTCTAGGCCTAAAAATAACGGTATCTGCCATAGGTGATGGAGCCAGTAGTGGGCCATTTAACTTTTTTTTTACGTTTGACTGTTCTTTAAAACTGTTCATGTTTGAATTCTGAATATCCAATGTATTTTATCAGATTATTTGGAATATCTTAATTTTGAACAAATAATTTTTTTAGTGGATTTACCATAGAAATTCAACAATTTGCAAAAAAAAACAAAAAATGTAGTTTAAAGTCGGCCCCTCAATTTATTGAAAAATTAATTATTTTTTGATATTTTTATGCAAAAATCATTAAAAACATTTTTTTTGTATTTATTTTATTTACTATTTTTTTTTTAATACTGAAGGCCCAACCTTAATAGTCGAAAGCAAAAGGAAGCTAATGTCATAATTCTACGTCAAGTTTTCTTAAGTGCCGCCAATTACTTAAGTCGACCATAATGGTCAGATGCAAACGCAAGCAAATTTCACATGTATTTGGCTGGCTGCCAATTTACGTACGTAAAGTGCAGTATTGAGCGCTCTCTATGTACGGAGCAGGGTTGTCAGGTTTTAAAAGTAGGAATCGCCAACTCTAAAATAAAAATCGCCAAAAAATCGCCAAATTCAATTTTTTAAATAAAATTCGAGAAAAATAAAAAAAAATTGATTTCACAAAAATTAAAAATAATAAAAAAAAAAAAACAATTTACATTACTAACTTAGCTTATATTGTTATTAAGTTAAACCGGATCTAGCTCGGGAGGCGAGATAATCGTTAAAATTGGTTTTCATTTCCAAAATGTTGACAGTCTTTAGCCAATAACTTTTTTTGAGAAAGACTGTCAAAAATAATTGTGTGACAAAGTTGTAGAAAATATTTTTCCTCATAAAACTAAAAAAAATTATTATACGACCAAAAGAAGTCGAGAAAATCGCATTAACGACTTTTTCAAAATGGCGGACAACGCAGAATTTTTTTTGTGAACTTTCGGGATTTAAGACTCTCCAAGTGGTACTTTTTTTTAGACTCTCCATGTTGTACTTTTTAAACCAAAAATATAATCTCGGACAAATACAGTAGTTTTGCAGATATTTGTTAATTTTTCTTCTAATTTGACTGGAGTACTCCAAGAGTATTCATTTTCATTGATGTTAATCTAATCTCAGCCGTGTAGCTGATGGCTATTCAACTCTTAAAAATACATAAAAAGTAATGTAATTTTAATGTCCACTTGAATTTAGTCTTAGCCGCTTAAATTCGGCGATAGGTCCGCTCCGATACAATAGAACAAACAAGGCACGCAAAGGTATTCGTGAGGATAGCTTTCGTCATGAAGCTGTCTTGTCAAACATTATTAATATTGAAAAAAAAATAATTGTTTGTTTAGTCTTCTATTATCATTTAGGTTTATTTGTAAGAATTAAGTTAAAATTAGAAAAAAGAAAAAAAAATATTACAATTTCGATTAAAAAAATTAATATCGCCAAAAACTTAAAAATATCGCCGATTTGGGGTAACATCGCCAAACCAATTTTCGTGTCGCCAAATCAAATTTCAAATCGCCAGTTTGGCGATAAATCGCCACATCTGACAACCCTGGTACGGAGGCGAAAGTGAACGAAAATTGAACGAACCTGAGCAATCCTGTTGAACGAAAAGACCTATGAACTGCAGAGCGATGAACACAACTAAATACTTTTACAAAAAATCGCCAACTTCACAATGGTTTTTTGTACTATCTCTTCACTCGAAACGAAACCAAGCCGCCAACCATTTCGCTACTCAGATACTTTCTTAATAATAAAACTTAAATAACTTTGTAAACCTTTCATATTCAATAAAACATAACTTTTGCTAACAGGTTCCGGATGTTTTTGTACGATCCCGTATGCACCGACTATTATTATGGTTGAGCCTTTACACTTCTACCTCTTCGAAAAACTTTAAACCAAATTTGAATTTATAACAAAAAAGAAGAAATTTTTTGTGTACCGTTAGAAAGAACCTTAAGCTTTTAGAAAAAAATATTTATATTTAAATTGTTTAAATATTTTGTCTATTAACTATCATTTTCTGACTTATTGGCCGACTACTGGTGATGGCCGACCTCACGTGCATCGACACTATATGTATACAAAATTGATAAGCTTATTTTTCTCGAGAACGGCTCTAACGATTTCAACTAAACTTGACATGTGTAATGAAGAATGAGATGTCTATCAGTTAGTGGGAATGAGACTCTGAGGAAAATTCGTTTAACGTTTTTTTCGTTTTTTTAAATTTCGACTTTCTCGATAACGGATCTTAGTAAAAAAAAATACTGAAATTAAAATATCTATCAAAAATAAGATGGCATAAACATTTTTTTATTTCTAAGTTTCAAATAATTTTGGTCTCAAAACATGCCTACCGCATCGACGATTTAAAACTTTTTTTTTTATAATTTGATATTTACCGAAGAAAGGTTTGTGCATATTTTGATTTCGGTTTGAATCTTTGTTAGATATTTATTAAGCACTTTTAATAAAATTTCATATCTTTTTTTTCTTTAATTTTTATATTATTTTTTTTTTGTTAAGCGCTTCTGTATATCAAATTTCATCAAAAACGGTGAGCGCGCACTTACACTTATTTTTAAGTGCTTATTAATAGTCGCAAATATTTACATGAACAAATTTGCCATTTTTCAGTCGCATCATTTAAAACAATGAGTTCTATTATTTTGCGACTGTTTAATTGTGCGAATGCATTCGCAAGTGCGCGCCTGTATGGAAGGTACCGTTTAAAATCTTTTTTCCAAATTTTGTTTCTGATGAAACACGTCATCGTTTTTTTTTTTCTATTTTTTCGAGAAAAATTGCATTCTGGCAGTTGCCTTTGTCAACAATTTTTTGCATCCAGTATCTAACTAAAAGGTAAGTGAATTTATTTCCAGGTTTTTTATTTTTTTGGATGAAATTTGTACTGTTTTCACCTGCACCTGATTGCATTTGGAATCATTCATCTATTGGAAAAATATTATTTCAAACAGGTACGCTAAATAGTTTTTGCTAAATTTAATGTTCTCATTTACCTCCGATTTTTTTCATGAAATACAGGAAAAATAGGGTATATGAAACATCGTTCTCAGTATCTTAATAATGCAGAATCAAAGTATTTGCAGTAAAACTAATACATGTAAATGAAAAAAAAAAATTATATCTTAACGTTGACTTTTACCCCATTTTTGTGTTCATATTTACTCACAATATAAATGAAAATGGATAACTGTGGACAGCGAATAACTCTAAAACTTTGTTATGAAGATGAGTTTAAACAGCATGCATAAATACTTACAAAAAAAAAAAAGAAATACTAGTCAATTACGCCAACTATCAAAATGCGACATATTCTTATGAGTTGAGTTTCCACTGCATGGTGTGCCTCAATAGAAAACTGGATATTTTCGATGAAAAAAGCATGTTTAAAATTACAACCTTGATCCTACATAATGAGTCCAACTATCATCCATTAAAACCAGGGAATTAGTGTTCATAACTTGAAAAAGCTAGAAATGCATTTATACCTTCTTCTAACGTTTTCCCTCTCCTATTTGAAATAAAAACAGATCTTTTGCCAAAAACAGAATGAGTTGTAGATTCTCCGCAAGGCTTCCCAAAATCGTCCCAACGATTTTGTTCTCCTCAAGAATATACATATATTATAGCCACTGGATTAAATTTAGTACTCGGTCTAAAGTAGAATTTAACTCATTTTTTACCACGATAACCATATTGAAACCAAAATCTCACCTTTCAAATATTCTTCTGCATTTGTTTTAATTTCGTAAACAAAAGAAAGTTTGTTATAATATGTAGGGCCGTATAGCGCTTAAACTTAAGATGTTCTTCTGTTCCCAGACTATGATTAAGACACATTTTTAGGTTATGTTAAAAATATAAAATTTATTTGTCATTTGGTATAAAATGTAAAATGGACGGATAATTACAAAATAAATCAAACAAAACTTGTATCTTAATCTAAATTTGATAACCTATTCAAAACGAGATTCTATGTGCAAGGCGACATTCTTAATAGCTGGAGAGCAACGTGTATTTCATTGGCGTAGGGAATTTAATGATACAATGGTGAAATTGGTTTCATTAAATAGGTACAAATATGTAGGCTTACATTTTCAATGTGACATATATTAATAATATTACGTATTATTGTAGTGCACTATCAAAAATTGCGAACTGCAATAACAATAAACTTTGATTTCTATTCGGAACCTTGCTTTTCTTGTGCGGCAAAGTTAAAACGGCAGTAGCTTCAAAAACTTTTACAGCATGTCTGTGGGTGTTACATTAGAGAAAAGTTCATTTTAAATCCTTTCAAATAAGATATCACTCACGTCTGGTAGAAAATTTTAGGAGCTATAGTCGGCGAAGAAAATTAAGTGCTGTAAAATTGGAAAGAGCAGTTTCTTTTTATTGCTTAATCTTGGGGATGCACGACAATGTGAAAATGTCACCGTAAGATTGTACCAATCAACACCAGTCCAACATTAAATTCCTTACGGAATGTTTTGTTTTTGTTCACAGTGCTACCTGACTATAAATAAAATGGAATGTTTTGGACGGTTATTTTGATATGTTGTTGTAAAAATGTATACATATCTGAAGATATATATATGAGTAATATTCTTGTACTATTTATACAAAAACTCTATTGAATCTTAGAGTTAGAAAGGCACTTAAACTTAAAATTAGCAGAATTAAATTAGTTGACATAGATAATTGGCTAGCTCCTGCATAGCAATCAGTTATTCGACGCGCTCTCATATAATTACCCCCTAAATAGACATCGTAACTACGTTCTTCTGGTTTAATTACTTGCAACTGTCGTGTTGCATCTTGGAAAATCAAATCGTAATAAGGGGCAGGCGACCAGAACATACTAAAACTAAATGCATCCACATCCTTGCGGCCATATAATTGTTGGGCATATGTTAAAAGATTTATAAATGCGTTGAGTTCAGTTTCGTTGTAACCATTTCCTCCTCTAGCTACAATTGCATTCGCCTTCACTTTTCCTAAGTTACATCGTTCATATTCGTTTAGTTCAGCTCGAGTTCCTAAAAAAACAAATTCAAGTCTTTTATAACTTTATATTAGATAGATTCTTACCATCAGTGCAAAGCAGTTCAAAATCGTCATTAAGAGTGTTTCGAGCCCACCATTCTCTTCGTTTCCCACCTGTACTTTCCATTACTGTAGTATGTTTCATAAACGCCACATGACCACCTCCCTCTACCAAGCATCTAAAAGCACCAGTGTGTCCATAGTAATCTTCGGAGGCATCTCTTCGACAGTAACGATAACTAGTGCCATGACACAAATCACACATACTGTCATATGGAACTCCAGTGTTATATTCGCTGCTTATCGCACCAGGTAGACACGATTTTGTAAAGTATTCTGCAGCTGCTCGCACACTGTCGCACCCATACGGTCTAATCCAGCCATTTGATATAAAATAAGCCATTGGGTATGTCCACCCAGCTGCCATATTTATTCCAGTATGACAAGTGTATTTTCCTTTGAGGTATGTTAGTTCCGTATCAGGATCTTCTTCTTTGCCGACAGCCACTACATAATATTCAGGCTCTCCAAGATTATACACTTCGGACATAAAAGGTATTAGTCCATAGTTCAAACCAGCTGTATAAACATCGCCAGCATCAAGAACAGTTATGTCAGCGCGACCAGTTTGTATGGATTGCATACAGGTAATATGCGAGTGAGCTTTGTAGCAAAGTAATTCTGGTTTTAATATTTGAGCTTTAAGAGCAGTCTGTAAAAAAGTGGAGTTTACATTTAAAAAGAATAAGCTTTGTATTAACTTTATGATAAGATAGAAAATAAAACAGAAGTACCCATAGATTTTACTTAACATGAAAGATCTGTGAGGTGGGGGAAACCAAACCTTCACGAAAATTTCGTTTAAAGGTGCCTGCGATCTAACGCTTTATTTTGTTTCCGAAGCAGCACCCTTAAATAAAAACAGAGCTAAATATAAATGTGTTTAAAAATAATCTTCTAATTACATAAAATATGTCAGATGATATGGTATTGGTACAAGTTTTCTTTCTTGCGAGGTTTTCTGACCTCATAAACTGTGTTTTTATTACAATCTAGATATTAGGGCACACAATCAAATAAATCATCTTTTACAATGCACAATGAATTGCTCACTCTCTTGCAATGCAGAGATATGTACTCTTTGCTTTAACCGAGATGGTTCACAAAACTCTATTATATTGTTTGTTTTCGACTTTTTTGATAACGGCTAAAGCGATTTTAAATTATTTTTATTAAAATTTCTCATCACATGGCATAACTATTGTTGTTTTAAATATTATTATTGCCACAATTAGCCAATAGTCAGACAATTGACGTACTAGATATGGACCGCCAGTCGGTTGAAATTTTCATACAAACAGCCAAGAAAAGTTGTTCCAGCTAAAAACAGTCTAAAAACGCCATCATCTTTTAGTGTTAAATACGTGTACTGATTTCGCCATTAGAATTTAAATAAAAACGATAATATATTCATCTGTAAGTAACTCATGGCATAAGGAGTGGATGTGTTTTGTAAAATAAAAGTAGTTTGATAATAATTACCACCAAAATATTTCAATAGTAAATAATTAAAGCAATCATATCACTGCTACGCAGATTCCCTGCTAGTAATTGATGGCGCCCCTAGTTATGTTGGAACATGTTTCGATAAACATGCCAGCACATTAACTGAAAAACTGCTTCGTGAGTTAACTCGAGATAAATTTATTCTCGAGATTAACTACATCTGAGCTAAATTCAGAGTTAACTCAATACCGAAAAACTGGGCCTTAGTCGATGGTTTTCGATAAATGTAATTTCAAATTCTAAATTTTGAAAAAAAAAACATTTTAATTTTTTTTTTTTCAAATTGGATTTATGCAAAGTTTGCAATATTTTTTTTGGTATTGATCGACGCTAACTAACACCTTCTTGATTTTATAGTGCAATTATAGCTATGGCTAAATCATAAGTTTCTTGGGTGCAGCTTGGTTTAATTTAAATGTAATTTTTTTGACTTCGTTGTAATGTCTCGTATACAACTGCAGCGTTTGTAGTTTTAGCATTTATAGGTGTTAAGTAGCATAATATTCTGCTTGTTTTTTTTTTCATTTGAAATTTTACTATTAACACCTATTATTCATACTGGTGTATTTGGAACCAGCGCATGACTAATCAGCCATAATAATTTTGGGATACCCCATACCAGGACGGGAGCTAACAGCCCGTTTATATAAGAACAATTTGAAAAAAAGTTATTTTAAGTTTGTCTCACTTGAAGCACGGAAAATTTTCGTCAAGTGGAACAGTTGTTCGACATTAGTGTTGTGCATTTTATAGAAGAAGAAAAACAAAAAAAAATATTATAAATGCTTCTGTTTGTTTTCTTTTCCGAAAATTCATTTTTGTCACTCTTATTTTTGCATAATAATTGTCGAAATACTGAGAACCTATAGTTCCAATTTATAACAATGATTCCACATAAAAAAAAACACTACACTCGAAAGAATTTTAAAAGGAGAAAAACGCATATGTGGTAAGAAATCGAAAGTGTTGAATTTTATGACATAATTTATGTTATAATTCTTGGCATAAGATATTTACATTTTTACAGTTATGTTTAATTGAATTTTTGTTATTTCGTAGCTACAAAATCGTAACAGCAAAAGTAAAAAAAAAAAAACAAAAAAAAATGTATTTGTTCGTAGATTAGATAGATTTTGAATATGCGTTACGAACTCACTCGAGGGAGCACTCAAGATGTATTGAATTAATTTAAACTACATTAGACTTAACCGATAAAATACTATTGACGGTGTTCGCACTGGACTCAGTTTGAAGTTTTCTTTATTAAGACTTTAGTGCTACTAACAATAACTAAAAAGGTAAATACAATAATAGAAGTAACGCATCTATAGAGTATTGTCTCCACTTTGTTTAACTTTTCAATGTTTGCCCAATGGCTGATTTTTATAATTTGTCAATTCTGCTTTTGCTCAGAAGCATTATATTGGTATTAACTTGTGACGTTTTGCCACTGTTTGATTTATACACAAATATTATATAACCTAGTCAAACTTAAAAACTAAAATATGATTATTATAAAGCAGTGGTTACATTAGTCGTGTTTTTTGGAAAAGCTATTCGTAGTGAAGTTTGATTTTCCATACAAAAATCTAACTGCGTATCACTACCGATAAAAGAGAAGGATAAAGGAGAAGTCAAATCTCACAGCCGATGACTTTCTTTCAAGTATCGATAAAAATATTTTGTAGTGTTGGTACGAATGATAAATTCATGTATCTCAATAGGGGTAGTGGCTTTTAAAGTGTGATCTTGTTTTATGTTCGATTGCCCATAAACATACCCAAATCTCGAAACAAATTATCAATTTTTTTAAGGAAAATCAAATGTTTTTTGGAAAATGTATACATAGGAGGCCATTACATTTGCCAGTTCCATCCAAAAATGTGCTCTTGTTGCATTTTTCATATTCCTCGAGTAAAACAAAAGAGTAAATAGAGTATCTTGTCAAATCTGAAATGTAAGTTCTTTTTGTTTAAAGGTTTTGCTCAGTTTTGAGCTTTTTCACTTTGTGGTTGGGTAGATTCGCATTTGCGCAATATTCAGTGCGAATCAGCAAGCAAAATGTGTGTTTTTTTTTTTATTAATAAGGCTGTTACTCTTTTAACATATTTATAAGGCCAAATATACAAATATTATAACTAAGGCTTAACCACGATTGTTCAACAAGCTTTACGAATCAAATTTGGACGTTTGCAGAGTCTATAGTGCCAACCGTCATCAGAAGCAATATATTTGACGTTCTGTAGTTTGAAAGTACTGAAATCTTGACATTTGCAAATTACCTGTTTAGTGCGAACCGTCATCACAAAGCTATATAAATCGTTAATATGTTTTTGTTTAAAATATATGCTTAATTTTTGGTTCGGACCTGCCTCTGAAAAAATTAAAGTATGCGTCGAAAATGTCTAATTCACAGCAAATTCGTGCGATGCATGGCGATTGTGAGGTTTGCGTATGTTCTGATTGCCTCCGACATCTAATCGAAGGCGGAATTTCGTCCAATGAGATGAGAAACAAATAAACTTCAGGTTAGTGCTGTATTTGAATTTTAATGCGCATTCGGGTGCACACCAAAAGAGCTATCTGGATAATTCGTAGTCAGCTGTTTGCCAATTCTCCCTTGGCTTCGTGAGTATACTAAAAATTTAAGGATACTTTCAGATTTATTTCCCCGCCGCAGCTATATGGTCGATCAGTTGTGTTTTAACATGGAATTACAACAACAGTAAAGTATGCGAACTACAATAGTTGTGCACGCGAACGCAAGCAATATGTCTGCTGATCAAGGAAACAAATAATTTATTTCCTTTGAAATTAATAACAAACGTACATAGATATTTCTTTTGTTTATTTTCATTATTATCCATGCGCCGACTGGCGTCTTTATTTCTGTTACTATTCGGATGTCATGAACAAAATAAATGTTCTGATTGGAACTTTGTCCGATCGTTTTTCCGAACAGATACGATGATAGGGCTGATTATTTTTTCGTCTTTTGTCCAAGTTTTCACGGATTCAGTTACTTTTTAATGGGAATTTCATTCTAAAGTAAATGGTAAACATATGGGCTCATTTCACATATGTATATTTTTCTGTGTTTCGTGTGGTTTCGTGAATCCTTTGTGTTCACACTTCTCTGTGTCTGAATACGATGAATTGGACTTACGTCAAAAAGTGTCGGTTAAGTGAGTCAAATGTGAATATCGTTATGTATTTGCAATGTCATTGCTTAAAACACCCTGTACATGATGAACGTCGTATACCACATCTTAAAAGAACTTATTAGGAAACTTAGCTTTTATATGGGAAATATCGAATACTGGTGAAAAAATCGTTAGATACTGTTCCTTACACAATTTTCAACAATTATTCATGAAGGACTTAGCTCTACTACAAAATTAAATATTTGCTGTTCTTATTTTGCATACCACTTGGTTTCATAATCTACGACACATTTAATAAATGGTGCATGCCATTATTATTCTTATTATTTATAATTTAAAACTAACAAACTCTCATGCTTAAGAGTTCTTGATCTTGAAGTTAGAACATTTCTATTAAAGAAGATGGATATTATTATTAAGAGATCAAATTTTATGTATCATGTGATGAAATACGGTCAATATCCCTGATATCTTTGTATTCATAAAATACTTAACAATAATGTATTTTGAATCCTCCTAAACGGCGAAGATATTCAATATTTTGCTTCAAGGAAGAACACACCATTCTGTTTGGATTATGATTCCCTGCGAGCAATATTAAGTGCGGATAGCAATTTCCAATGTTAAGTCAAACAAGGCTTCGAGGCGGATGCCTTACCAGCGGAATTATTAAAGCAGTGGGGCTGACTTGCTAAGGAGCATACATGAACTTAATCATTTGATTGGATACAAATATGCCCGATGAAAGAAACTTCGGTATGGTGTGTCCAATTAACAGAAGAATGCTCTTTGGCATCTATACAGTCTGATTTCTTTAAACTTTGTATTAATACATTTATTGGCCTCTATCAGTATGGTTTTTAGACAGGTATTTTGACTTGCCTATCTAAAAACCTACATAACAAAAATTATTATGCGACAGCTACGAAACTAGCTGTCTATGTTTGCTCTATCTAAAATAAGTAAGTTTTCTCATATTTTCAATAAAAAGGTCTGTTACAAAAGGTTATTTATGAAGTCACCCACATCTCATAATAATCTTAGATGAACGTAATGTTTTCTAATAGGTCAGTGAGCGATATCCGCGGTGCAAACAATCAGTAAGCGATTGTCATTTATCGCGTAGGTTTGACATCCCCGACGACATACATTGTTATATACATGTACGACATACGTACATACTAGTAATTTTGAATATAGGGAAAATGATTTTCTTTCGAAAGTATAACGAAACAAGTGAGGAGATGAAGACAAAATCGGCGCGTCGGTGACGCGCAGATACCACAACATCTACAAATCAAAAACCAATTTATTTAAAGTAAAGTGTTTCTACAAATCACTTTTATATATACGAAACTTAATTCTGACGAAGAAAGACATTTCGAGTCTAAAATGCTCTAAAAGTATGTTAAAATAAGTGTTTGCATACAATAAAATAGAAACCTATGGGAGATAAGTCGAACATAAAAAAGAATTTTAAAAAATGTCCTTACCTGCATTTTTACACACTTTTCCAGTTCTGGATCGGAGGTAACACACAATGTCATTCTGCCGATAGGACATTCTCGAATTCCATAAATGTAATGCATAACACTTGACAAGTATTTACTAAATGATTGTTCTTCCTCCTTGACAGGAACAAGTGCTCTGGTAACATCCTACAATATAAGATTTTTGTATTTATTAAAACACTGCATATTAACAAATCATAATCAAACCTGGAATAATAGATTTGGTTTTCCGTGTTTCTTCGAGTCGAATATTTTGAAATGTTCGATTAAAACCGGTTTATTTGAGTTTTCTAGAAAGTTGCTGTCCGTAGACGTTCGAAAGCTTTCATCAATTTGCCTTTTGCGACGACTACTATCATACTGGTTGTAGGAATTTTTAGGATATCCATTCTCATTATAGTTTCTATTAATATTTCTTTCTTGATCATAATTGTAATTATTTCCACGCTGTTGGTCATAGTTTCGATTTGAATATCCGTTTTGATTGTTTGAGTTAGTTGTGTTTAGGAAATCCTCTGAATAATTTTCGGCAATGAGTTGCAAAAATTTTTGATATTTTTTGCGCTCTTCAAATGACCGAGCGGAGGATGTGACGATAGCATCGGAAGGAATCAGACCCCAATTACATTGCATATATTCTGTTAGGGGGACTCTACGTCCGTCTTTACATAGCAATTCAAAACGGTCCGCCGAAACAGTATCTATACAAATAAATATTAAATAACATCATGGCATAATAGAATCCAAAAATAAACTTACTAAATTCTGGACTTTCTATCATTTCTTTAACTGTAGTGTGTCGAAGAAAGGCTACGTGTCCAACTTCAAGAAGACATCTAAATGCTCCAGGGTATCCAAAATAAGGATCACTTGATGTGCATCTACCTTCCTGCACTTTACCCGTACATAAGTTGCAGAGTCTGCAAATTTAAGATAATTATAATAATCAATGTGTATGATATATTGTTAACATACTTATCAGAATTATCCCCAATAGGATTGTATTTATCGATTAGAGAATAAACAGCACAAGAGTCATTGAAAAAGTTAGCTGCCGTTTTAACTTGGTTATTACAATCAATAACTTCCATTCCTCCTTCGTGTTGTAACTAAAGAAAAGATTTTCTTTTTCAAAAAGAATTCAATATTTAAATGATTTAAACAACAAACCGTATAAATTGGAATTGTCCATCCAGCTAAGCTGCCAACCCATGGAAAACAAGCTTTTTTGTTGCGTAGATCACGAATACTTGTTAGTTCTGGTACATCATTTTTTTTCATTACCGCCACCGAATAGTAATTTGTAAAACCTCCTTCAAACTTCTCTTGCATTATTGGAATCAACGAATGATATCTTCCAGCCAAGAAAACATCGCCAGCATCCAGTGCTGTTATATGAGCACGTTCTCTATCAATGTGATCTATGCACTCTTGAGCACTATATGCTTGAAAACAAGTAACATTCAAGAAGAAATCATCAAAATTTCCTCGATCAAGTTCGATAACTTTTGTTAAGTTTGTACATTTATATTGTTCTTCAATACTCTTTGTACACCATATCATATTACTGGGTTTATGTTCAGTAAATCCATATTGGGCTATAAAATAAATGCAAATTGTTATTGTAATAAAAATGGTTTACATATTTATTGTTGTTTCAGAAACCTATTGCATTGGAAATGGAGATATGGGATGGGGTTGGTAAAGTTGTAAAAACAAAGCAATCATTTTTTTAAGCTTTCTTTCAAGATAAATTGTAAATGTAAATTCTTTTAATATATTTAAAAAATCTTTTGTCTTTTGATAAATCTTCAGCTAATTGCTCCATGCGCAACTATGACGTGCATAATGATTCATAGTTACAAAACACTGAGTTGAGGAAAATTTTTATGGTTTTAAGGATGGAATGTAGTTTTGCATCACTCGAGGCATCCACATAACAAATAAGTACACAAAATTATGTTGATCGACTTTTTAATTTTTTAGGATGAAGGATTCTTGAAGAAGAAGAGAGATATAGGAAAGATTCTAACACAATAATAGATGTTGAAATGTTATGTTGAAACAAATTACTTCACGTTATAATGCAACTTCAAAAACAACAAAAAATGTTGTTACCTATAATATCTCTGACTTCAGATTTAACTTTTAACAAAAAAAAAAAGTAAGGTGTCTATCATAGGGGCCAGTTATAGCTATCATTGGAACTCATCATTACAAATTTTCTTTTTCAATATTAAGGCAAATTATTCAACAATGTTAATGTTAATTGGCATTAAAATAAAGGTAATGAATTATAGAATTTTTTAATCATCAATATTATTGTAAAAATAAGGTTGGTATATTGACAAATAGACATAAGCATATAAGTGGAAGCAGCTTCGGTGGGTCCAATGATAAATGAGGGTAAAACAAAGAAATATGTTATCAAGGAATGGTAGGTACGTATAATACATGCACCCATAGATAGCATACAAATCGAACCAGAAGATCTGTTTTGTCACAATACAAATCACATCACATAGTGCACTGTATGTTAAGTGGCTTTGTTATCCTTTCGATTTCTACGATTCTGCCAGCGTGAATAATGAAATGTGAAGTAAAGGTTGTACAAAGTGCATCTTTTTTATTAAATTCATTATTTTGTTGGCAAACACAAAATAGAAGTGCAAATAAAAATACAGCAAAATAGTATGGATGAGAAATTGCAAAGCACTTGTATCTCCGTGACACCTGTTGAATGTTATAAATTTTATAAATAGCCGATGTACTACTTCTTAAACGACTTCCGTCCCATGATGCAAAAAAATTAAGTAATTTTTAAGAAACGTAGTTTTATTTTAAATAAAATTGTATGAATCACTAGATTTCGGAACCTACGCCCTTCTATGAAGAAAACAAATCGACTGTTTTTACTTTAAAAATAAAATAACTAACCATGAATGCACGGAAACACAAACAGCGTAACACAAAGTATTAACAAATAATACATCATTTATGTTTTTTAAGAATAAGGCACTATTTAATTTGTTCAATTGTAGTAAAATAATTAAAACTTTAAAAACTCATGTTCAATTTTTTGTCGACACGCCCAAAATAAATACAAGGAACAAGACCAACCAAACACAAATCACAAACACAATAAATTGATAGGAACGCAGACCGAAGCCATTTACATATAATTTCGTATAAGGAGAGTGAAAGTGCGATCCTAGTGTTCAAAAACGTAAACATATTACAAACTTACGTAATCTTTCGAAGTTGATGATTTTACACATGGACGTATATATATGGACTGCTAGTCCAATGTCAGTTTCATACAACAATTGTCAAAAAAATGTCGCCAAAATTAGATATTGCGATACTAGCCCTCGAGCCGCCACTGTCGGCAAAACAAAAAACTACAAAATTCTCACGTAGAAACTCGCGACATCTGTTTTAAAAATTTAATTTTCATTCATAGAAATGTGCGACATCTATGAGTATTTACCTGTGAATGGTTTTGTTTTGACGTTTCAGTCAGTGTACAGTGTATTTTGTAAGGATAAGGAAACATGTAGATACTACAGCCAACGACCAGAGAAACCATGGAAAATCCCCTTCAATCCTCTTTTTGGAACAATTTCGAATCAAGATGAAAACACAACCAACGAACCAGATAATTGCTATCGGTGTCCTCGCCTTCATTGCAATAAAAGTAAAGGACAAATCTTTTTTTCTCTAATACAATAATTTAATGTCTTCTTTTCTATTCCAGCATACAGACTCCTTTCACAGCTTAATGAACACATGCAGTCTCATAAAACTGATAATATGTTACTTCCGCAGCTTTTCAAAGGAAAGAAAAAACGCAGTTAAGGCAAAACTAAATATAAACGTGGTCTTAAGAAAGGAATAAATAATTTAAAACAAACTCATCATTCGGAACAGCTATGTAGCACAAGTGTAGACGACCAAAAACCACACATAGAGCTGCTGAAACGCCCAACACTAGTGTATGAATAACCTGTGTACTGTGCTCCGTTTCAGTTAACTCAGACAATTTAACTGATCATATGAAAGAGTGCCTTAAGCCATCCCAATCTACATACGATTGAACTGAATTTAGATCTCGGCCCACAACATTTAGGCCATCGAAACATTGTCAAACCAGAATGAGCAACCAACTGAAACCGTGAAACAATGTTTTGAATGCAAAAAAGGTAAGTGTAAACATTTGTCTGTAGATATATGTTAAAGAAGTTGTTTGTTGTTTTTTCAGAATTTTGTCACATAGCGGGGAAAGGCCTTTCATTTGTACAGCATGTGGCAGAGGTTTCAAAAAAAGTGCACATCTTAAGTCTCATATCATGATAGTTCATAAAAAAATACTACCATACAAGTGTGTCGAATGTTCTCGAGTCTTTTCCAGCAAATATAATCTTACATCTTAAAAACTCACATTGCAAGAGCCAATCGTCATATAAAAAGTTATAAAAAACGTGCTGTTGTTAAAAAGAGTTATTACAAAGATCCGCCTTATCATGCTAAGCCTATTCATACGGAAAATCCAGATAAAACAACTACTGATATACAGAAAAAAGAAAACGAAAATGAAAACAATAAAAATTCGAATCAAGAAGACCTTCTCAGAGTCTCCAACATCCTTGTTAGAAAGGAGTTCTCTTTGAGTCTTAATGTAAGTTATCTGTCTATGTCTTGCAATCTATCTAATCTCTTATATTTTAGCCTGAAATTCAGCTCTACATACTTGGTCTAGTAGACGAACTCTGGAGAAAGCACACAATACGTACAGCTGAAGATGCAATGAGTATCCTCAACTTAAATCCAGACAGTACCATCGAGAGGAGTCTATACACAGTTACGATTCGAATTATGGCATTATCTTTTGGTACAGATAGCATAACCGCAAAATATCTTAACCGTAAACAAGAAATCCTCGAAAAAATTGCTTTGCATGCCAACTGCGACTTGGCAGCATTGCATGGAAAGCATCTCAGCTGGGTTCTGGAACAGATGACTGATTTGGACGCCAACTTAGATAGTCACACAGAACCTATTATACTTCTTTGTGGTATTATCCATATTTGTGGCTACCGCCCAGCTTCGTTGGAAACTTTAAAACGCAACATTAAAATTGTTCTTGATAATGCAGCCGATGATGCAAAAATTAAAGTCTTTACTGCTATGTCCATTTCTATGCTCAAATGGAAGGAGACAATGAATGGTGATTGTGAAGAAGAACTTACAAAATTTGTCCAGGAACTGGTAGAAGAGCGAATCCAGTGGAAAGTTGGTGGAACAGCAGAGTCGTTGCGATCTCTTGCAACTGCTACTCTGTGTGCCATGTCTCATGGTGCTCCAGAAGCATCTGCTCGAATTCTGCCAATAATGGCTAAATATTTTACGAATCTTTTGGAAGATAATTCAATTTCTACAAGAAATTACGCCCTCAAATGTCTATTAAACTTTGGTGCACTTGATGTGGAGCAACTGAGACCCATTGCTTTTGGTAACTCCTTCAAATTGTCAAACAGTTGGGTTCTGTTAAATCAATGTCATCTCCTTTCAGGTGTTCTTCAACGTTTAGATGATCCTCACAGTGGAAGCCGTGAACTTGCTGCAAAAGTCATACCTAAGTTGAAACCAATTTTTCCTACCCTAAATGATCAGTTGATTTGGAATGAATTTATTAGAAAGGCCTGTTCTTCACTCTTTCTTTACTTTGATGGGCCAGAAGTGAAACTAAGAGAAACCATTAAAGGTAAGATATTTGTTGGTTATTTGACTTATTTAACTTCTTTCTCACAGAGGCTCTTATTGAACTTGGAAAACTCTATCCCGATGTCTTTGAAGAACCACTTAACTGTGCCCTTGCAACCAGTTTTCAAAAGAAAGAAGTTGAGGAAATTAAAAAAGCTGTCCAAGACCAATAAAACAATTATTTATCAGTTCTATAATAAAATTTTATTTGATTTCCTTTGTCTACCACATGGCACGTTGTACTCCAGATAGTTTATTATAATCGGCCAAATGTCTCCAAACAATTCGACTCAATCGGAAACGATGTACAACTCCACGGGTTCGTGATGTGAAAGCACAACGTTCGCGACAACGTACTAGAGAAGAATCTCTTGGGAAGGCAGCAATTTCGGCGTCTGCTATTTCTCTGATTTCGGCCGGAAGGATGTCGTTTTTACGTAAAGCATTAACACGAAGACGATCAACTGAGTGTAGTGCAACGCACTTTCGACGCTTTACATCCTTGAGCATCTTCCAATCGGTGTATTTGGTACGGACTTGCTGAAGCTGTTGGCAACAAAGAAATAAACTTTTTATTATTTTCAGTAAATGTTCATACGTACAACTGGTCCAGGAGCTTGAATAGATTTAATGACAAAGCTGCCAATGTTTTTTATACTTGACAATGAAGCCATTGGTAGTCTTTTGTGATTTTTTAAAAATTATTGAAATTAAAAAGATAAAGATAAATAAGAAATAAGCCGAAATAAGGCGAAATAAGCCAGGATCCAACTATTGTTGCAAGTGTGGACCATTTTAATCCTTGCGTTCCCCGTGCAACTAAACTAAATCCAATAGTTGACCCCACAATGCTGTGTGTCCCTGAAATAGGTCAGCTGAAAAGAAAGAAAATTTATCGAAATTAAAATAGATTGATTTTTTTAAGTTAAATTATGTTAATTTTTTTCCCAATAGGAATACGTGTTCCAATAAAGCAATTTAAAGTAAATACATTTTCAAAAAATATATATTATATTATGTTTTTTTACATTTTATTCTACACTCTACAGCTACCACGATATATATGAAATAAAAAATGGAAATACAAATGGCCATTTTTTCGAAGGAGTACAAATGTCAAAATGGAGGTTTCATTTTTTTCCCGCTAGGGGAGCTTCGAGGGCTAGTGTCGCCCAAAATGACAAACACTAAAATGGAACCAACTTGGGGTATGGCACTAGCAGTCCATATCTATTACGTCCATGATTTTACAAGTTGAAATGCGCAATGGGTAGACATAATTAGTACTACGTTATCTTTGATCTTTAGTACAAACTTGACTACTGCAGGTAAAGTTGAAATGCGCCACGGGTTGTCAAAATTAGCACTAAGTTGTCCTTGCTCTTTAGTACAAACTTGTCTACTTCAGCACCACACCCATGATACAACAAATAAAGATAGCGCCGATGAGTGTTTATTTTTGTCTCGTTCTGCGCATCTACGTAATATGAGCGTAGAGAGTTAGACGTTTTCATTTTGCAATGAGAAATCGTATACAAATGTGAACAAACTTAGAGTTTCGTCAATACTTTTTCATATAATTATTTCATTTTGATATTATTTTATGATTATTGAAAAGTGTAAATAATATATTAATTTTTGTTTGTGTACCAACCTTAATATAATAAATAAGTAATCCACTTTGGACTGCGCCGTGGAATGTTATTACTAGAATGTTGTTACTAGGAAGAAAATAAAGTGAAAAGTTTGTTTACCTCTTTGTGTTTTATTATTTTGAAATAGAAACAAGTGCAGTAAAAGTTAATTAATAATCTTTTTATATTTTCTTTTCCTTGATTTTTTATATTCAACAATTTTGCTGTTGAGTTTTCGCCTAATGAACCATATGCTTGATAAAATTGGAGCATAGTTATGTAAATCCCTTGTCCTTGTCATTTGATTGCGTTAAAAACATTTTCTAGTGCGATAGTAATTGAAAAATCCACTGCTTCCGAAGGTTTAGAAGACCGCCTTCGTCCAGGTGGTGTACCCAAGAATGGTCGTTTTCCAAGTTTGAGATGGTATTCTTAAACCTATGGCAAATGTAGCTGGCCAAGTTTTCAAGGCCATCGTAAGCCATTGGCAAACCAAAAACAAAAAAAACATAAGTTTAATGTTTTATAGGCTCAAATTAATTTGTATATAATGAACCTGAGAAAGACTCTTCTTCTAGCTTTATCTAGCGTATCATCAACTCTAACATTACCACTCTATTAATAGTGCACCTTCATTGTGCCCAAGAATATTATTATTATCAAAGCCTGTCTGATTTCGATTTTGCTTCTTCGCATCTAGGTGGACTGAAGGATCTGCACCTTCTTTTTAAAAAAGCCTGTAAAACCTGAACGCATAATTATGAACGTTTTATTTCTCCTAAGCCTTTAATCAAATTAGTACTTACCCATTTCAATTTGTACATTATTTTCAAAATCATCCTTTGAGAAATGCATACTGCAAATCGTTGCAGTTTGAATATTAATTTTAACTTCTGTCTTACAAAAAATAATCCACTGCTTCGTAAGATTTACATTTGAAAAGTTCTGGTTAAAACTTGTTTAGGCGTAATTTTTGTCTGTGTTATTAATCTAACACAGAACATACAGTAAATTATATTCAACACAAAAATAATCAATTTTAATCAAAATATTAATTCAAATTGGGAAATTAACATCTATTCAATCAGGGAACAGGAAACAGTAAGTAAAATAAATTTGCGCCAAAAATATTCATATCAGATGTACGCTCATATTACGTCACATCATTTTGACAGCCAAACCTAAATATGCGCAAAGCCATATTTTTAGTAGTTGTATCATGCACCACACCTATGTCCTACAATCCTCTATTGATTGAGGATTGGTAAAGGTGAATGCGCAACGGGTAGTCAATATTAGTATTAAGTTATCTTTGCTCTTTAGTACAAACTTGACTAGTGCAGCGTCACACGTTTAGCATCACCATACAATTTGAATGAAAACAATGACTTACAGCCCGATTCTGCCTAACCTCTGTGATACCTCACAAGTCACAATCCTCTGACAGATGAAGGTGAAATCGATTTTGTGACTTTTTAGTTTTCTGCCGTACAGTCTCAATTTGTGAGAGTCATAAAACCAATCGAAATTGTGATCTCCGTCAGAGCAGGTCACAACGCACAAATTCAAATTGTTTTGATTTTTTTTTTCTAGGTTAGGTGTATAGGTATTAATTTGATTCGTATTCAAGTAAATTTACTAAAGATGACGCTTACAGTCCAGGATGGACTACGGCCTCAACCAGCCAGCTCTGTTCTCTCCAGCCAGCTCTGTTCCTAGCTAGCCGCTTCCAATTTTGCATGCAAGTTGGCTGAGGTCGTTTCTCAGCCCGAAGAAATAGCGATTGGCAAGAGTAATTCTTCGTTTGATCCCAGGTAGACAAAGTCCTTGACTACTTTAAAATTATGTCTATCCATCGTGATGTTTTGCCCGAGTCATTAGATGGAACTAGTCGCCTCTTGCATCTGAATTTTGGCTATCTTCGCCGCTAAGCAGTCTAGAAAAATGGTCTTTCCAGATCCTCAGCACCTTTCATCTCGGCAGGCTTCTGTTCTGGCCTTAAAGCCTTGGGTGGATCTTTTTACCCTTTGGTGTCTGGCGTGGTGAGTACTCTAGTGATTACACAGGTCCTCAATTGAGGACGCCTCTTTTGAAGCGGGTGCAATTTTTGTAAAGTGACAGTTTTACAAATCTAATTTTTTGCATTTTATAAAAGAAGATAACATCCATAAATTATTGTCAATGCTTCTGTTTGATTCCTTTTCCAAGAATTCATTTTCTATCACTCTGCATTTAGCTTAATTATGAAAATACTGCATTGTTAAAACATCGGCAGTCAAGCAGATAATGAACAAAATGGGAAAAAACTTGAATTTGGAATTGAAACAGTACTCCTCACGAGAGTACTCACCCCTCATCCCTCTCGCCTACGAACTCTCGTCAGTCCGGTCTCAAATTTCCCAGTCTAAACACGGTCTACCAAGAGTTCATCATACCCACTGATCTCAATATATAACTGGATAGCGTATTCCATACAATGTATAACAGTTTTTTTGAAGCAAATTGAAGATGACAGATATCATAATTTGACGTCTACTTTGGACAAAAAAATATTTCAATGTTTACAAAACAATTTAAAAGCAAGGTGGGTTTTTCTATGATAAGAAATACAAAATTAATAGAATTATTAATTTAGTGATTTCTTTAGAAAAAAAGATATGAAGTACTAACAATTTCATAGCAATATGAAGTACTAACTATTTCAAGTACTTTTAAATATCAGATTTGTATAAATTGACTATTAATTAATTAATTAATTGTTTTAATTATTACAATTAAAGACATTCTCGTTCTTACATGACTTTTGTATTAATCTTTTTTCAGGGCAAACGCTGTTCCGCTGAAATATCCTTCCACTCAACCTTCATCAAACCAATGAGAGTTAACTCAATTATCTTCAGTGATTCTGGCCTTCAGTTCGAGGATAATGAAACTGAGGGCACTTGGATAATGCCAAATTGGATAATGCCAAATGCTAGCTATGAAAACTGTAATGCATACTAAAATGACATTAATAAGTCCGCAAATTCTCAAGCAACATGAAGTTCCAGTCAGTAAGGTACGAAGAAATGCTTTAATTTACTTCCAAACATACGATTAGTGTTGAGAATTTCTTCCAGATAACACAAGAAGCCGGCGAAATAATTATAACTTTCCCATTTGGGTATCAAAAAGGGTATGTATGGATACTTCTTTTTAAAGACTAGAAAGATAATCCAAATACATATTTTATAGACGTGGTTTTGTGACATTTTCTAAACCAGAATCAGCTGATCGTGCTATCGCTGAAATGCACAGCAAAAATATAGGAGGAATCATTTTGCAAGTACAGCTTGCTAGGCGTCAACCTCAGATTGAACCGATTAATGATGCTTCTTCATCGGCAGTCTGGTCCACAATTGGTGAGTCAATACTGTTTAACAATATAACATTGGATACTTCATTTTATGGTAGACATTTGTATCTTTTACTTCAAGTCATTTGTTTATGCATTTGGCTTGGGTTTCGGAGATATGTTCAAGACGGAATTTAAATGAGTGTTAGTTTTTGGGGGTAAAATTAATTGACTTCCAGTCTAGAATTCACCACAACGCAAATTCATTTTTAGTTTTTTTCGTTTAGCGTTTAGAGTAACCCACCTTTAGTTATCTCTTGACAGTATTTCCCACATTCCAACCAACTTAGATACTTGACCATAGTAGTTTCCATAAAATGCAAATGTAGAACTTGAATCGGCTTGTCCAAGTATCATAAATTCCAATGCTTATATGAATGCATTGTATTGCAATCTACGTACATCGGGGCGAGATGATACCCAATTTTTTCCAACAATGATTCTTTATGAGAAAAATGCGGTGACTTTCATTTTTTATCCAGATAGCTCTTCATTTTCTAGAGTTTTTTTATCGCCGCTATAACTTTCCCGATTTCAAGAACTCGAATTCTTTTAATAAGTCTAATTTACGTCTTTGGGAGAAGACTTGGCATCAGCAAAGTAGATGAGGGATGATCTCCTCGAAATCCTAGTCCATGCAACTTCTACACAAATCGTTTGAAAAAAGCTATTTCTTTCTATAAGTCAGTGGCCAAATATGACACAAATTATGGAGATACGATGCAATCAATTCACATAATCAATTCAAGCAACACAGATCAAGTTTTGTCCAGATAATCGGTTTAGCCATTTCCAGGAATGAATCTCTGCCTTGGCACCCTAAAAAAGGGAATGTTAAACTGTTCTGCCAACTCCATTAGAGATCATCGACAACTGCAGGTGGTCATAGTTTGTGGAAACATCACCGATCGATTTAAGGGATGAGAAGATGCCGATATACGATGTGGATATCACATCGTGATAATAACGTTTTGATCACCAGAATTTCCGGTTGGAACACGCTGCAGTAGTCAGGAAGACAAAATTAGAAATTCAAATTTAGTCCGTCGGACTACATCTGTTCTGAGTCATCAGTATAGAAGTAATCGATTCGTTCTTTCAGAAATCCTTATCGTCCCAAGTAGATCTTGGTTGGATTCTCACTTGGAAATTATTGTCAAAAAACCCTGAAACGGAAGCCAACCATCCATTTTGTCCCAAACTCTTACAGGGTGAAACAAGAATGCAATTTTAGCCCTCAAACATTTGTTTATCCCCGTCATTTCAAAATACCTTTCTGGCGGCGTTAGGATCCCCGGAAAAGTCATTACAGTTTTAGCACAGCTCTCTGGATCCAATTTAAGAATCAGCTCGGGAAACATGAATCAATCAAAAGAACATTCTTATAACTTCCTTTCGGCATCGAAAAAATGAAATGGTGTCGGCATGTAGAAATTCCTGGATCACAATGAAAAATATTTCAACGAAATCTAATGATAAGATTTCTGCAGTTTTCATAATTAAATCATTAATTATGGACTTTATAAAGTTCATCCACATAGAGAAGATTTGTCAATCGTTTTTGCATTCTACGAGAAAGAAGAGAGAAATTTTTTTATCATTTTTTTTAATCATTAAAAGGAAATTCAGATTTCAGTTTTAAAGAAAACACCACTTGAATGTATAAGGAGATGAGATGAGAATGGCTGAAATAAACTGTATAATTTTTTACCATTCAAATCGTGTGAAGTCCTTCCGCTAAAGTTAATAAGAAACGTTTTCTTGCTTTTGAATATTTTGATGATCGCCTCTTATCTTTATTCGGAGCATCGTACTTCACTCAATGTTTTTCACCTTGTACTTACCTCAATAACTCGAATTTGTATTCATTTTTTTCAGCTGCCAGTAAATCCCAAAAAGGAAGTCATAAAGATCGCAGAGAAATGGTCATATACAATGAAGACTTATTCCAATAAAAAATATATTAATTTTCAAAAAATTCGAAATAAACAACTTAAATAATAATAAAGGTATTTATTTTTATTTTCTTTTGATTCCAATTTTTTTTTATTTTATATATAATTTCCATTTTTATTAAACGTATCTAGATTTAAAACAACATAACAATCATTTTGCCCTCTTTTTTTTTTTTGTTGATTTATGATAAAATATATTTTTAATTAAACATTCGTACGAAAGACTGAAATATAAATAAATAGGTTTTTTTTTTAACTTATCTTTTTGTTCATAACATAAATTAACTAATTTATGTTTTGTGTAGTATTTTTGTTGTTCGTAGCAAAAAAAAAAAACAGAGAAAACATATATAAGAACATCTCTTCAATGGAAGAAGGATGCCTCTTTGTAATATAATAATAATTGTGTTCCGCATTCGGATGCGAGATTTGACCAAATAAAATTGTAAAAGTAAGTTAACAAATGCAGTAAAGGCTGAGTGGTGATCGAGAGACTGCCTTAAAGCTCAACCTACGATAATCGTCCATCATTACCTGGCGGATTAAAATAGTCCCAATGATGATGGTGTATATTTCTGCCTGTCAATAGGTAAATCACGAATCTTAGAGCCATGACTACGAGAAGCACTACTGCTGTGGATATGTTCCTTGGTTGTACCTGATCCTTGTTATTGTCATTGTTTGGACGCAAAGCGTTTGTCAGTTGGGTAATGGCATTGACTAGTGGTAGACTGCAGGCTGATATAAATTGACGACCAGCTTGGGCTACACTTTGTTGAGGTTGTTCTGGACGGATGCTTCGGCTGCGACGTCGTTGCTGTTCCTCTTCTGATGATGAATCACGCCTGCGATGGTGACTTCGTCGACGATAGACTGGGGGAGGAGCGGCTGCTGGTTCGCCATCATCATCCGGATGGAGGTGATTGAAGAAGCCAATCGGAGGAATTGTGCGCAGATGGTAGTTTGTAGGATGAATGCTCGCTGGAACTTCATCATGATCACGAAGTTGTAAGAAATGTGCTGCTGATGATGGAGGTGGCCGAATGGGGGGAACTTCAGGCTGCCTGGCTGGTATCGACTATATCCTCGATAAATCCTGGAGGAAGTTCAATATTTTTTACCACCAAATTCTCTGATCGACATTCTAGCTCTTCGGCTTGAATCTGAGCACCATGCAAATGTGATACCATTATCTGACCAGCTTGAAGAGCATGCACTCGAAGGCGTTCTACCTCGAGATCAGCTATCGTTAAATGACTGGGCATAACACCAGTAAATGGAACTGGCACTGTTTGTTCAGTAACTGAGAGTGATTCACTATGTTCTTCTTCCTCTTTCAGTATTTCGTCGAGTGTCTTTGTTCGTCTTGGCTCTATAATTTTCATATCTTCAGTGATTTCAAACTCTTCACACACAAAATCATCGGGCAGTGGATCAGTTTGGGTGGACACTTCAACCTCAATATTTTGTTGTTGATTGTAATCATCGCTGCTCTGCTCGTGTAATTCATTATATGCGATTCTTTCACCGCCACCATCACGATCATCGCGATCGTCTCGACTTTCGATTTCATCATTGTCGTCTCCGCCATGCCTGTCCCTATGGAGATGTCTCTTCCCTCGAGGAGGACGAGGTGGCGGCGGCAATGGTCGGTATTTCATTTTATTTATAATATCACCCGATTGAAGATTCCTTGGAGATTCTGGACGTTCTTCTAGCTCTGGTTCCTCATAATCGGTAAATTCTTGACTTAAAAAATCCCTAATAGTAAATTAAGTAAATTGTCATTAAGAGTATGCACATTATAATATTAACTTAGATGGGAATGAAATGGTGCAAGAGTGATTCCAACTAGTGAAAGCAATGCAAGCAGGTTAGAACTTGAATCAACATAAGCTTTTGGAACAAAACGTGTGAAATAAAACAAGCACCCAGAATCCATATTTTTGATATATAGGATCAATCTCGCATACAAGAACTTAACTGCCATTTTGTATGAACGTCTTAAACCATTCATGGATAGGTTATTTTAAATGTGATAGATCAGGACAGTCAACTAGATTTATTTCTGGGAAACAATGTTAACCTTCTTTCAATTAATTAAGAATCTTAAAGTGAAGGAAGTGTGATTTTAATCTCGTAAATACTTACGGATGCTATTTTGGCCATGATCTTTTTTACTGATGCAGAACTGTCGCTAAAAATGGAGTAAATTTTCTATCAAATCTTAAAAGTAAAAGCGTCTATGTCAGTGCTTTCAGGGTTTTCAACAGTTTTATTATAGTAATGCATGTATATAGTGACTGGGACACCCCGAAGTTACTTCGCTTTCGCCTTCTTGTCGTTTGGTAGTAGACTCAGGAGATCCACAGGCCGCTAAATGAAGGTAACGATAATCTTCTAAAAAGCGTTATGATAAAGAAGACCGAATAGAAATATTTTAAACATTAACAGTGTGTGAGTAAAGAAGAGATTTACTCACAGGTGCCATCCATAGTACAAGAATCCAAAATGGAATAACGTCGTGATTCTTCAAGAAAATACCGCTATGTGTTAGTGTATTTTGATGTGTAATCGATAAACCACGAAATCGAATATGGGGGCCTAAAGCGAACATTACACGGTCAATCATTCGACATAAATCTATAATATAGTGCTTGTAAAAGCAAGGCTGTATGCGTTAATTTCTTTGACGAAAAATCAAAACACTTTTTTGATTTTGCCTGATGACAGATAATCATATTGATATGCACGATCAAATCTTGACAAAACTTGTAATGTTTTTGTACACCAAGAATGCTTCTTGAGTCCTTTGCTTTTTATAACAGTCCTTGACTATCTGGTTAAGTTATTCTTGGCTTTATACGATAGACCCATCGTAAGTGAAGAACCTGCATCCTTGTGACGAGGACTTAATGTATGGGTTGACGTTTATTTATTCTGCCAAATAACTCGAGCTTGTTGCGGACATTTATTTAGAAGGAAAAGTTTAAATACCTTGGATCTATGATCAATAACCAAGCATCTTATGCCATGTTCTCTGACCAAAAAATCCCACCTATGTTGAAAGGAAAGCTCTACACCCCAGAGGTTTGACTACGTATGAGAGCTAATTGATGGCAACTGATATGAAAATATTGGTAGGAATGACAAAGCTCGATTGAACGTGAAGTAAAAAGTTCCGAATATGTCTTCACGTCAAAATAAGTTCGTGAATAAAATACAGCACGACAAAGTCAGCTTGTACTGTCACTTACTAAGAGGAGGAAATGAGAACCCCATTCAAAAAGCATTGTCACACGCAGAAGTGTGGCAATTTTAATAACTTCTAAAAAAATAAAAGCAAAGACACCAGCATTCAGTTGGTCACAGATGTGTAACAATCCAGAACCGGGAAGCTTGCAGACGTTTTCTGAGTAGTTTTTTTTTTCTGAGCCCCAAAAAGAGATCTGCATTGAAGTGGAAAAGTAATGATCTGATTTGAGATCTTAACAGAAGAAAAAAACGAATAGTTTGAAAATCTAGGACCTATGTACATATGGAGGGCTCACAGCTAAACCGACCCAAGTCACAAAAAGTGAATTCCGAGATAACAATTTAAATGAACTCCCTTTTACAGTTAACTTAGGAACGAAACACATTCTGACATAAACCCTCGAGTAAGTGTAGCGACGAAAAGAAAATAAAATGTTTGGTTATAAAACTAAATTTTATTAATGCCGTAGTATATGCATTTTCAAATTGATTATTTTTAAACATAGTTTAACCAAAAAGCCTCATCTCCTCGCGTGAATTTAGTATTTTTGGTGGAGACGGTTCCTCAAACTCCCCTAATTTGGCATCATAATACAAAGCTGCACGATATGGTCTTAATTCCCATGGAACTTGGCTTTCCATTGCGGTTAACTGAACCCCTAAATCTTCGAGGGTTGGGACCCCACTCAAAACGTTGTCAGTTACACATTCTCGCTCAAGGCGCTCCATATGAAGTTCTCCCACAGGGTTTCCAGGGCAAAGAAGTTCGGTCATTTTGGCTTTCAAAATAAAAGTTGGGCCAAAGCGCATATCGTACCGTAAGTATCCCCACCATTTTGCATCCTTTCGCATAACCCGATGGAACCAGTCAACTAAATCACTCAACAGATACCGTTTTGGTCTAAAATGTTCATGGGTTTATAAAATAGGAAAATACAATAATTCTAGTCGTTGCAACATACCCTACAGCCTGGTAGACTTTTCCTGCAGTATCTGGGTCTCTAGCACAATTGACGATTGCTTGAGCAACATCACTTACATAGACGGGTTGCTTAACAGTGCGTTCTCCTTTATACCATAAAGGAAATGCAAAGTAATCTCATTCTACAAGATGCCCAGTCAGTCCAACCGTAAAGAAACGCTGTCCAGACCATGCCATTCCCTCAATTGATAATTCTCCATTGCTTTGCTCACAATAGTTTTCTCATGAAAAGCAGCATGTTGCATGTCCCATATCTCAATTGAACCATCAATTCTAATAAAATTAAAGACGTATTAAAGCACAAATACCTTGGTACCATGTTAGTTGCAACATGCGGTGGGTCTTCGAATCCCAAAACTCTGTAGGTATTCATTAAAATTTCTAAAAAAACGGGACAAAATAAAATATTGTTTTAGAAATAAAAACTTATTTAATATTAGACCTTTGGAGCGTTGCTACAATCCTTTGGCAATCGTCTGTTGTTTCGATAATTTCGATTTGGTTGTTCCGCAAGGGAATACGAAAGTTAAAGGCATATTTTAGATGTTGTATTATTTTGACGATTTTTATAACAATACAAACAAGACCAAGACCAATTGTTTTGGCCCAAGCTGTAGGTATTTTTCTACTTTCAGGAATGTAGGTTTTTGTTAAATTTTGAGTATTTAGTCCAACTTGTTTTCTTGGGCCCACTGATCTCTCTATGTTAAACAATAAATTCTTAAATAAATTAATAACTTTTTTTTGCGCAAAATTACTTTTTATTCTGAAAATTACCACACATTTTAAATTGAACGATTTGCGTTAATTTTTACTTTATTAAAAAATATTCTTCAATCTCAAACACAAAGCAAAACGCCATTTTCAGTATTTTGACATTTGTTAAACTGTTATAGTGGTATACTGTTATACAAAATTGGGGACTTTTTCATAATATAACACATCTTCAAATTGCTTCATCTTTTTTATATGCATCCGCTATCCAGTTATATATTGAGATCAGTGATCATACCGCGCTGGTCGTGCCAGCAGTTCAATGTGAACCCCCTCATTCCCTTGGTACCGTTACTTCTGTTTTCGACCATGAAGTTCATTGAACAAAGCTTATATTGACATTTCCCTGTCACCTGTCACTTCAACCTCAACAGTGATAACAATAAATTGAAGACGTGGAAAACCTAATTAATAACAAAAGTATTACAATTTTAAAAAAATAATCATAATGACTAAATTAGAACGTAATGAAATTCTGCTTTTATTTGATGTTGATGGCACTTTGACATTTCCACGAACCTTGATAAAACCAGAGTTCGAAGAATTCTTTTATTCCAAAGTTCAACCAAGAGCAACAATCGGCATAGTGGGTGGCTCTGATTTGGAAAAGATGTTCGAACAGCTGAATGGCAAGAAGATTCTTGACAAATTCGATTTTATTTTTCCTGAAAATGGACTAGTTCAAATCGAACTTGGAAAAGAAGTAGGAAAGCAATCTATTCAAGATCATTTGGGTGAGACAACTTTACAAAGATTCATAAACTATGTTTTGAGGTATCTCTCCGAACTGGAATTACCAATAAAGAGGGGAACTTTTATTGAATTCCGAAATGGAATGATGAACATTTGCCCGATTGGCCGTCAATGTACAAGGGAAGAACGTAATATGTTCGCCGAATACGACAATAAGCACGGCATAAGGAAATCAATGATAAATGCACTCAGTCGAGAATTTTCTGATATTGATTTAACTTATAGCATAGGTGGACAGATAAGTTTCGATGTGTTTCCTCATGGCTGGGATAAGACCTACTGTCTTCGACATATTGAAAAGTTTCACAATTTCAAAGAGATTCACTTTTTCGGAGATAAAACAGAGCCCGGTGGAAATGATTATGAAATTTTTGTCGATCCACGAACTATTGAACATAAAGTTGAAACTCCTAATGATACTAAAAGAATTCTTACTGAACTCTTCGATTTATAAAACTATGCCAAAGCTAAATTTATTTGTTTTAATGCATTCCCTTTATGTGCATTTGAAATACATCGTTTTTGTTTTTATATAAGTTTATGAATATACAAATATAGTACTTTTTAACAAATTCTCTGTTGTTTTTATCAATCTGTATCCATATCAGACTCAGAATTTGAACTGTCACTCGTTTCATCATCTTCGTTTTCTGAAGAAGAACTTCCATCCGTATCGGAATCTATCCAATCATGTGGATTTGAATTATTGGGAATTATTGTTTTCCATGCGTCCGTTTTGTGTAAATCCAGGGAATAAAAATCATTGTAAGTGTATTGTTTGTTGTCCACTTCGAAGATTCCCCCAAACATATAGAGCGTTCCTTTACACACACATAGTCCCGGATTCATTCTCGGGGAAGGTTCAGATTTGGATGGAGTTTTGAATAAACTTGGCATTTTAGGGGCTGATGAAGAGGACCCACCAACTGTGATTGTGAAAACACCGTCTGTAGTTGTTTGTGCAGGAGCTATCGGTGCTGCTTCATTGTGTTCTTTATTTTTGTTTTTACCAATTTCAAGAAGTCTCCAAGTAGGTGAAACAATATCAAGACAATAAAGATCACTACCAAATTGACCACGAAGATCTTCTTCATTTTCCTCTGTGTCCATGACTCCACCAAAACAGTAGGCTTTATTTGTTGCAGCTAAAGCACAACCGACGCTGCTTCGAGGTAAAGGCTTTATTCCACCCGCTTTGACAGTGGTCCATTTGAATTTGTTGCTTGATGGTATTTCTGGAATGAAAATCATTTATCAATAAATATGAGTATTTCGAAATGATGCTAGTTTTTAATTTAATGTTTTCCTAGTATGAGTGTGAATGCGAATTTTTATTGTATTATATGCAGAATTTTATTAAATAAATAACATCTACTCGTCTATAAACAGTGTATTACATTTTTAGAGAATTTTGAAGGATTTTTCATTTACTCAGTCCTGCGAGACAGTGACATGTGGAGAAAACATGTGTTAAGAAACCCACTTTTTTCTTAAATTTATCACATACACATTGTTAGCAGACTCAACTCGTTCGAAAAGCCATGAGAGCTTGTGAATATATTTTTCAGTAATTAAATAAGAGCTTATATTAGGATTTTCAATTCATAATCTGGAATCGAAGCCCAAAATAATGTCGCGTAACAATAGGTGGAGAGGGGGTAGAGGGAGGCGATAAGTTGGGTAGAAGGTAGAAAAGAAGTTGGACAAAGTTGAGGTAGGAACCGGATGGGTAAGAAGAGAGTAGTAATGCCTAGTACGGGGAACGTGGCCTGCTTGCGATGTTCCGCTCGAGCTCGACGGAATGGGGGGGATCTTGCCCCCAAAACTAGGCCTCACCAGCGACAAAACATTTATCAGGCCGGTTTGAACATTTTCACCAAGAACACACATTCAAAAAAAAAAAGACAACGGACGGACTTCACCACTCCATGAACGCTGCTGGTGTCGTGGCAGCTGGCCATTTCCCTCCCAACCTTGAAATTCCTTGGCTTTGTTAGAATTTCCCAAATAATAATCTATTTACGAATGTAATTATTCATTTGAGTTTATTTAACTTTAATTTGTAATTTATCAATTACGAAGTTTACTTTAATAAATTTCGTACTGTAACAGAAAAACGTAAATGATTTCTAATTAATTGTTAATGTTGCCAATATCAATTTGTAATGAAATTTGACAAGTATTTGCCAATACTGAGAAACAGTCCGCCGTAGTTGATTTTGAGTGTAACATGCACAATGAATCATAATGCCGATTCTCAAAAAAGGAAGACATCATGTTTCCCTAATTATAGACGAATCAGTCTTCTAAATTTCGCATACAAGATCTTATCTTGCTTTTTGTACGAGAGTCTCAAATCAGATCCTTATAAGTATGGTTTTAGACCACAAAAGTCCAAAACCAAAAACAAAAATTCCATTCACTGGCTATTCATCGATTTCAAAGCTGTTTATGTTTTATGCCAAACAAGAACCCAGTCTCTTACAGAAGTTATTTAAAGCTTATTTAATGGTCAATCGTAATACGGAACAGATTGGAATTTTGCAAGATCTATAAATAAAGCTGGATCTCATGTTGTTGACGAAAAACTGATCCGGATCAGATCAGAGCGGATATTAAAATGAAGCTATTGATAATTAAAAATTTCTAAGAATGGAAAATTTGGCAAGTTATTTTTATATTATTACTTACGGTCGGGATTTAGTAAAAACATATCCGTATGAGTAATTCCTCTATCGATGTCTTTCCTCACTTGCGACTTTGAGTATCCACCCCATATGAGTATTTTGCCGTCCGGACAAGCAGCCATGCAGCATGCTGATCTTGGAGGTGGAACGATTGCTCCTTGAATTTCTAATTTCAGCCAGGTGTAAGATTCCAGAGAAAATATATGAACATCATTGTGGTATTTGTAAGATTGATTGTTATCGTGAAAACCACCGAACACAAACAATTTTTTCTTGGATGCAACCATTCGGTGACCACTGCGAGCACTTGGTCCATTTGGAGCATTTACTTTTTCCCATGTTTTTGTTTTCAAACGCATTACCCACAAATCTTTAAAATGATAAAATTGTAATTGTGATGGACTCGCATGTTCTCCTCCAAATAACTGATAAATTAAGTTTTAAATATTATGTGTGACAACTTGAACAAAACATTTTAAAGCTGACTTACCCACAGTTGACCACCATCACTGGCAATCGATACCATTTGATGACCGCTTCTTGGCGCTGGTCCACTTGGGGATTGCACTTGTTTCCATTCGTTTTTACCAATATTATAAAAGAATAAGTCATTGTAAATGCATATCTTTTGTCCATTAAAAAACTCTCCTCCAAACAGAATCAATTCCTCCTTTTCTGGGTGCGCTACAATTGTAAAACTTGATCTTGGTGTCGGCGGTTGGCATACTATCTCCACAACGGTCTTCAGGCGAGCTTGTTCAGCTTCTAAATTTGCAACTACTTCGGCAATATCAGACTATAAATAAATATATAAATACAAAATGTTTAAAAAAAATACGAAGTGTTGAATATTCCCATTTACTTCACCCATTTTTTCGAGAAGTTTCTTTTGTTTTGCAGCACTTTTCTTGTCTGTTTTCATTGCAGTTTTTTCGGCTCCTTTGCCTTTTTTCTTATTTTTATCCTTTTTGCCCATGTTGGTTTATTGGTTTATATTATTTAGATTCTTAAAAGTTTGTGTTTGATTATGAACTACAATATTAATAATAAATATTAGATTGATATACGAATGCTTTGCTTTTATTTTGTCAGTACAAAATATATAAAACAGAATTGTCAAATATTTATGTTTCCCACGCGGGAAATAGGCACGTCCCAAAAAGAAATATTTAGTCATATTCGCGTGAAGTAGTGACGTTTGAAGATCCTTTTTGATAGCTGTGTTCAATGAAGAGGAACTACTGGAATTATTTACTTTTGAAATATTTTTTGGTGGAAATTGTTATCAAACTACTTTTATTTTAGAAAATAGATCCACTACACATGACATTGTTTGGCATTGACTTACTAACATATGAATATGTCATCGTTTTCATTTAAATTTTAATGGCGAAATTAGTAAACGTTTTTAACTCTACAAGATGATGGCGCTTTTAGCGTGGGACAACTTTTTTTGGACGTTTGTATGAAAATTTCAAGCGACTGACCTTTTTTTCATACGTAACGTGTTTATTCTTTCTGACAGGTACGAACTATGGTGATTAGACGGTTGGTGGTTAATTGCCCGCTTCCATTCGTCATTTTGACGACTTCAGAAGTTGTGGTAGAAAAAAACTACTATTGTTAAATATTAGCTGCATTTTATTATCCTCTCTGATCTAATCGTTACTTCATTCCTCCTTCGTTTCTACACAACTCAACCAAAATGTCAAAAACACGTACATTATATGACTAAATGTACGGAAAATGGACTGATGGTCGATTCTGGGTCAATGACGGTGTAGCCTGTAGCTGTAGCTTGTAGCGCTGTCAAAGCAACTCTTAACATGTAGCTCATAAAAGTAGCAAGCTCGTCCACAATGGTGTAGCGCAGAATGAATATTTTCATTATTATATATATTCTTTTTTATGTTTTATAATTTGGATTCGCTAAATCCCACAAAATTGTATTGTTTTTAACTACCCCTATAAATTCCTCGACTACTACTATTTCCGACATTTTTCTTTGTTTTAATTTTTTTTCTCAAGTGTCAAAAAGTAGCGCGTAGCATTCACATTCTGTCATTTGTTAATCCAAATTATTGAATTAATGATTTATTTTTAACAAATTAATTACCTCTGCAACCAGACAAATCAACTCCATCGGCCATCTTAACTGTTTGAAGCATTTTCTTTATTTCTTAACATGTCAAACTCATTTTGCTCTGTATGCTCTGCAGATTTGCTAAGAGCTCATAGAGCTTGCTCTGAGCTAACTCTGAAAGAAAAGAGAAATACAAATTCAGAGCTCAAAGCGCTCCGAACTAAAAAAAGAAGCAGAGATTTTTGTTTTGACAGTTCAAGCTCTGTTCCGAGTGCTCAGAGTTAAAAAAGGAAAACGCCTATAAAGAATATGGCACTTTTATTTTAGTGTGAGTTGTTCTATTGTGAGGTATTTGACAGTAGCGATAACACTTCCTCCTCCTGCTCTCCAGATTTCGAGTTTTCAATGTATGCATCCATTTTGGTGCCGGACGCATGTACACTATATACGTGTTCTTACTTCCAAGGTTCTTATCGCGTAAGACAACGATCGTTTTACGATGTCGTTCGAACGATAGTCTTGCTTCGCGTAACACATCAAAACATCCCTCGTCTGGACGACCTCATTTGGGTGGTTCAACTTTTGCTTCGTGTAACTTTAAGATCTGTCAAATACGTTCGACTGAAAGATGCGATTAAACAAATACTATATTGCAATCGTCTCATATATTTTTGTGCCTTTTTAAATTGTCTTAATACTTTTGTTAAATAATAAAAGAAAATAATTAATATACACTCATATAAATATGTTGAGATATTGCAATACGTTTTTTTCGATTATGAAGAAAGCAAAAATATTGTCAGAATGTGCTGTGGATTCGATTCTAACGAAAAGTAAAAAAAATAGCATCGTTTATTGGTTACAGACAGAGACAAACAGTGAGCAATTAATGTCATTTGCTGTTTGAGTGGTTTCCAAACTGTGGACGATGGACGACACGACTGAACGATTCGAAGGTGATGTTTCACGAAACAAACTTTAGACGACCGACGTTGCATGTCCACGACCATCGTTGTCTTAAAAATTAGGCGAAGAGGTCCCTATATTTCTTCTTCATTAGCTGTATTTGGTAGCGCGTTTTCTAAAGGTCATTGGTATATTGCGCATGAGCTAACATTACCTACCGTCAAAATTAAACGATCAGTTTCGTCATGTTATTTAAAAACAATCATAAAGAAAAGTTGCTTAATTTAAAAGTCTTTATTTTTAGAAGAAGTAACTTGTCTTTAGGATTGTCTTCTTTACGACTTACGTCGATTTTCTTTTGTTTTGCTTTCGAGTCTCAGCATCACTTTTAAACTTTGCAACTGAATGCACCAACTCCTCAGTACTCACCAATGTTTCTTCTTAAATCCTTTTAATTTTATTTCCCCGATTGAACAGCACAAACAAACCCCATACAAAAATCAACCACTCGTCTACAAACGACGAAGATGGAAGAAACCAAAAACTCAACATAAAAAAAAAACACAAAGAGGACAGATAATGTATGCAAGACTGCTTTTAATATAAGCAACTCCTGCGCGCAACTCGTTAGTTTTTCACTCGTTGATTTGAGCTTGATGGAGAGATACTTATGTTTCTACAAAAATCAACCACCCGTCTACGAACGACGAACATGGAATAAAACAAATACGCAACATAAAGAAAAACACAAAGCGTACAGACAGATAGTATGTGCAACACGAACTGCCAGAGCAACTCCGTCTTCCCCGACCACCACATACGTTTCTCTCCATCAAGCTCAAATCAACGAGTTAAAAACTAACGAGTTGCACGCAGGAGTATCTTAATTTAAAGGCAGTCTTAATTTAAAAGCATTCAAAGTTCTTGACGAAGATTTTACAGTTATAACCTTAAAATTCGAGGCCCAAAGATTCACTTCTGCTATTTTAATATTTTTATTATTGAAAATGTCTTATTAAACCTTGCTGAAATAAGGGATATGCTTACATTTTACAAAAACACATCTTTATTAAAAAAATATTAAAACAAATAATAATTGTCATATTATTTAAAACTACACAAAGAACAATACACATGTTTGTTTATTTATTTTGTTAGTTAATATTATTATATATGATATTAGAATCTATCCATATCTTGGAGCAGGAGTATTAGATTGACTGCCAGTGCTTAAGCTGCTGCGATTAACTGACCAATTAGATCCAAATCCACAAGCTATATCCGAATCAGAATCACCCATGCTGACAATCTGCTCCGAAAGTATTCCAATCGGAGCTCTCAGTTGATTCGGTGTAGTTGGCATGCTACTATACCCCGACAGGGTGGTTCTACATTCAGAAGTATTGTTTCGTTTGGATTTTCGATTCTTGAGCGAGTCATTTCCTTTAGGCGGTGGCATACCTGTGCCTCCATCACGAGGAATGTTGTCCGCTGAGCCCCAAGATTTGTGGATTTTTTCAAATTTATTCGTCGTTTTGATGGGAACACTGGCTCGAGCTGTCAATTGAGTTGACGTCCCTAAGGGTTGTATCGTCCTCATCGATGGATTCGTTGCTATTATAACATGTTGATGGTGTCGGCGATGGGGATGATGGTGCTGATGGTGATGATGACCTACTGTATCCGTCCCGTGAGGATTCGTATTCCCATTGCCATTGCCCACTCCCAAGAAGTTGCTGAATGCTTCGGTTGTCTTCTTCACTCTCACATTCAAAGAACCAATCCGCAGGAATCCCAAATCTTTTTCTAATAAAAAAAAAAAATACAACAAAAATAATATTTTATTGAAAATAAAATAGTTAATATTAAGAACACTGTTTGATATTAACCTGTATGTTTTCTCCTTGCCTTGATTTCTGTAATAGCAATAAATAATATTTTGATTTTGCATGAATAATTTTGTTAAATGTATTTTAAAAACCACCTATATATTCTAAAGTGCATGCAAAAAGAGTTATAGTAGAGGTATAGTGTTTTTGGAAGAAGCCGGTGCTGTATTTTTACATTATTGTGGTATTTACATAATTAACCCAATTTGAGACCAAATGTTACTATAATTAATTAAGAAATAAAATAAAATGTCCATTAGTTTTTTATCAAAGACGAACGAAATTACTTGTATAGGTAGAAATGGCGGTTTTCTTTGTGCGCCGTTTTTCTATATTATACAAACTCTACCAGAAAAAATTTAAGACCCTAAAAAAACCAAAAAAAAATTAAAATTGGAAAAAAAACCTTGATTTTCAGTATATCAAAGTGTAAAATTTAATCTAAGCACACATCAATATTCCTGTTTCGGAAATTCTAAAACAACACATTTCTGCCCAACTATAATATTATTAGGTTCATATCACATCGTTGCTTTACACAATATTTTTTTTTGCGAAAATTGTCTCTCCTATTAAAATAAAGAAAAGGTATTAAAAGTTATTGCGGTACGTTAAGAATTCGATGGAGTTTAAATAATTTCTGTTTTGATTCACAATTTGCCACTACTCCTCTCATAGGAAGGATCTTCATCTTAGCTGCTCAGCTGACGTAAATAATTACTCTCTGAAATTTGTCCAATAGGCGGATCCATATTAAAAACTAGTGTAAAACTTTTTTTTCGGCTAGTGTCGTTTTTGGCAATTCCTCGTGAAAAGACGTTTTCATTATACATACTTATGCGTCATATTTTCTATTTTAAATTACAAATTCAAAGGTATGCTAATATTTGAACAAGCCTAACTCACATATTCTTAATATCATGAAAAACAAAAGATCTGACGTTCAAACTCTATTTTACTCATCATATAATATGTATAGTATTATGTATTACTACACTCCTCGTCAACTGAATACGCACAAACATTTTTTAATATACTTTATCCATTTTTTCCAAACAGTGATGGTTATTATGCCATCTGTTGATGCTAACTATTCCCTTAAGATGTTAAGCAGATAATTCCGAAAGAATTATCCAAAAACAACCGTGAGTTTTTCTTCAACCACTTGCAAAGTGTTTTATATGCAAAGTAGGAGTTTTTTTTAGTCAACTGAATAGGTACAACGCCATTTTCTTCGTTGTTTTTAAGTTTTTTGGAGTGCTTGACAGTTTAAATTAACGATTTTAGTGTTTTCAGTAAAATTTAATTCTTGATTTCAAATTTTAAGAAAATGGGTAGATCTACGTGTCTTAACAGTGTTGAAAAAGCTAAAATCGATTTACTTAGAGACCAAGGCATAACTGGACGTGCAATAGCTGATAAAGTTGGCCGAAGTTTTAATGTAGTTTATTCTTACTTGAAAAATAAAGATGCGTACGACAAAAACATGAAGGGAGGTAAGAAAACAGCAACAACAGCAGCTGAGAGACGCAGAATTTTAAGATGTGCATCAAATTCTTCTGATTCTGTGGCAAAAATAAAACAAAAAGTCGGCGTAAACGCAAATTGCTCAACAGTTTTAAGAGTAATCAACAACTCAAGCCATCTTAAACGAATGAAACTTAAGAAAAAACCACCACTTGACGAGAGACGGAAAATGTTGCGATTAGATTTTTCAAGACTTCACATGACTTGGAAAAAAGAATGGTATCACGTGGTTTTTTCAGATGAAAAAAAGTTTAATTTCGATGGCCCTGATGGGTTCAACTTCTATTTTCACGACTTAAGAAAAGAAAAAAGATTTTTAAAGCGCCATCATAGTCGTGAAGGAGGTGTCATGATATGGGGAGCAGTCAGTTATTATGGAACAGTTGAGCTCGAGGTTGTAACATCAAAAATGACAGCAGCTGGGTATAAAGTAATTTTGGAAAGAAATTTTCCTAAATTTTCTAACATCTTTGGACCCATAAACTGGACCTACCAACATGAAAATGCGCCTATTCACTCAGCGCGCCGCCGTACTCACCTGATCTAAACATCATAGAAAATGTCTGGGGATGGTTAGTACGCAAAGTTTATGAGGGTGGTCGTCAGTTCGAAGACAAAGAAACCTTAATTTCTGCAATCAAATTAGCGTGGAGCGAAATTTCGTTAAATTACATTAAAAAGCTATACGATTCCATGCCGGATCGAATTTACGAAGTAATTAAAAATAAAGGTGGAAGTACCCACTACTAAACTTAAACAAAAACTTGTTTCATTCCATTCCAATATCAATTTTAATTTTTGTACCTATTCAGTTGACTCAAAAAAAAAAAAACTTCTACTTTGCATAAGTTTCACTTTGGAAGTGGTTGAAGGAAAAACTCACGGTTGTTTTTGGATAAAACTTTGAAATTCTGTTATTTATATGTTACGAAAATTTTTACCATCAACAGATGGCATAATAACCATCACTGTTTGGAAAAAATGGATAAAATATATTCAAAAATGTTTGTGCGTATTCAGTTGACGAGGAGTGTATATGCATTCGTAAATATAACAAATTAAAATTATAGGCATAAATAGCAACATACATCTTTTATCGTGGACTTATTTTTTAACGTATAAGTGTCAACTTTTATAACTCCGTATGTAAGATGGTCTTACTATTAGTGTAAGTGCAATCTGTGAACAGCTTGTTGTTGAAGTGCGTAAATATTTTTGTTATGGGGTAATCAGAGCATCCATTTAGATATCTTAGGAGCTCATGCCAAGTAATCACTACTTTTGCAATTTTTTTTCGAACAGTCCAATACCAATTTTACATATGATGTAAGCGCCTAAATTATATTACTGGAATGGTGTCGACGTCTTTTGAGAAACTTATGCTCATGATTTCACGAATTATTTTTAGAAAATATCAATCAATTTCCATTCAATGTTTTGCCGTGCACAGTCATTTGATGTTTGCAAGACCTCCTGTTTTGATAACAAAAAGTGGCAAAAGATGCTATAACTTTTGCGGATTCGACAATTGCCACTTTTGTTTTTATGCTTGTGAAGTTAACAGATGCTGAATATACGTCGATAAGCGATGTAATGCAATACTGCTCAAGATTGCGAGTGTTTTTAATGGAATAATTTGTCAGTGATTTTGACACAATGAGTTAAGTTTGACGCATATTCTACGGTCTTCCTCGCTCGCCATGAAATGACTGGAAGAACACCAAAGAGGTGTCATAAATGCTCGTTTCGATAAGAATATTCCCACTGTGACCGATGATATCGCCCTTGAGCCGTCACCGTCGATCAGATCATGTGCTACGGAATAGGCTATATTACACGTATTCGTCACTTCACTTTGCAGAATATTTTGATGAAAAACGTGAAGACAAAGTGGGGGCAGCCCATCAGTTACTGCCTGCAGATGGTTAATAACGACGTTGCAGTCTTGCCGATATTATCCGATTTGACCTTTCCAGTCTTCTTCTTTTTTAAGTCACGCGTCACGCGGCCTGTAGCTTGACAGACTTTCAAAGCTTTTAATAACCCGGCAAAAGTCAAATATCAATACTTATCGCCCGAACTTATGCCCATAACGATTGAAAATACGTTAAGTATACTTTAAGGATAACAGCTTTAAAAAACTTGAAAGTCCCAATACACATTTAAAAAAGCATGGAATTATGTCGTTGTCTACTTTTTTCTTGAATTATTTCGTTCAAATATGTGTCCAAATTAGTTCCGAACTCATTCGCAACTTGCAGTTAGCATTTCTTTTAAACTCTAACACTGTTATTTGGTTTGTCATTGATATTAGTTTTAAGCAATGGCGCAAATTTTCAAACGATTTAGCATAATGCTAGAACATATTTAGCATCATACTAGGTCACAAACAAATTTTTTTTTTAGTGTTGTTATATTGTACTATTCGTACTAAAATGTCAGTTTTTATTACTAACCATTCTGCTAATTTTCATTGAATGTGTTTGAACAACAACAACAACTTAAAGGCGCTACCACCAATTTTTAAACGAATTTTATTTACTCGTTTACGAATATTATTATTCGTTTCTTTCTATCTTTGGCTGGAGATATAGCTATTTCAAGGATTGCCAATTCCTTTCATCAGTCTCCTTTTAGTGGTATTGAGCTTTAATCCAATTTTATTATGAAAAACTTTTTCACATGCACACCGTGAGATTCGAACCCACGCCTTCAGATTTACTCAGTCTTCGAAGTCGTATGCACTACGCATTCCACCGCTTATGACCACTGACGACACAGGTCGAGATGTTATGTTTGTTTGTTTTTTCAAACGCATTTGGAGCTTCAACATTTTTCTAAGCGCCTTTGTTTTGTTTTGTTCCGCCTCCATTTTCTCCTAACCTTAATTTGATAGACTACAATTCGTAGCATATATCAAAGGGGGAGAGGTTGGAAGATAGGTAACATAACAGACTATTTAAGTTATTATTGTTGTTATATTGTACTATTCGTACTAGAATGTCAGTTTTTATTACTAACCATTCTGATAATTTTCATTGAATGTGTTTGAACAACAACAACAACTTAAAGGCGCTACCACCAATTTTTAAACGAATTTTATTTACTCGTTTACGAATATTATTATTCGTTTCTTTCTTTCTTTGGCTGGAGATATAGCTATTTCAAGGATTGCCAATTCCTTTCATCAGTCTCCTTTTAGTGGTATTGAGCTTTAATCCAATTTTATTATGAAAAACTTTTTCAGATGCACACCGTTTTTTAACCTAGTATGATGCTTAATATGTTTGATTATGATGCTATACGTTTAAAATTTTGCGCCAATATTATTAAGTAAAAGCAACATAAATGTTGAACTATCTGTAGGATATGTTTTGTATTTATGTGGCAGTGAGCTTTTAAAACAATATTTTTGTTACTTTAAATGGGCGATGTTATCATTTTCGAAATGCTGTTAAAAAGTTAGCAGAGTAAAAACAAAAACTCAATTTTTATCCCTGAAAATAAGAACGCATTCACAAAAATATATATTGAACTTGCCTCCAGGAAGAATATCCATCACTGTTTAGAAACTGCAAACGCATTGCTTGAATTTCTATTGGTTTCGTATCATTCCATAGCAGCAGATAGGATTAACAAAAATAAGATAAGTTAACTACGTGTTTGAAAATTGAAATCTATAATATACACTAAAATTTACAATCAATATAAACGCATAAAAATGATTAAATGTACAGATTTAATTACAACAAACTTAAAAAAAATGTTACAACATGCAAAAATAAAAAAAAAAAAAATCCCAATAAATAGATATTTCTTAGATAAAATATAAAATTTGTTACACAAGAGAATTCTAGTTTAAATGCTTTAACAAAACCATTAGTATTGAAATTTATTATTGGTATAATTATTTTATTCCGAATTCTGGTGGTTAGTTAACATTTCCGTCTTATTGCTGGCGGTTCGAAAAGTCTTTCGCAAAAAGCTCTCCTTACGACGACTTGGTATTTTGCCACAATAGTTGTTATTTGATGGCGAGCCAGAGTCAGAGCTTAAGACCTCATTGTTATTGTTAATTGAGAATGACCTATCAGGTGACATACATGGCACAAGTAGTGATTCTTCATCCAGCATCGATTGAAGTGTCTTACGTTTTTTGTTGACCATAAGGGATTGAGTGCGCATTAGTGAACTTCCAGACAATGTTGCATATCGTGCTTGAGAGCGCTTTTTACGTGAAAACCCAACCGTTCCACCAGCAGTAAGATTTCGAAATTTCGCCGGCAGTTGAGGCATTAAAACATCATACTCACTGCTATATGTTGAAGCCGAAACACTTGTGCGCTGCTTGTGATAGTCTAATGGTTTGTTGCCACTCCAGTCCATAAGATCTCGATTGGCTTCTATAAGAGAAGTAAAGATAATGTTAATACATGTTATTATGCAGTTTAAACATAAATTAATTATCTGTTTATCTGAAAAAATAATATAACCAACACTGCATAAGCTTGGTTTTTACTACAAATTATATTCTCGCAGTTTTTACTAGCACAATCTTAATTATATCCAGGTAAAACAAAATAGAAGAAGAGAGAAAAGATTTGAATCCACGTCGGTAATATTATCTTTGTAGATAATACGCCATCCAATAAATTCTTTAATCATAAACTACATCTTTTGAGAGAAAAAGTACTGGCGCTGTGAGCTCTGAGGGCTCAGGGGACATTAACATTATAGTTTGTATTTCAAATTAACTTTCAATTAAAAATCTTTATATAATTAAACACTATCAGCCTTATTTATTAGAATTCCCTATTCTCCATCTCAACGGGAGCATAGTTACACAGTGAATAAGCTATTATGCATCCCTTATTCTACCATGGGAAATTTCTTTTTTTATAAAAAATTCGCCAAGCTATTTTAGTTATACAATGCGCTTGCAACAAAAAAGGACCAAAAACGGGAAATTAATTATCATTAACATTTACTTCCAAGATAATAATACATCAATAAAAATAAGTATTTAACTTCTTTATATAATAAAGATGCCATTTTTCGAAGGTTTACTTTGTAGTTATATTTTATTTGATAAATTTATTAAAAAGGAGTAAAATATAAAACTTGTGTAGATAATATTTGCGTACGTTCAATTTTTAGAGCAACTGTATACGAAACTATTTTGAGTTGTATCATTTTATTTACATTTCCATAGTACTTTCATGGTGAATAATCACCGCCTGGCCATCTAAAGAAACTTCTGATCAACACATTTAGAGGTTCTAACATTTACTAAGTGTCTATTTTTTTTTATCTTATAACAGTCGTAAACGTAATGATTTTTTGTTTTGTTTACGACTTTTGTCAAGGAAACGGATTTAAGAACTAATAAAATACTTTAAATATTGTTAGTTTGTTTTGTTTACGACTGTAGTCAGGGTAACATAATAGACACTTAGTAAATGTAAGAACCTCCAAATGTATTGTTCACAAGTTTCTTTAGATGGCGCTGCTCCATGCTGATTACTATGGAAATGTATATACAATGGTTGCATGTGCGAGTTGTTGACTTGTATTTTTATTTTTTGTTATTGCGTGCTGAACTGTTGAATAAACACTAAAAAAAATATAATGATTTTGTTTTGATAATTATTGTTTGTATTGCTTAATGTGACATTTCGATACCAAATCATCCCTTTGGCACTATTCAACCCCCCCAACACGTAATAGCTTATTATGCTTCTATTACACGACCAAAAGATTTATAAATAAGATTTTTGCTTACCGAGGCATAATGAGGACTATGCGTTCGCTTCTATACGTTTATAAATATGGCTGTATTTACTTTTGAGTATAAAAAAAAAAAATAAAAACGATTACTGAAACGGATAGATTTTATTATTTATTTTTGAATGAGGTTAAGGTGAATCAATTAAAGGAAAATTTTGGCTTCGGGAGCTATACTAAATTTAGTGTTTTTTTTTAGTTATAAAAAGCCGTTTGTAAAATATTTGAATATTGATATTCATTTTCCGACAAATTGTCAATAAGCTCGTTTTTTACAATTGTATTATTTTTACTTCATCGGCTTTAACGCTATAAGCGAAAGGCTATGCACCCTTCGCGTGCGAGGCAAATTTACGAACATTAGCCTCATTAACGTTCACGGACCTACGGAGGAGTCCTCAGACGAAGAAAAAGAGACTTACTACGAACAAGTCGAGAGGACCCTCAATGCCTGTCCAAGGTATGACGTAAAAATCATCCTTGGGGATTTGAACGCAAAAATAGGTCGGGAGCCGGTATTCAGGCATTACGCAGGCACCCATAGTTTGCATGAGAACACTAATGACAATGGACTTCGAGTCTTAGAATTGGCAGCATCGAAAAACATGGTCGTTGCGAGTACCAGGTTCCCGCGAAAAGATATCTACAAAGCCACCTGGGTATCACCTGATGGAGTCACTCGTAACCAAATAGACCACGTGTTGATAGACCGTCGCCACTACTCGAACTTGATGACGGTACGAACGTACCGAGGCGCCAATATCGACTCGGATCACTATCTTGTTGGTATGGTCTTCCGAGGGCTGATTGCCTTGCGAAGACGTATTGCATCCGCCGATCAAGTTCGAATCAACACGGCTGCCCTGCGCAATGAAAATGCCAGTAACACCTTTGGTAATGCGTTAGGACTCGCCCTAGAATCGCTTGATTTAGGGAGAGTAAGTCCTGGGGCCAGTATGCTGGGCGTAGATGAGAAGTGGACACGCCTTAAGAATACTGTCATTAGTACTGCCAACTCCATCTTAGGCAGCAGTCGTAGAAATCGGAACGACTGGTTTGATGATGAATGCAAGCTAGCGACTGAACGTAAGAATGTTGCGTACCGAGCAATGCAGCAATCTCATAGAACGCGGGCACGCGAAGAAGAATATAAAGAGCTCAGAAGAATAGAAAAACGGCTTCACAGACAGAAAAAATCAGCCTGGGAGAAGAACTTAATCTGTGAAATAGAAAAAAGCCGAGAGCGAGGTCAGCACCAGGCGCGGAAGTTCTACCAATCCATCCGAAACATGACGCAGTACACACCACGCTGCACATACTGCAAGGACGGAGAGGGAAATCTGATCACCGATCCACAAAGCATACTGGAGCGATGGGAAGTGTACTTTAATGAATTGCTAAATGGTCAACTCACTGCAGAAGTGGAGGCTCCACTGCTTCAAGACGAATACCCTATGTTGCCGTCACCAAGCATAGAAGAGGTTGAGAAGGCTATAGACCGGCTAAAGAAAAACAAAGCCCCGGGAGCTGATGGTATACCAGCCGAATTATTTCAACACGGTGGGCCAGCTCTACGTCAGGCAATTCATGATATTATAGTGCACGTGTGGGAGCGTGAAGAAATGCCAGAAGACTGGCGAAAAGGTATAATATGCCCCATACATAAGAAAGGAGATGTCACAACGTGCAGCAACTATAGAGGTATCACGTTGTTGAGTACCGCCTATAAGATACTCTCCTCTATCCTACAAGACCGGATAACCCCATACGCTAAAACCATCATCGGACAATATCAGTGTGGTTTCATTCCAGGCAAATCAACAACTGATCAGATCTTTACCCTTAGGCAGGCGATGGAAAAATGTCTAGAATTTAACATCCCAACATACCACCTGTTTATAGACTTTAAGGCCGCCTATGATAGCATAGCCAGGGTAGAACTTTACAAAGCCATGAGAGAATTCGGCATCCCAAATAAATTGACACGACTATGTAGGTTGACCATGACCAACGTAACAAGCCAAGTAAAAATAGCCGGATTGCTATCCAGACCAATCAACATCTTTAATGGACTCCGACAAGGGGATGGTTTGGCCTGCCTCCTCTTCAACCTGGCGTTGGAGAAAGCAATCCGTGACTCTGGCACGGCAACAAGAGGGACCATCGTCAACAGGTCCAGCCAGATACTGGCTTACGCAGACGACATCGACATCATCGGAAGAACCGAGCAAGCTGTACACGATTCCTTCATCCAGATCGAGCAGGCGGCACAAAATCTGGGGCTGCACATTAGTGAAGGTAAAACAAAGTACATGGTGGCGTCGAATGCGAGAGGAACAGTTGGTCAAACAATCAAGGTAGCGGAGCACGAATTTGAAGTGGTGCAATCCTTTAAATACCTTGGGTCAATAGTAGCAGCCGATAACAATATAGAAGAAGAAATACGCGGGCGGCTTCTCAAATCCAACAGAGCCTACTACAGTCTGTCAAAGCTCTTCAAATCCAGAAATCTCACCATAACTTCAAAACTACTGCTGTACAGGACCATTGTTCTGCCAGTACTCACATATGGATCCGAGACTTGGGTGCTTAGCAAAAGGCACTCTGACCTCTTAGCCGCGTTCGAGAGAAAAGTCTTAAGGAGAATTGTTGGCCCCATATGTGAGGAAGGACGATTCCGGAGACGGTACAATCATGAATTGTACGCAATCTACCTTGAAGCAGATATAGTGACAATAATTAGGCTCGGTAGACTTCGGTGGGCAGGGCATCTAGCTCGCATGAGCGAAGAGGAACCTGCTCGGAAAGTTCTTTGTGGTACATTCTATGGCAGACGACAGCGTGGTAGACCATGCTTGCGCTGGAGAGATGGCGTAGACCAGGACGCCCGGAGCCTTGGGGTGCGCAACTGGATGGCGTCGGCTCGAGACCGGGATAGGTGGAGAGACTTGTTGAAGGAGGCCAGGACCGGACCCCGGTTGTCGAGCCGATGATGATGATGATTATTTTTACTTGCGATTATAGGGAGGTATCTACTATAAGGAAATTTATGAATTCGTGAAAAAAAAAAGTTTTGAGATAACAAATCAAATATGACATTATGATGATAGAAGAAAAAAGTGGATCAGAAAATTCTGTATGTCTATCTGGTTGATGTGTACGGTCACGATCAAATGATTGATTAAATCATTGGCATGTGTTCGTAAAAATTAGAACTGCATGTGTCGTATATATGTTTAATTGTGACCAATTCATGTTTCTAAATTTTAAATGCTTTTCTATTTTTGGGCTATTTTGGTCAAAAACTCCTAAATACAAATAAAAAACTCTTAAATGTATTTTTATCCGATGTTTCGGTGGATTAAGGGCCATTCTTTTCAGCTCCGGTTATGGTTATTTTAGTTGTTAACCAAAGATTTTGTATGTGTTTTTATGGTAACCAGCTAAAATAACAAATGGTTAAATTTAACCAGAGCCGAAAAGACTGGCCCTAAATCTAATAAACAACTAAACATATTTTTATTTTGAATGATGATTGATCAATAAGATTAATGGGTGCAAGTATGAGGAATTTAAACATCAATTTTGCCGCTTTTTTATAATGCAAGAAAACCGAACCGAAGCCGAATGTTTTTTTTTAATGATTAATAACAACCTGTCTCCTGTCGAAGACCATAATATTAAAGAGTCTAAATTTGATGACAAAATATTTACGGGATACATCAACTACGACATTTCCAGTTCGGAACTATCTTAAAATAATCCGCTTAAAGTAGAAGAAATGTTCAGGATCAGGAGTCTCGTTAACCAAAGTTTTTTATTTTAATTTTTGATATTTTAAATATTTTAGGCTCAAGCTCCCAAATTGGGTGAGAAAATTTATCATCCTGCGTGCGCACAGAATTTGTCAAAACTGACTGAATAAACTCATAGGCACATTTGTGGAATCAGAATGAGTTTGTGTATGCTTTTTTCGTGCGAACAGGCAAAATCACTCTTTTAGAATATAAATGCAAAGAAGTTAAATTCTAAAGATTTGAGTGTTTTTTGGTAAGACTTAAAAAATGTACAATGCACTAAATGCACGCTGTGCAGCTTCGAAAAGATTAGGAAAATCCATGTATTGATAAAAAATAATAATTTCAGTTCCAAATACATACTTCAATATTGCTGGAAAAATATTTTAAAAATTACATGCCGAAGAGCTTTATGTTGAGTTTACATAAGAAAATTTGAAATTTTTTTTAGGCAATAAGTTTTAGGTGAGGATATTTCTAAACAAAATTGTCATCTTACAAAGCCTAAGCCTATGTCTAATATTTATATAAGGTAGGTTGTGTCCATACTGTAAATGCTTTATCTTGTATTATACTCATGTCATAAACATAAGGGGATCTTAAATACGTATTTATTTTTTTAAAAACAGACATTATGTTATTTATAAACAGTATTAAGAAAATAAAAACAATAAAAAAACACTAAAAATAGTCGAATTAGATTTTATTAAGTGGAGTATTTATGAATGAAATTCAATATTAAAGATTTTGTGGCCTTTACTCCAAGCATTGCGTTTCGCCCTAGTTTGATGGTGGGCTCATCAGCTAGATGACATCAAACCCAATCTAGTACACAATTATTGTCGATGATTACCGTCTGCTTTATAAAATTTACAGAGAAAACTCCCTGTGAATTATATTATTCAAAAGAAATTTGATTAAAGTTAGACATTAGAAATTATGATGTTATGCTCGTGGCCAAGCGGTGGGCAGGGCATCTAGCTCGCATGAGCGAAGAGGAACCTGCTCGGAAAGTTCTTTGTGGTACATTCTATGGCAGACGACAGCGTGGTAGACCATGCTTGCGCTGGAGAGATGGCGTAGACCAGGACGCCCGGAGCCTTGGGGTGCGCAACTGGATGGCGTCGGCTCGAGACCGGGATAGGTGGAGAGACTTGTTGAAGGAGGCCAGGACCGGACCCCGGTTGTCGAGCCGATGATGATGATGATTATTTTTACTTGCGATTATAGGGAGGTATCTACTATAAGGAAATTTATGAATTCGTGAAAAAAAAAAGTTTTGAGATAACAAATCAAATATGACATTATGATGATAGAAGAAAAAAGTGGATCAGAAAATTCTGTATGTCTATCTGGTTGATGTGTACGGTCACGATCAAATGATTGATTAAATCATTGGCATGTGTTCGTAAAAATTAGAACTGCATGTGTCGTATATATGTTTAATTGTGACCAATTCATGTTTCTAAATTTTAAATGCTTTTCTATTTTTGGGCTATTTTGGTCAAAAACTCCTAAATACAAATAAAAAACTCTTAAATGTATTTTTATCCGATGTTTCGGTGGATTAAGGGCCATTCTTTTCACCTCCGATTATGGTTATTTTAGTTGTTAACCAAAGATTTTGTATGTGTTTTTATGGTAACCAGCTAAAATAACAAATGGTTAAATTTAACCAGAGCCGAAAAGACTGGCCCTAAATCTAATAAACAACTAAACATATTTTTATTTTGAATGATGATTGATCAATAAGATTAATGGGTGCAAGTATGAGGAATTTAAACATCAATTTTGCCGCTTTTTTATAATGCAAGAAAACCGAACCGAAGCCGAATGTTTTTTTTTAATGATTAATAACAACCTGTCTCCTGTCGAAGACCATAATATTAAAGAGTCTAAATTTGATGACAAAATATTTACGGGATACATCAACTACGACATTTCCAGTTCGGAACTATCTTAAAATAATCCGCTTAAAGTAGAAGAAATGTTCAGGATCAGGAGTCTCGTTAACCAAAGTTTTTTATTTTAATTTTTGATATTTTAAATATTTTAGGCTCAAGCTCCCAAATTGGGTGAGAAAATTTATCATCCTGCGTGCGCACAGAATTTGTCAAAACTGACTGAATAAACTCATAGGCACATTTGTGGAATCAGAATGAGTTTGTGTATGCTTTTTTCGTGCGAACAGGCAAAATCACTCTTTTAGAATATAAATGCAAAGAAGTTAAATTCTAAAGATTTGAGTGTTTTTTGGTAAGACTTAAAAAATGTACAATGCACTAAATGCACGCTGTGCAGCTTCGAAAAGATTAGGAAAATCCATGTATTGATAAAAAATAATAATTTCAGTTCCAAATACATACTTCAATATTGCTGGAAAAATATTTTAAAAATTACATGCCGAAGAGCTTTATGTTGAGTTTACATAAGAAAATTTGAAATTTTTTTTAGGCAATAAGTTTTAGGTGAGGATATTTCTAAACAAAATTGTCATCTTACAAAGCCTAAGCCTATGTCTAATATTTATATAAGGTAGGTTGTGTCCATACTGTAAATGCTTTATCTTGTATTATACTCATGTCATAAACATAAGGGGATCTTAAATACGTATTTATTTTTTTAAAAACAGACATTATGTTATTTATAAACAGTATTAAGAAAATAAAAACAATAAAAAAACACTAAAAATAGTCGAATTAGATTTTATTAAGTGGAGTATTTATGAATGAAATTCAATATTAAAGATTTTGTGGCCTTTACTCCAAGCATTGCGTTTCGCCCTAGTTTGATGGTGGGCTCATCAGCTAGATGACATCAAACCCAATCTAGTACACAATTATTGTCGATGATTACCGTCTGCTTTATAAAATTTACAGAGAAAACTCCCTGTGAATTATATTATTCAAAAGAAATTTGATTAAAGTTAGACATTAGAAATTATGATGTTATGCTCGTGGCCAAGCGAATTTATAAGAAAATAAAAACAATAAAAAGACTAAAAATAGTCGAATTAGATTTTATTAAAAACCTAGTTATAAACAGTATTCGTATAGCGCAGGTACCTATGAAAAAATGTTTAAATTCAAGAATTGTAAGTATCATTTAAAGAACATACATTAGAAAACCCAACATCTTATAATTTGTTAATTTAAATTCCCTAAATTACTACACAATAAAAAAAAAACAAACAGTGTTTCACGAGCGGACCGTTATCTCTCGATTCAGTTGCTTTGGTTTGCTTTTATTAAAAGAGAGTTCGCCGCCTTACATTATTAAGTTCTAAGCATGTACGACTGTTCGTGTAAATAAATCAAATTAATCATAAAATTGTATCTTGGTTAGATAAATGTCAATTAAGGAATTACCGTGCGTCAAAATTTGAAGTGTCTTCTTCAAATATAATACCAATAAATAAAGTTGAGGGATAAATTGACATCATACCGTACAAAGGTAAACAACGGTGACAACAAACGACACTAATCTTATATCAAATAAGCAACTACTCAAAATATATGTTTGCCAAACGCATGTGGGTAAAGCTGATGAGAATTTGATTGACAGGTGATAAGAAACATTAAATAGCGGCTCCTTTAGATCAAATCAATGATCATACATCCATAATATAGCTTGTAATATCTGGGGCATCCGTTTAATGTATATGTTTTCTATTATAGAATAAGAAGTTGGAACCTTACTGTCCGGCTTACCTATATAAGCGGTAGTACTTTTGTATTCTAACTTCCAATGTAAGTTCTACAATGGATACCATTTTGATTAAACTTTATGCAGAAGTTATACCTATAGTCCAGTCAATTAATAGCTTAAAAGGGGGTGTAGAGTAAATATTCCTTCGGAATATTGTTCAGGCTGTTTAAGTAGTCACCTAAAAGTCCTTACGCCTAGGAGGTAAGCCGGAAGAGTGGGAGGGGTATTGGAAAACCGGCTGAGAATTGGAAAAACCTGATTATAACACAAATTGTATGAAATTTGATCGGCTTTAAATTAGTCTCAGAGAATTTTTATAAGGTATAAGCGTAAACCTCGAATAGGGGAACTTAATACCCCTCCCCCTCCTCCGGTTCACCACCCAAACGTCAGGACGACCGTAATAATGAAAAATTCGTATAGTTCCAATTTTTTCGGGAATGTGAAGGGGAGGATCCCCTGTACTCACGATAAAAAATTCCCTGTGATCTGAGTTCTGCGGGGGCTTGGGGCGTGATTAAATGTTATATTTCCACGGTTGCGTAATACATATCTCGAAAACGGGGCGTATTGAACGTAAAAATAAAGCTCAAAAAATGTTCTACAGTTTGGTACCATACAATATCTGGCAAAATAAAACCGTTTTTGAGATATCTTCTCTAGAAAATGAGCAAAAATTAAAAAAAAAAGATTTTTATTTTATTTGATTTTTTAAAAGCAAGAACACCATTTATTTTTTTCTAAAATGTTGCATTGTTAAATGCAATCTTTGTTTCTAATACTGAAAGCCGTTATTAATTTTCAATCAAATACACAAAAAAAAAAACGGTGCTAGAATGTAGATTAGTTTTTGAGGAACAAAATAAAATAAAAGATACTTTTGTCTCAGAAAAACATTTTCACTTTCTTATAATAGTGCAAATATTGGATTTATGTACAAAAAATTTAGAGGCTTATTTAATCACCTTATAGTACTTTTTGATGATTTTTTTGAGAAGAAGTTTGAATTTTTGTTTTAAACCGGCTATAACGTCTAAAAACAAGTAAAATGCCCCAACAAAAATGTTTTTCTGGGACAAAAGTAGGTACATTTTATTTTTACTTCCGATAGACACTATAAGGAATTTTTTTCATTCGTAAAAAAAATTTTATTTGTATTTTTAATTTTTACCCTTGGTCTGAAAATAACGGTACCTGTCATATATAAGAGTTACCAGACAATTCCATTTTTCTCGTAAGATATACAATCGATTTTGATAAAATTTCGTATAATGGATTTGTATCCAACGCTTATGTTTTTCATGTTTTCAGAATAAGGTTACACATTAACGGAACCTACCAAATAAGCCCTAGTTAATCCTATTTTTCACGTTAAACAGAGTCAAACATAACATTTTGTGTGACTGATTCTTTGCCAAAAATTAAATTTTTCGTAAGACATTTTTTTTCAGAATCGCCTTATTAACCTTACCTGCCATAAAATCTATAATCTTATGGCAGGTAAGGTTAAAAAAAAGCGATCGATTTTGATAAAATTTCGTACGACTAATTTGTTGCTAGCAGTGATGTTATTTGACAATTTTTTTTCGAACTAGCTTTTTAACGGTACCTGCCATACAAATGTTACTAGACAATTCTATTTTTCTCGAAAAAAATACAATTTTGATTTCGTGTGACTGATTTGTTGCTTATGCTGAAGTTTTTCGCTAGAATTTTTTTTTTCAAAATAACCTTAATAACGTTACCTGCCATATAAACCCTATAGAAAATGTCGTAAATTTTTTAGTGAAATACGCATGATCAACAGTTAAACTTTTTTTTTACTTGCGATTATTTATTTTACCTTCTTGTTTAGTATCTTTAGCCATGGGACATTAATCTGCCACAAGAGCAAGTTTGTCCGACCCAGTCGTGTGCCTTTTATTTTTGTAATCCTCAAAAACTAAAACAAAATATAGCACCAGGTTTTTTGCATATATGATTGACTATTAATAAGGGCTTTTGATATTGGAAACAAAAATGCATTGAACAATGCAAAATTTTAGAAAAATTAAATTTTAAGAACAATAACTAAAATCAATCATTTATTTGCTGAATGCTGCATAATATGAACTCTGTCGTTATATATTTTAATTTTTTTTTGTATCTACAGAAACTTTGAATAAACAGATGTGTCGGAAATTTAAGGTTACCAAAAACATTTTCAATTGTATTTTGTTTCGATCAAGATAATCGTTAAAAATAAGTCGAATCTCAAAAATGTTGACAGTTTTTTGCCAAAAACTTTTTATGGGAAAGTTTTGTTAAAAATATTAAATTATTAAAATTATTGAAATTATATTTCTTCATAAAATTTTAAAAAGTAAATTATTTTACGACCAACAGAAGTCGAGAAAATGGCATTAACGCCTTTTCCATAATTGAGGAAAGGGGTTAACAAATTTGGTTTTTGCTTTATTGTGTCGAGTTTTGGAAATGCAACTTTTGTGTTGTTTTCAGCGCTCACATCACGTATAGACATCCACAAATATAGTGCCCACCACTTATATGACAATTTAAAAAAGTTTTGCTTCCGGCGAAAATATGATTTTTAAATGAAATGATTCATTCGGATGTTCATTAAGCTTAATTGCTTACTAACTTAATGTTGATGTTTAATTTAGTGCTTGTGCTTGATCATTTTATGCTCTATACTACTATAGCATTAAAAGCATTTTTTGTGGTAGTGGTCTTTAATTTTGATGAATAAGACTTTAAATTTAGTAAAACTTACTGTAAACATTGCAAAGAAGCGCAAATATTTCCTCTCGTCCGAATTGCATGGCAAGATGTAAAGGTGTATATCCCTGAAATAGTAATAAAGGTAATAAAATCAATGAGTATATTTGATGAAATAATATAATAATTAATAATATAATTGAAATAACTATACACCTTATATGTAGTTTGTGTTTAATTAAATAGAGAATCACAAGGAATTTGGTAAAAAATCATTTTATGTATTTGGTATTGTCATACACGTCAATGTCTAAATCGACCGGTATTAGGGGCCCGACCCAGGAAAACGAAAGAGGAAACACTTTTCAAATTGATTATTGAATATGTTCTGATTTAATTTGAATTAATTTATTTTACATTTATCGATGACAATAATTAACTCACAGAGTTTTGGTCATCACAAATAATTCTTTGAGTCATATTTGTCATCGATAAATGTAGCATTTGCGTTCTAAATAAAATCAGACCATATTTAATTATAGATTTGAAGAAATTTTCCTGTTTCGTGCTTCTAATCGCTTTAACTGGCCCCTTACCCTAGTCGCTAAAAAAATGTCCTGGATCTCAACAATAGCTTTATCTACAGGCTTTAACTAACTTTAAATTTTGTGTAATCCAATATTAATGTTCCCAGTAATATTTATTGTTTCTAATAATATTGAATTAGTTTAAGTAATATTAAATTCGAATTTTTATATAGATTAAAATGCAAATGAATATAATTTATACTTTGAACTTATACTTAATCATGAAAAGAAAAACAAATCTAAATACATAGTTTTTGCTCCAGTTTTTTTCTGTACCAATTAAAGAATATGTCAAATTATTTTCGACAGACCGCACTTGTTGCCATGTTCTATTTTTTTATGTATATCTTTATCTAACGTATTTTATTTTTTATGTATTCTTTAATCTAATAAAGAATTTTTAATAATAATAATAATAATAGGCTTTAACTAGGTGGATTTTTTGCAGAACTATTCAAAATTTGGATGACAAACACTGGAACTAGTGAAGATTCTCGCAGACCCGAAGTCTCTGCTAAGTTCACGCCACTCCCCATTAGTACACGAAAAAAAATCATCAACATCAAGTTGTTTAGGATGAGATAATTTACGAAAAAACCCAAACTGGAATTATATACCTATACTTACTTGTACGTAGATAGGTTGTAGGTATACCTAGAGAAAATTTTATTAGTAATATTTTTTTTTACCATTGAGATTTCCTCAAACCTATGGCTTCGACCTAATGGGTTTTATAATTTCAGTTGATAGAAAGTGTTTGCAATAAAGTGTCAGTTGTGCAAGTTTATTGGAAGTGTCGATTGAAAACTGTTATGTACGATTTAAAGAAAGATTATCTCCTCACTGCTGCCATTGCGTTGCAACAATATTTAAAAAAATTTATTAAATTTGCAAAATAAAAATAGAGTAAAATTAATTAAGGTTTGCATGTTAATTTTTTTAACGACTTGCATTAATTAATGATGAGACAATTAAATCTGCAATTAGCGAAATGCACTTGTTTTCATTTCTTTGAAATCGTTTTGTTGTCCCAGGTTTAGGTAACAAAATCATTTTAAGTGTCTGCAGTTTAATAAAAATATAAAAGTACAAAAGTGCAAGGTTAATTGTCACACTTTCTCAGAAACAAATCGACACACCGAACAGGTAAACGATCTACAAAACAATTGCAGTCAAGTAGCTGCATAATTATGCTTGCAATACATAATCGTTTTGCATGTTAAAACAAACTGATACATAAGTTAATTGTTGCAAATTTAACGACTGTTTCCCAGAGCGATTTCCTGAACCCATTGACCCGCTACCGCTACCTCAACTAGAAAGGTTAGGTTTATACATGAATGTGTGAAGTACATTATCATTGTTGATTTTATAAAACCATTTCTGTCAGAGAAACGTAAAAGACAAAGCCATTGAAAGAACAATGGCGGTGTAATTTCCTATCGCAATTTGGTATCCGTATAACTTAACAATAGATGCAATTGGGACAAAAGACAACTGTCACCCATGTCGATCCGTTGAAAGAGTTGTCAGCTAACATAGTAAACTCAGCTTAAGCTCAAGCATAGGCATCAAGTCAAGTCAGATGACGACGACGGATGCGCGACATTATCAACGACCACTACATTTTGTCATTAAATCGGCCAAGATAACCCAGACAACTAACCACTGGCTGGCGTCGATGACAACCAAAAGACCTACCTCAGTGTTTCTGAAGATTTTTTTTTGTTCTGGTGGCTTTTATGTTCACTGTTCAACCAGACGAACGCGGTCAAAGGTGGTCGTTTCCGTTTTTGATCCTACTTGATGGGTATATTGAAGACAACAGGACAATAATTGCTCCTAATTTGTTGTTTGATCTATGTCATTGTTTAGATATTGGAAAGCTGATTGGATAAAATTTAAAGATTAAGTTGCTGGTAAGGGAGGATGGGCAACTTGGCCCCCCTCACTAAAGAACGAGGTATATTAAATTAAAAAGGTCATTCGGATTTTGACATTTTATTAACATGCGAATTTTCCGGCAGCTGCGAATCGGTAATACCATTGAGTTTATGCACATAGAGGAATCAAGATGGTTTCAAACTCACCAAAGTAGATGTCGCTAAATGAGCATATCGAGTAATTACTATTTCTTTAATTCCATCACGTAACGAAAAACACTCAACCCGAACCGAACAAAATTCTTGTGCATACATTTGTATTTGTTTTTCTTTATTTCTATTGCCTTTTAACTCAAGAATAATTGGTACAAGAGTAAAAAATAAAACAAGTCAATAGTAACGACATCCTACGAGCATTATTTGAAACTTACTTTTGAAAAAGATGATTTCTCTGTGTGTAATTGAATTGTAATTGAATGGTAATTGAATTGAATTGAATTGAATTATTGTATTGAGTCTTTTTTTTAGTAACATTTGCTTTTTAGTCTAATTACAATTCGTCTTGCCTGTTTTAATATAAGTAAACTGCGGCTATTATGTATTGACTGCTTTTCTGTTTCTTTGTAGTTTTAGGTGTGCTACAATGTCTGCCTCATGGCTTACAATTTATAGTGACACTACTCTTGTTGATGACAGAGAGATTTATACAGTTGCTTCTGACGTTTTGCCACCATAATTAAGTTAAATTAATAGATAGACCTACAAATAGTATGTACAAGAGACAGAAAATATATACCTTAAGACTAATTCTACAATAAAAATGTGTGCAATACCAATACAACACTACATTATAAGAGAAAGGGATTTATAATTCTAAACAATTGTTCTTTAATTTTAGAGCGAGAGCTCTATATTTTTCTGTTTAGCTATATGCTTAGAAAGTATATGACATTTAGGTTAGGTTACGACTTTACACGTTTCTTTTTTTTTAATAAGACGATATTACAAAGATTAATTTTTACTTTTAAAATGAGCATGTTTTTATGAAATTTTAGGCACTGTGAATTTACATAATTAATTTTAAGAGAGATTAATTGCACGATGTAATATTTAGAAAATAATATAAAATAATATCTATGTAAATAAATTAGATTATTGAGAGAAACACAGTGTATCTTGCTGAGGCAGTTTTCAGAATGAGTATATTTTTTACTTGATATGAAAATATTTTTACAAACATGAAAATAATATATTACTTAAATATGATACACAACAAGTAAAAATGAACAAGTAATTATATTATTTCAACACCCTCACTTATTAAGAATTTCAAATTAAGATTATTACAGTTATATATGAACTCCAAGACAATAATTAAAATAAAAATTAATACTAATTCATATATCTACGTAATAAAGATACAATTTCAATTTCTTAATATAATCCCATAGCTTTTGTACAAAAATTATGTTTACCAATACCAACAGCTTTTGTCAAGTTATCGGCAACCATGTTGTCCGTAGGAATATATTGAATCTCAATCGTTTTATCATCTAATTTTTCTCGTATAAAATGGTATCTTATATCTATATGTTTTGATCTAGGTCGAAATCCGTCAGATTCAGCCAACTTCATAGCTCCTTGGTTATCACATAGTAATTTTATTGGATGAGATTTCTTACCAAGCTCACAAGCTAGTTGTTTTATCCAAATGGCTTCTTGTATAGCTGATGCCATAGCCATGTACTCAGCTTCAGTACTCGATAAAGCTACTGTCGGTTGTCTCTTGCTAGACCAAGTTATTGCAGCATTTGACATTTTAAAGATATATCCAGTACATGATCTTCTCTTATCAACATCAGATGCCCAATCAGCGTCAGTATATCCATGTAAATCCTTGCAGTTAGATTTGTCATATGTTAACTTCAATTCGATTGTACCTTTCAAATATCGCATGATTCGCTTAACAGCTTTCCAGTGCGCAAAACCGAAATTCGAGTTAAATCGACTCACATCATTCACTGCGAATGCGATATCAGGTCTTGTACATTGAGCCAAAAACAACAAACTACCAACCGCCTCTTGATATGGAATTCTGTCTAATTTTTCATCACTGTGAGATTCTTCATGTACCATGTTGATTGAAAGTTTTTGATTAGCATCACTAGGAGTTGACACTGGTCGACATTCATGCATGTTAAATCGATGTAATACTTTTCTTATGTATCCAGATTGATCAAGTTCGATTTTTTCATCAGATTGTTGAATGCGTATACCCAAACAATTCTTTGCAGGCCCCATATCTTTCATTTTGAATGATGAACTCAAAGCTTCTTTTAAATTTTCTAAAGTTAAGGTTTCATTCCAAAATATCAAAAAATCGTCAACGTAAATAGATACTATTAAGTTTAGTTGTTCATTAAAGTAGATACAAGGATCCATTTTAGACTTTCGCAAACCAAACTTCTTCAACACTCCATCAAGCTTTATATTCCATTGTCTCCCAGCTTGTTTCAGTCCATAGATAGCTTTCTTGAGTCGACATACACGTCCTGTGCCATCATCAAAACCTTCAGGTTGTTGAATGAAAATTTCTTCTTCCAGGTCACCTTGCAAAAATGCGGTAACAACATCCATTTGGTCAATCTTCAAGTTTTGTTGCACAGCAAGAGCCATCAAATACCGAATCGATGAATATCTAACGACTGGAGAATACGTTTCATTATAGTCAATACCATACTTTTGACTACAACCTTTGGCAACGAATCTAGCTTTGTATCGAGTTATAATACCTTCCTCATCTCGTTTTGTAGAAAAAACCCACTTCGCTTTTAATATCTTACGATTTTTCGGAAGGTCAACCAATTCCCAGGTGTTGTTTGCTTGTAGGGAATTCATTTCACTCTTCACAGCATCTTTCCAATCGTTTGCATTCTCTCTAGACATTGCCTCATTATAAGTTAATGGATCTTCATCTACATCTATTCGTGACAAATAAGATACGCAATCTTCATACACTCTTCGTTTTGATATTCGGGATGATCGTCGTAATTGCAATTGTTTTTCCTCTTGACCCGAATCTTCATCTAAGTTTTCATTGCCATTAGTACCTCCATTTTCAAGATTATCTTGAACTACTTCCTCTGCCCTCACTGAATCAAAATCTTGTTCAACATGAATTTGATTCAAGATTGGCAAGTAGTTTTCGTAAAAAATAACATCTCTACTTATCTTGAGTTTCTTGGAAATCGGATTAATGCAACGAAAGCCTTTAGTGTCACTATCATACCCGACAAAAATCATCTCACGAGATTTAGGGTCTAATTTGCGGCGTTGCTCTTTCGGAATGTGCACCATTACTCTTGATCCGAAAATTCTCAGATTTGAAAGATCCACTTTCAACCCTGACCATACCTCTTCTGGTGTTGTATCCTTCCAAGATGAACAGACTGATCGGTTGATCAAGTACGCTGCCATGTTGCAAGCTTCAGCCCAGTAAACCTTATCAACTTCAACATCAAACATCATGCACTTTGCACGTTCAATGATGGTCCGGTTCATTCTCTCTGCACATCCATTTTGCTGCGGAGTATATGCATTGGACCGTTGATGTTGTATACCATTGGCTTTGAAGAACCTTTCAAATTCTTTCGAGCAATATTCGGTGCCATTATCTGTTCTAACCGTTTTAATTTTCTTTTCAATTTGATTTTCAACAAAAGACTTAAATTCTTTGAAAATACCAAACACTTCAGATTTTTGTTTCAAGAAATATACAAAAACTTTCTTTGAATAATCATCGATAAAGCTTAATAAATACCTGGCACCTCCTATTGACTTAGTTTCCATCGGGCCAACCAAATCCGAATGAATAAGTTCCAATAAGTGTGTCGACTTGCTTTCACTAGACTTGAATGGTGGCCTAGCATGCTTTCCTTCAGCACACACTTGACAATTTTGCAAACCAATCTCTTGATCCTTGAAATGGACTCCTGTCACTGCTCCGTCCCGCATTTTGCATAAGCTTTGATAATTTAAATGTCCAAGTCTTCGATGCCATGTAACAGCAGTATCAATTTCATCCTTCGATAGCATGCACATTGATTCCTGGTTCCAAATCTTGTAGACTCCATTGTCAGCTTTGCATCTTGCAACTATCCTTTCGTCTTTATTATATACAGTACATCCTTCCTTATTAAAAACAACACTGTTATTTTTCTGTACTAATTGGTGTACTGATAACAAATTCGTTGATAGATCAGGAACAAGCAATACATCCTTCACTTCAATGGTATTATTGTTTATCACAATACTCGCATCACCAACACATTTGACTTGCATCCTCGAATTATTTGCTGTTTTGATTTCGTCAACCTTTGACTCTTCGCAATCATGCAACAAATTTCCATTAGGAGTCATATGGTTCGATGCTCCACTATCGAGATACCATTCAGCGCATTGTTTCCTTCCATTACAAGCTAGAAAAGCATCTTTTGTATTTCCAGTTCTGTTCTTATGTTCAGAAGTTCTTTTTGATTTCTCTGGGCATTCAGAACTCTTGTGTCCTTTTACACCACACGTATAGCATTTGATAAATTTTGGTCTTTTATTTTCTTTCTTCACCAAATTTTTACCAATAAATGCATTACCTGATTCTGCTTTTTCAAACTGCGTATCAAGAAGCTTCATCTTAATCTCGTCAGCAGTAATCTTTTGAACGTTTCCTTCAAAGCTCATAATAAGTGGTTTGTATTCTTCAGTTAAACCAGCCAATAAGATCGCTGCCAACCATTCATCACCGATATTGAATCCAATACATGTTAACTTACTTGATGTTGACATTATCTGATCAATATAACATTGCATGTTATCACATTGATCAAGCCGTATGGATATCAATGTTCGTAAAAGCCCAATTTTTCGCAGCAGACCTCTATCTTCAAACATATTTTGAAATGTTCGCCAAATTTCCAACGCGGACTTACAATGTCTGATATGAACGTAAAGCTCTGGTTCAACAGACAAAACAAGCATTGTCTTGGCTTGACTAAGCATCTGTAGATCCTTTTCTTTCGCTTCTGTTGGGTTTTCACCGGAGACCACAATACAATCTTGAAGCTTCTTGAATTCAAGATAATTTTGCATGGCAAAACTCCAATTGAAAAAATTCTCACCACCTCGCAATTTCTCAACCGAAAAACCTTCATTCTTGGAATTCATCTTCTTGTATTCTTTATTCTTCTTCAAAATAATTCAATACACAAATTTTTCCAAAATTTCCAGAAAAGTCTATTTCAGTTTCTTCAGTTTCCTCCTGGGCCCATAACCTATTGAGAGAAACACAGTGTATCTTGCTGAGGCAGTTTTCAGAATGAGTATATTTTTTACTTGATATGAAAATATTTTTACAAACATGAAAATAATATATTACTTAAATATGATACCCAACAAGTAAAAATGAACAAGTAATTATATTATTTCAACATAGATGATCTTCATTAGGTTGAAAACTTTTTGATTGGGTTGGCTGTTTCGTTAATGCCACGAGAACTGGTCTGATACTCGTCTCTGCTATAAGATGAAAACTGCTGATTTGTAACAGTATAGTACCTAGCGGTAAAAAAAACTGGGCGGGAAGACGCCGCACAATGGGGCGGCTTATATGATGGAGTCGGAATAAACCCAAAAAATGATTTGCGAGAGATGAGTATACAAAACTATTTTTCCGTACATTCCAATGTATCATTTGCAAAAACAGTTATAATTTTTCTTGCTTTTTCACTCCTTATGATGTAATTGAAAACCATATTTTAATTTTCTTACAACATGTGTCTTAATAAGTAGTAAAGTTGGCCAGTGTTAGTTAAGGTATAATTTTTGATTTAATTCTTTGAAAACTAAACTTTAATATGGAATCGATAGCTTTAGGTATGGTATTTATGTGGATTTGTTTTAAAATAAAACTAGTTTGATTACAATTTCGACCTAATTATATTAAAATTAATTAATTAATTAAAATAAGCGTAGCACTGCTACGCAGATTCCCTGCTAGTAGTTGATGGCGCCCCTAGTTATGTTGGAACACGCATGAAGTTGGCTACTGGCGGTTAATATCTAATACGTCAATGGTACTTACTTATTAAATTTACTTCTATGTTCAAACTATGTATACAAGAAATATTTTTTTTTTTGTGATCTGTATTAAACTTGAGTGGAAATTTGGACAATTTTTTAAGTTGCTAAGTATAAGGTAGATTTACACACGAGATTTTTCTATGCCAATATAGCTTAACTTCTTGTGTATATAATGAAACAACAAACTTATGCTCATAAGTGCTCCTTTTTTTTATTTAGTTTTTCCAAATCGACTACTTTAGCCAAATTTGTTTATTAATTCATACATATTCTCAAAATGTTGTTATTTTCGTGTAGGTTCAAATTCAAATAATTTCTTTTATAAAATGATTGAGTTGTTCGACCTCATGAAGGAATCGGGGCTACAAAGACTAGACAAGAAAATTAAGTTTATGAAGGCATAACTTCAAACTTACCACTTCAAAGAGCTCCAACATATTATTTCTCAAGTTTGAATAAAATTTTGAGAAAAATGTACTAAATGTGGTAGAAATTAAATCCGTTTTAAATAAAAGACACGACTAGGTCGCACAAACTTGCTCAAATAGCAAGTGAGGAAATGCTTTTTTTGCCGTTGAGTCAACAGCAAAAAAGCACAACTAGCCACTGGATCGAGCGTACTTCTCTTGGATCCTGGATGTTGTAGCCTTTCAATTTGTGTATGTGAAATATTTTTTTAAATTGTTTCAATAAAATTTAAATGCAACAATTAAAAAAATTAATAGTTAAAAAATAATATAAATAACAAATAATGAAAATTAATTTACATCAAATCAAATATAACAATATATTTAACAACTTTTTTACCAAAATAGGTTAATTTTTAGAAATAATCCATGGTTTCTAAACAACTTCAAAAAAACTTTTTCTAAAGAAACGGGATTCAAACTATCTGAAAGGTGTTTATTGGCGTATCACTTATTTCAAATTTTATCAAATTTTTTTTAGAGCCGTTTTTGGAAAAAATAAGCTCATCAACGTTAGGTATATGGCAGGAACCGTTAGTTTTAGGCCTAGAACAAAAATTCCAAACCCACCCTGCCGGTCAGTCTAAAAAACCTATATACAAAGTTTAAGGAATATCGGCTTCAGGGGCGAATGACAGACAGACAAGCAGACACACAGACACACAGACTGAATTTCCAGACTAAGGTAATAATAATAAAATTTAAACATCAACCATATTTTTTTTTATTGACTAATAATTGAGTCCTGCTTAAAAATGTTGTTTCCGGTGTATATAGCTCATTATATGAATTGTTTCCAGTTTTTGAGGTATCTTGCCCCGCTGTGCACCGTCCTTACTCTTTGAACTTGAGAAAATATTAATATGAAGAATTTTCTAGTTAAAACTAATTTATGTTGTGTTTTGTGTTAATATTTGTATATAATAGATCGTTTATTAACTTTATCGTTTAGTGAAAATTAAAATAAATCGATATTTGCTCCTGAAATTGCAATAAAGCATTTATTCGCATTCGCTGGTCGCAGCTCATGGCAAGGCACTTACACTTTGGCTAATTGCAGCGCGATTCTTTTTTCGAGGCACGCGCTATTATCTACGTAATGATTTTAGGAGTCGACTCAAATTTTATTTTATTTTATTTTATTTTATTTTATTTTATTTTCTAAGGATGCAATATAAATCAATTTATATTGTCCAGAATGTTACGCCGGGTTGCTATGCCCATATGGCGGATATAATATATTAATATTTAACTTAAAATTTTTGCAAACAAAAAATTAAGGATATTTTATATAATACAAAGTTATGAAGATTAGATGTTAAATTCTATTTACATTTATGTATGTTCTTTAGTTTTGTGTAAAGATAAATAGGTATATATTATTTTAAATGTTTATTTTATATTTTAATAATAGTGGAAACAATTTTGATTCTCTGGGATCTACTGATGGATCTAGTAATATTTGGAGGCTAGGTACATTTCCTTTGAAGTGTTCCTTCGTTAATTTGCAATCTTGTAAGACATGGTTTATTGAAAGTAGTTCACTGCACGTGTTGCATGATTGTGGTTCTTTTCTGTTAAAAAGGTGGGATTTGTTAAACATGGTATGTCCTAATCTTATTCTTGCGATTTGCACTGCTTCCAATCGGCTTAACTTTATGTTGTAAGTCACAGGTGATAAATCGAGTTTATGTGTTCTCAAAAAAGATTTTGATTGCTCCCAACGGTTTTCTAATTCCTCTCGAAGAATTCTTAAGGATTGCATCAAAAGTGGCTTGGCAAATGGTGGTATTTTGTACTCCAAAGGCATTCTTATAGCATCCCGTGCACCAGTGTCTGCTCTTACGTTCCCTGGTATGCCAACATGTCCTGGTGACCATATTAAGTGAATACGTGGACTTTCTGAGCAAAGGTTAGCTCTTAGGGCTTGGATGATCGGAACATTGTTTTTATTGTTTTTGATAGCAAGGATCGCGCTTAAAGAGTCGCTGCAGATTGCCGTTTTGATGGTTAAAGATGTAGCATACTTAAAAGCTTCAGCGAGTGCCATTACTTCTCCAATGTACGAGTTTTGATATGGGGTGGAAAGTTTCTGTAATATTAAGTGATTGTTTGAACTGTCAAGTCTATAAACACAATAACTGGTCACTCCATCTTTGCAAGAAGCGTCTGTGTAAAGAACACAACCGAAATTTCCAGTTTCTAAGATTTCAACAAACTTTTGTCTAAATACTTCGCTTGGGGTACTTTCTTTTAACGATTCTTTCAAGGAAGTATTTATAAGGTAATCAGGAAATTGCCAAGGGGGTGTTTGATTGTCATAGCACAGGAATTCAGGAATGCTTACATGTAAAACCTTGATATTACGAATAGATCTGAGGATAGCGCTTTTGTTTTTTGATGTTTCGGATTGATTCCAACCCGATTTATAAACTTCATGAAGAACATGCTTTACATTTGTAATGCTTTTTGAAAAAAGCTTGTTTTGACTTATAATTTTCATATATTTAAAGCTTACAATGTTTGCTTCTGCTAGTAGAGCGTCAATAGGAGTCGAAGGCAATGCACCTAATGCAGTTCTCAATAGAGCATTAATTTTAATTTGCCCATTTTGATCGTTTTTCTTCGTCCAATGAGAGTATATGGTCAAACAGTGCTGGATAGCTCCCCTTAAGAGTGTTTTTGCAATATCGATAGAAGTGTTAATATGAGGTCCTTTGTGTTTGCGGCAAATTATTTTGAGTAAATTGTTAACTTTGCCCAGTTTTTGCGACACTATTTTTTCATGAGAATGCCATCTCCATGTTTTGGTACACATGAGTCCTAAGAATCTTACATTGTTTAAAAGAGGTATACTTGTGGTTCCGATGTTTATAGGATTATTGGTGCAGTTATGTTTCCTGCAAATGTGCAATGCCTCTATTTTGTCAGTTGGTATTTTTGCTCCCGATTCTTGGCACCACTTGAGTGCTTTTGATACTGTTAAACTTAAAATATCTTTAACCTCTTCTGGTTTGCCTGACGCCAAGACAAAAATATTGTCGGCATAAGTCAGCACAGTCTTTGTCCATACCAATTGCGATTAAAGGTTTTCAAGAAGCGAGTTAACATAGGCGTTATACAAAATTGTAGATATTGGTGAACCTTGTGGAATTCCATTCTGAATAACAGTGACACTCGAAAGGTGTCCATTTATCTTTACAATAACTGTTCTATTTGACATAAAAGCATGTATAACCTGAAGTATTTGTTTGCCGATTCCCCACTCTTTTAACTGGTTTATTACTCCAAAATTGGTGACTCTTTCAAATGCTTTCTCCAAATCCATAGACAAAAGAACAGAATGGTGACGTAGAGCTAACTCTGCATGCGCTGCGTGATCTAACATGTGTAGCAAAGTATGGGTACCTCTATTTGGTCTAAATCCATGTTGACCACTGTTGAGGAGCTTTTCTTGAGTCCATTTGAGTCTGTTCCCTACTATTTTCTCGAATAGTTTGGCCAGTACTGAAAGAAGGGATATTGGACGATAGCTATCTAACGAATTCTGGTTTGCGTTGGACTTAGGAATGGGAATTAAATGAGCTTTTTTCCATTCATGTGGGTAAATACCATTATTTAGAATATCATTATATAGCCTGACTAACCTGAGAATCACTTCCACGCCAAGATGCTTAAGCATTTTGAAAGAAATTTTGTCAGAACCGGGAGTTGAACCTTTAGTTTTGTTAAGAGCTTCCATTAACTCGTGTAGTGTAATTGGGTGGATAATTTGGTCACACTCATAGTTTAGTGTTGTACTTTGAAAACTGTTCTTCTTTCTCAAAACAAGATCTGAAAAGTTGTTGTCGGAGCTATATCCTGGCCATTTGTTTGCAAAAAGTTCTGCTATTTCATAAGGATCTAAAACAGGGATGGAGTTGTGTATTATCACGTTGATGGCTTTTCCAGAGTAGTTTCCGTTCATTGCTTTAACCTTATTCCATTAAATTTTTGAATCAATTGACGGATTGATTGAAGCCAAAAAGTTTATCCATCCATTTGCTTTGGCTTTTCGCACTTCTCTTTTTAATTTTGCGGCTATACGTCGGTAGGCGATGGTATTAGCAATGTTCGGCGAGCGTTTAAATAGCATCCATGCCTTTTGCTTTTCTTTTGTCATTTTATTTAAATCAGCGTTGAACCAGATAGGTTGAGCGGTATTACACGGCGGGTGGGAGGCATGAATTGAAGTAGATGCTGCAAACCTTATTATTTTTTTAATGCTAGCGGATTCTTTGTTTATATTTTCAGAAACTCTAATAGAAGCATTTGCTTGTTGCGCTTTATTTGCAAACTTTTCCCAATTGGCTTTTGATTCAATAAACCTAGAATGAAAAATACTCGAAAATTTGCAGGTTGCTGAGGTCTCAAATAGAATTGGAAAGTGGTCGCTCCCTTCTAAACAATCATGTGTTTTCCAGCTTACGTTAATTGCAATTTCAGCAGATGCAAGTGTTAAGTCAATGGCCGTAAACGTATTTTTTGAAGAAAAATGAGTAGGAGAACCCGTGTTCAAGAGAACCAGGTCAGAGTTTTGCAGCCAACTTTCAACTACTGTACCTGAACTGTTTGTGTAAGGTGAGCCCCAAAGAATGTTGTTAGCGTTGAAATCACCAACAATCATGCTGTGAGAAAGATTATTTGCATTGAGGTTCAGATATTGTTGTTGGGTCGCAATATTTTGCGATTGTCTATATTTATTCTGCAGAGTAATTGGCTGAGGCAGGTTAATTGTAAGTGTTTGAGTTAAGAAGATGTCTTGTGTATGGGAGTAAGAGTGGGGAATACCTGATTTTATTAATATTGCTGTTCCATCTTTATTGCGATCGTGTGAGTTATTACTGAAGTATGCAATATACTCTTTGTATTTTGTGGGAGCATTTTTAATTAGGACTTTTGTTTCTTGTAACGCTATGATTGTAGGATTGTATTTTTTAATTAGAATATCCAAATTGGAAAGATTGTTAAAAAATCCCTGGATATTCCATTGGAGTATTTTGAGTTGAATTTTTCTATTTCGTCTATCCATTTTTATGCAGAAGTGGGATGATCGTTTTGGTCTAGTAGTGGAAGGTTATGAAGTTCTGAAGAGTAGCTTGATTCAGATGCCAACAAATTATTGCCAGCGTTTTGCAAAGTTGAGAGATTTTCCATTTCGCTATCTTCTATCAACGAACTGTTTACGAGTTCATCTGAACTTATATTAGCCATGGAATGTGAAACCGCTATATCAAGATTTGTTGATTCTGTTATTGATTCTATCATATCAGAGTTGTTTTTAGTTTTGTTAGTGTTAAAGTTGTTGTTTTGTTGGTATGGAATTGTGGTTTGATTTTTGGGTGTGTTATGTTCTAAATTTTGTTTGGCTTCGGCAGTTGGAGTTATAGTTGTGTTTGGTGTAACGGATGTTGTTGTTGTTTGAAAGTTGGAGGAAAAATTTTGAGTGATGTGTGCAAAAGTTTCTGGTAAAGTTTTATGTGTAGTCGAGGATAAATCACTAGCAATTTTTTCTTTAATAATTTCAGCCATTGATTTGTTTGAATTTCGAGATGGAATATGGGGTACATACAAATGCCCTGACTTACCGTACTCTTCCTTAGCTTCTTTGATTGTGCAGCGTTTCATCGTTTTTATAACCATTATTGTTTTTTCTCTTACAAAAATTGGACAGTTTCGGTCCTTTGATGAGTGTTCAGCAGTCATACAGTTAACGCAGAATAGTCTCTTGCATTCTTCTTTGTGTGGAACGATTTCAGCGCAATTAGCACATAAATTGTCAGTCTCTTTGCAATGGTTCTTGGTGTGTCCAATACGTTGACATTTTCTACAGGTCATCGGGTTAGGGAAATAAGGGTCTACAGCCAAAACCTGCCAACCCATTTTAATTTCTTTGGGTGGATGTGGTGCATCAAAAGTTAAAATTGCGGCTCCGGTGGCTTTAAGATTTCCATCCTGGTTTTTGAACATTTTTCTAACTTCTGTAACGCTGAATATTTTAAGCGAATCTAAGATGTCGTTTTCGGAAAGATCAATTATATTGTAGGAATATATTCTTCCCTGGCAAGAGTTAAGGGATTGATGATATTTTATTTCTACAGGGATTTGCCCTAACGATTTGCATTTTATTAATCTATCCGCAATTTCTTTTGTGTTTACTTGAATTAATAAATCACCGTTCCTTAGTGCTTTTATGTCTTTATATTGGGTTGTTACAGCATCTATAGCTTTACCTATAATAATGGGGTTTCGGTTGGCAATAGGAGTTTTATCGTTATCTAACAGAGAATTTGTTATTATTAAAAAGCGAGAGAAATCAACTACATTTTGCTGATGGGGAGTAAACAACATGGGCCACTGTTCGATCTTATCGTCTTTATTGTTTTTTTTCTTTTTGTTTGGATGAATGGTTTGCATTGGATCGTTTGGATTCAATCCATGAAACCGGTTTTTGTTATTTACCGCCATAGCGGCAGGGGACGGAGAGAACACTATATGCACTTGTTAGTTAAAGTTAAGCTAGTATGCGAAAAGAAAATAAAAACTTTTTTTTTTTTCTGGTTTATTTCTCTTTACGAGAGAAGAAGTAAAAACTGTTATCACTTGCACTGGTTCAAGTAATTTATATAAGTCTGATTTAGACAATACCGCACTCTGAATTACCCGACTGCACTGATCGAAAGGTAGCTTGGTACTGCGACTCAAATTTATTATCTCTTTTTTTTTATACACAAAACACAAGTGCATTTTCTATATACGAAGCATTCATGTGAATTCTTGAAGAACCTAAATGGAATGAAGCTAGATTTCAAAATAACGAACAACAGAAATGAGAAACGTCAGAATCACAGAAAATTCGAACCGAACTCACCCGTCAGTTGATTTTTTTTTTTGTTTCCTTGGATGGTATGCGATAATCTTTATCTCAGTCTAAAATCTTATTTTTCTGAGCTAATGTCAGCTTTCGTATGCAAAATGATTTAATCAAAACCATGGAAAGCCCGTAACTAATCCCCCTGTTTTGATTTTCGTTCGGAATTGAACTCGAAAACGAATTGATTTTTGCGCAGATAAAAAATATACATTTCATACAAATAAAAGAAAGTTTTCATGTGAAGAAATATGACAGTCAATAAACAATTTACTTAGATTTTCCGTATTTGATTACTAAGAACATCATCAGGCATGGTGGAGGGAAATAAGAGCCACACTGCCTGGGCCACTATAGGATTTGGGGTGGGTGCGAGTTTGATTGGGTGCAAGTACCACGGGTCTTAATTTTTTGTGGAGGGTCTTATTCCCCCTTTAAAAAGGGATTAATGACCATAGGTGTTATTTCCTTTTATAGTGGGAGTCAAGACCCACGGGCCTTAATTCCGCGGCCCTTATTTCACTGCACCTAATCAATTACACAAACGTGCCTTCTTCCTTAAAGGTCATGAAAACGCTGATGAGTTATAAGTTTAAAAAATATATTAAAGGATGAAAAGGCATTCGTAAAACCAAAATTGTCTCACTAAAAAGTGTAATCAATATTTACATCTTTCAAGGGAAAAGAAAGCGCTTTCATCAAAATTCATGATGGATGCATTCGACATCGCTTCTTTCTGCCATTTCTACATTTCGTCTCCAACTCTCTTTATTATTTTAATCAACGATCTTTCGTCTGAAACTGCTAACCCACTTAATTGGTTTCGTGGAAGAATCACATTCGTTTCTAGAACTGTGTTCTTCGATTTTTCCATCCCATTAGATCTCAGACGGTGTACCTACGATCGAAAAAAAAAACATTTTCACAAAATGAGGCTATCAGAAAATATTCCCTGTCTACAGGAGCATCCATTCATGGTCCACTCGAACCCCTATTACCGAGATCCTGGAAACTTTTGTATTTTTATATCCGTGACTACGACTCATTTAAATTGTGCAGCTTCTCTTAAGTTGATATTTTATTTACTTTTTCTATGCACAGAAATACTGATTAAAATTTTACTTGGAGATGAAAAAAATATGACAGCAAAAATTTAAGTTCATCGACTAAGCAGTGTACAAATTAAAGGTTTAACAAAAATCATTCAATCCTCTAAGACTTAAGACATACGTCGTATACAGGGTGAGTCATGAGCAATGCGACAAAATGCTAGGGCGTGTAGGTTGCGTTGAGACAAGAAAAAATCGTATGGGAGGGGGGGGTCTATTCCCCTCCGTTTAGCCAGGAGGGGCAATTTTCGAAAAAACTGACTTAAAATGGGAAAAAAATTATTTAAAATTAACGGCTTCATTCACAATGCTGTGCGATACGTTTTTGAAAAGCCAATAACTTTTTCTTTCATTCTGTGTTTAAATAAATCTATTCTAAGAAAAAGTTTTTGAAATATTAATTTTCAGTCAAAATTTTGAAAAAAAAAATTGAAAAAAAAATTTCAAATTCATTTTTTTCAAAATTTTACGTAATTAAGTGCTAATTTTAATTTCAAATTTCAATGCTGTTATTAATTTTAAGTCTAAATAAGAAAACCGGATGCAAAAATTTTATGTCGTTCTCAAGAAATTAAAAAAAAACCAAAACCACCTTTTTCTAAGAAAAACATTTATTTTTATTGTAACGAAGCAATTTATTTATTTATTTAGCATTAATCTTAGTTTTTTTTACTTTGTTTTTAATTGGAGTTTTATGAGAACGTAATAAAATTAAATAGTATTGGAATAACCCTGGATTAATATTATTTTCATTGATAACTTCTGAAAACTGACCTGTCAATATTTTTGCCTTGGCCTGCCCGCAGCCCATGGGTTCTACCTGTTATGGGGACAATAAAACCGCATTTTTTCTAATGAAAAAAAAAGAAAATTGCAACGCAAGATAAATAAAAGGCATTGCAGTTTTGCTTAGTAATTATTTCAAATTTGCATATTAACTCATTAACACGTAACGATGTCAAGCTCATACACCCGAGAAGAATTAACGGACATGCATTTCTGCTACGGTTTAGCTAATGGTCGAAGTCGTGAAGCCGAAAGACTGTACGCTGATAGATGTCCCTATTGTCCCCATAACAGGTAGAACCCATGGGCTGCGGGCAGGCCAAGGCAAAAATATTGACAGGTCAGTTTTCAGAAGTTATCAATGAAAATAATATTAATCCAGGGTTATTATAATACTATTTAATTTTATTACGTTCTCATAAAACTCCAATTAAAAAAAAAGTAAAAAAACTAAGATTAATGCTAAATAAATAAATAAATTGCTTCGTTACAATAAAAATAAATGTTTTTCTTAGAAATAGGTGGTTTTGGTTTTTTTTTAATTTCTTGAGAACGACATAAAATTTTTGCATCCGGTTTTCTTATTTAGACTTAAAATTAATAACAGCATTGAATTTTAAAATTAAAATTAGCACTTAATTACGTAAAATTTTGAAAAAAATGAATTTGAAATTTTTTTTTCAATTTTTTTTTTCAAAATTTTGACTTTGAAAATTAATATTTCAAAAACTATTTCTTAGAATAGATTTATTTAAACACAGAATGAAAGAAAAAGTTATTGGCTCTTCAAAAACGTATCGCACAGCATTGTGAATGAAGCCGTTAATTTTAAATAATTTTGTTCCCATTTTAAGTCAGTTTTTTCGAAATTGCTCCTCCCGGCTAAACGGAGGGGAATAGTTCCCCCCTCCTGTACGATTTTTTTCTTGTCTCAACGCAACCTACACGCCCTAGCATTTTGTCGCATTGCTCATGACTCACCCTGTATATGTCGCGATGGCGATGTATACGATCATCGCAGTGTCAGATTTTTATTGAAATCAGTTTTACTTGTTCTACAGGGCAAGTGATAAGGTTTTTTATGTAATTTTTAATTGCCATCATAAGTTTGATTTTATATGAGTTATGAGTGAATTGCATAACAGCCCTTGCATTACTTTTCATCACTGATTCACGGCTATTCAAAATCATAATTTCTTTATAAATAACTTCAGTTTATTTTTCAATAAGAACATGATGTAACAAATACTATAATAAAATATCCTGTGTTAGAACATCAGGCGTCTTTTCAACATGTCAATCATTTGCAATGTCAAATTTTAAAAGGGGTAAAACATCACAACCAAATCGAATTTTAAAATATTATTTAAATTCCCTTGTTGTCATTCACTTTGTGGCAAACCCTCTCTTAATCCTTCTTTTCGACAAGGTTATCAAGAAAATTATTCTATTGAATGCCTCTTTGTGTTAAAGGGTTTTCGTCAGTATTGTTGATGGTGACATTGCATGCATTACATAACTAAAACTTAAATAATTTATTTAAAAAAAAAAGAATATTTGGCGATTTTGTTCAATTCGGCGCAGTCTTTCAATTTTGAAATACAGCACTTTTAATATCAATTTGTAAGACACCAGTGTGACATAGGATAAACGTTGACTTTCGTTCGACTGTGAACTCGTCATATTGGCATACAACATACAATTTCACTACCACCGTACAAAGGCTTTCAGGAACAGAGGTAGATATTGCTTGTATACGGACGACACGGAACGAGTGTAAGCTGTCTAAATTAAAAGAGCTACCAAAGGAGCATATTGATAACATGTCACATACGAATTTTATCCTTTTGTTATGGTTGAAATGTTTTTAATATTTGTGTTATTTCATTTAGCTATGGCATGTGTCGATGTCGATATAATATTAAAAGCCATTTTGTATAAAGAAGATTGCTAAGTGTTTTTTTTTGTGAATGACAATAAGTCTTGATTGGTTAAATAAATTTCACAAAACATAGACCTTTAATCAATGAAATTTACAATTAGCCCAGGTTCAAATAAACTTCAAAATAATTTTAATAGTGATGACTGACGATTACATTTTATGTTATGGCTCAACTTAAAAAAAAAAAAAATACCCAACTTGTAGGGTTTGAGCAAACAAAATAACGGTACTCGTACTTTATTGTATGTTTTTATTTTTCGCAATTTTTCAGTAGGTATCTTGACATAATAGTTTCTTCACTTAGGTCTTAACGTACTTAAAAAAATAATTACAAATGTAAATGAAATAACATAGCTTGGCTGAAAATTTAAACATTTTTTAAATCAATTTTTAAAATGAGAGTCAACTCTTCAAATTCGAATTGAAACGAGAGGCAACTTAGTCGACATACATCATACTTAAAAAAAAAAAAAAACTAACTTAATCATCAGCACAATCCCTTCGTTACAATTTTAAAGTATACGATGTTCCTATACATAAGCAGTCATTTGTCATTTCGTATTCGCCAAACATTCAACTGTGTTTTTATTTACAAGATCACTTTGGATACAATGGATTCTGTATTCAACTTAACCTTTGTAATGTCAAAATTTATCCTTGGAATCAAATTTAACGACCTTTTAACTCAATTGGCACACGGACACGGCCTGAATAACATAAAATTTTAATGAAATAGATGAATATTATTTAAACAATTAATTTTATTCCGAGAAAATCAATAAACTTTGCTCCTTGCATTTTTTACCAGTCCCCTGGAAGGTTGAAAACTTCAAAAATTTGGGTATTTTGGATATCTATCGAATTTCTATCTCAAAAGAAAAGTCAAGTGAGTGTTTACAAAAATAAATATAATATAAGTAGGGAAATTTTATTCATAATTTCTTTCTTTTATTTTTCCAAATGAAGTATGGTTGTTGGCTTGAAAATAGTGAAAATTATTTGAAAAAAGGAACAAAAATTTTATTCCGAGGTCTGAGAAATTTTTAGAAGATGATGAATTTTACCGGGTTTTTTCGAGCGTTTTGATATATGCAAACTAAAATCTACGATCCAATATAACTTTTTAAAGGGGATATTGAAGCCATGAAAACCTTTTTTACTTCAGTATTTTCCAATTTAAGGGAAACAATTTGGTGTCTTGAAATAACGCCAAGTGAAATAAGGCCAATTTTTGTAAGTTGGTCTTATTTCGCTTTTCAAAAGTGTAATAAAGCTAATTTTCAATTGTTTGCTTTATTTCACTTTACAAAAGTTCCCATCTATTGGAATACAGTCAAGTGAAATACGACCAAATCTTATATAACAAATCTTGTATATTAAAAGGTCAAGAAGAAGAAAATTATGTAATAGGTATACAAATTGTAGATTATTGGAATTACAAGAGGAATTAACTTTACACAAACTTGAAATGAACGTATCTTTCATCCTAATATAAGTGGGAATTTAATTCACAAAAAAAAAGTGAAATTAGTTCCCACTAGCGTTGAAGTTAGTTCCATGCACCTTTAATAATGTTAAAGGACATTCTAACATATGCATATCTAATTAAAGCTTCCGAATATTTCGTGCCGGAAGTATGAGCAATGTTTCTATAGAGAATCAGCACTCGTGTATAAGAGTGCATTAGACTTTTTTATTCAGTTTTTGTTACTGTTGCATAAAAAAAATTAAAATAAAAAACGATTTTTAAGGAATCCGACACCATTTTATTTAAAAACTGTTAATTATCACAACCACGCGAATTTATTTCTTCTACACAAGGAACATAGTATGTGCTAGTAAAGTGATAAAGTAGCACAACTACTTATTCATTCAATCCCAAGAGTTTTGTTAATTTATTTTATTTTCATATAAATATATGTGCGAATACCCATTCATTTAACATGAATACCTAACCTTAACCACCGTGTAATCTTAATGAATCTAAGTCAAACCAAACTCAACAAACACTTGTATCCCAAAACAGCCCAGATGGGATTACTCCTTAACGTCGACGTGGCGGCGGCGGCGCGGCGTGTCGTGTAGCACTCATCCCTTTTTTTTATAACCAAACTAAAACTCGGACCGTGGCGGCAACGGGCGTTTAACAGATTTCTCTGGAAAACCAGTAGCAGTTGCATATGACAGTTGAAAAATTACAACTCATAATTTAATTCATAAAAAAGGAGAACAAGTTCAAACAGCGCCTGGGATACTTTTTTCAAGGGATCACCCAGGAATAGCCCAGAAATAAACAGAAGTAAAAGTCAAAAGGCTGCGTCAAAGTCGGAGCAGCCGACCGACACGAAGCAGTTTTAAAGTCGTGGTGTGTTGCGGTCAAAGAATCATCATAATCATAACCAGTGGCACCACGAGACAATGAATGCCCATAAGAATACACCTACCTTGGAGACACACACTGCGTTCCCATAAAAGATTCAAATTCACATCACAATCACACCAATGCGGTTGTCGATCTCTATCCAAGAATCTCATGGTCGGTTCTTAGCTCAAGTTTTTGTTTTTTTTTTATTATTTTCATCTCAAAAGGAAAACATTATTCAAGAACTTTTAGCTGCTCCTGATGACCATTCAAGAAATTACTGTCATTAATAAGGTCTCCAGAATTTTTTGTGGGGTTTTGATTTTCCATACACGAATGTCATTTCAACGGATCAAATCTAGGGACAATATTAATGTGGGTAATCCACAAAAAAGAGGATCTTGCCATACACCGCCGCCCGATGCGACAGTCTTCCAGGTAGAGGTGATCATTTACTTGACAAGCAGACAAAGAAAACCAATAAAAACGAAATAATAATAGGGACTGAGGATAGAAGTGAGGAATGAGCATTACTCGCTTATCTATGGTCTTGGCATTAGATTTGAGATCATCTGTCGAGTATCCCACCTAAGACCCTTCGATGCCATACGTATTGTTGACAAATGCAGTTCTATTACTCTAACTAATTTACCAAAATTTAAATATTTTATAGCCAGTCAGTATGACAGGTACAAATGGGAATTTATAATGATATGGGATTTTGGAAAATTAATTAATTATTTGTTCTGACATTTTTTAAACCGATAGATACAATCGATTAACTTGTATTTTATAGAAGCTAAATAATTTTTAATTTATAAAAAAAAGGGCTAAAATGAGCTGAACAAAGCTAATATAAAATGATCCAGTATAGCACTATAAGGTAATAAGGGTACCTACACGCACGTACACTCCACTTTGCATATTTATATCAATACAGAATGCGCATCAACGACTTTATGAATAAAGTGTTTTTATTTTTTTTATAATGTATATTTACATTCTTAAGTTTTGTTGCATTTACAGAATAAATAAAAATATTATATAAAATAGAAGACACTTCATATATCGGCCTTCTTATGTCCATAATATCGACCCTTACTAGCATAGCACCGGTTATGTTGGCTATTTTGGTCGGATGTTGGCCTCTAGGTCTTGAAAAATTAATAAAAATCCGCATAACATTTTTGGATGCATTTATTTTAGCATTTTATTTTTATTTACTGTGACCTTTTCCGCTAAAATAAGACAAATTTGGATACATTTTTGAAAAATCAAAATGATTTATATTTCAAAAATTTTATGCAAAATTGATAATTTTTTTTTAGCATTTTTATTTTTTTTTTGCTACGAAATTCTCCGCTAAAATAAAATTTTAAAGTAAGCGGACAAATGACGAAACCAACGTTCTTAATTTTTCAGATTTTGTAAGAAATTTAAAATTTGTTCGCTAACTTCAGTCTTATTTTAGTGAAAAAAGTCATAAAAAAAATTTCAATTAAAAAAAATTAATTTTTAAACATTTAAGTCGGATCGAATTTTTAAGGTATAAATAATTCAATTCCGCTTAATTTCTTCCGCTAATATAAGGGACGTGGCGCGGTTTTGATAATATGGTTTTGCAGATGACTGAAGTACGCCTGGCAAATATTTTTCAATTCCTTAGCTCGGAATGGGGGATGATATCTGTGTCACGGACGAACAACTAAGTTATGCTAAACAGCTTAAAAATATAGGCGCAGGCACAGAAGTTCCCGGGACATTAGTCTTTCTTCTTTCTTTCGATGGCGCTCACAGTCCGGGATAGACTTCGGTCTCAATCAAAAGCCGATTTCGATTTCGCACAGCAAGTTGGCTCAGGTCGTTTCCCACTTGTGTGTGCCATCTATTGGGGAGTATTCCAATGCTACGTATACCATCAGGATTGGACTCAAAGACTCGTCGGGCTGTTGCGCTGGTTTTCATACGGAAAGAATTTTTTGAGCAGATGATGCATTTTTTAAACACTTCTAGCATTTTCATTGCAAATTACAAATATCCCATAATGATCTTAAGAAACCATATCCTCAATTTACGACTTATATTTTGTGTTTTCAGAACTGAACAGTAAAAATCATAGTTTCGCTAAATTTGTCTATATAGTGATTTGCAAGTTTTTTTTTTGTGATTTATGATCGTTTAGGTGTAATTTGCACCAGTTACATTGCGAATCTGAAATTTTGAGTCATAATTTAAAGAAAACTTGTCTCGGTGAATGAAAATATAATTGATACTATTAGGTTTCAATTTGCGTTCTTATTGATTGCAATTTATAACTTTTCCTCAAATTGTAAATTGCAAATAATTTTATAAATTCTATAAAATTGGAAAGTTTTTAAATTAGGGGTAGTTGGGCTATAAATCGCAAATAAGAAGTGTTAGATTAAGATAAATCGGCTGTAATTCTAAAAAAGTGGCATTTTGTAAATTAATGCCGCAAATTTTGAAATCGGTGATTTTTAATTCTCTCCATGATATGATTCAATAATCTCAGCCGCTGTATTTTCAGCTTCTTGACCAGGTCAATATCGCTGTATTTATAGCCCTTATAGCTCGTCATTGAATTTTCTTCTCCATTCTTCGAGACACATAGGACCAAAAATCACTCGAAGAATCTTTCTCTCAAAGCAAAAAAAGTTCTAATCCGAAACTTTTAACGTCCATGCTTCCCCCCCCCCCCCCCATACAGCAGGTCTGGGATGACCAAGGTCTTTTACAACGTCTCCTTGGTTCTATGAGAGAGGTCCTAACTACTTAAATGCTTTCTCAGCCCGAAGAAACAGCGATTGGCTAGAGTAATTTTTCGTTTGATATCTACACTGATGTCATTCTGCGTTGTTATTGTGGATCCCAGATAGACAAAGTCCTTGACTACTTCGAAGTTATATCTATCCATATCTATACTTATTGCGATTGAACGAAGTTGTTTTTACATTAACCGATCTAGCACCATACAAACCTGTTAGAATTACAAGTTTAACAAACATTAATTTATCAGATGTTTTGAAAAGCTTTTTGATGACAAGTAAAGCGTTTGATAGAGTCTGATGATATACAATACTTATAAATAAACTGAGGTATTATAGTTTTCCGAAATGGCCATTGATATGGATAACATCTTGCTTAGATAACAGAACCTTAAATATCAAATTAAATAATTGCATCTGTGAAATGCAAAATTTAAATAAAATTCACAAACATGAAAACCTGCCACCATACGAGCATCGGATAAGGCTTTTGCAGATGCAATCTTTATATCAACGTAGAGTAAGGTTAAGTTAGGTTAGGTTTATGTGGCTGTCAGGAAGACTACTGACACACTTAGACCACAGATAGGTCCGTTGTGATACCACGAAATGAGCGAGGGAGTATTTCTTTAATTAAACCAGTTCGACATATCGCTTGGATCGTCGAAAAAGAGATTACCCAGGTGTAATTTACGTCTTTGGGAGAGAGCTGGGCATGAACAGAGAAGATGGGTGATAGTCTCCTCCTCCTCCTCGTCCATGCAGCTTCTGCAAAAATCATTAGAGAACACGCCAAGTCTTATGGCGTGTCTTCCTATGAGGCAGTGTCCGGTTATGACACCAAATACGGAGCTAAGATGTAATCTGCTCATAGATAACAACGTAGAGTAAACAATGACTTAATATTTCTACATCAACTTATCTCTGGACAAATTGATTCGTCGGACCTATTAGCCTTTATTGGTTTTAACTACCGCGGACGGTCGTACCATCTTCGAAGTTCTGAGCTTTTTAATATTGAACATCACAGAACCAATTATGGCATGCATGAGCCTCTCACGCGGATGAGTAAGTTATATAACTTGAATGGGGGTGTGTTGGATTTTAATTTAAATAAAAGTAATTTAAAAACTATTTTCAGAACCAGTGCTCCACGATCCTAAATGTTTCTGTGTCATTTTGTTTTAATTTTGACTTTATATTTTTTCATGTTTTTATGTGCATGTGTTTTTGTTTTTGTTGCATTGTGCTTACTAACAACTAACACCTGCACTAAGTGATGAGCCAGTGGGACACATTATATGTGTTGGCAAATCTTCTTTCATCTGCTGATGCTTGCTTTAAGCTCCATTTGAATAATATCTGATAGTGTAAAAAAAAAAAAAAAATTATTAATTTTTTCAAGCTATATTTTATTATGAATTTTTGAGAGCTTTTTTTCGATCGAATCTTTCAAAACTTATACATATTCTACTCAATTCATTAAGTAAAGTGGACTGTATTTTAATAAAAGAAAGTAGTGAATATGAAATAATATTAATGAATAATGAAATAGTATTAACGAATAATAAAATAGTGTTAATGAACAAAATGTATCTTAGTTTTTGAGAAATTAAAAAAAATTAATAGTAAAACTAGTAAGTAAAGTAAAAAGTTGATTCGTTTTTTTTTATTATTTGATTAAAATCGAATGGTATGCAATAAAAAATTAAAAAAGGGATAATTCCCTAATTAATAATTGACCTGAGCGGTCAAATTTGGGAAAACCAAACAAAAAAATTGTTTTTCTTGGAAAAAAATACTTCTAGTTTTTCTTAATTTGAAAGATACATTTTGGTATCCGGTTTTCTGTTTTTGAAAAAAATTAATAAGAGCATTGAATGTTGAAAATAAAAATAATAGTTAATTACATAAAATTTAAAAAAAAATTAGTTTAAATTTTTTTTTTGTTTATTTTTTTCAAAATTTTGATTTTGAAGATAAATTTTTTTAAAACTTCACTTAAACAACTTAATTTATAAATTAAATAAAAGAGTAGTTTTCTGGCTTTCCAAAAAAATATAACAAGGCTTTGTATCATTCACCGTTGTTTTTAAATAATTTTTTTTCTGATTTAAGTCAATGTTTTAGAAAATTGCCCCTCCCGCCTTAACGGGGGGAAATAGACCCCCCTCCCATACGATTATTTTCTTGTCTTAACTCCACTTACACGCTCAAGCTTTTTGGTGCACCTTATACCAATCACCCTGTATAACAACGATATTTTACTGTTGCATTTAACAGTGTATGTTTTTAGTATCTTTTTCTCTGATTACTCATATCTTTTCGAGAGAGTAAGCTGTTATTCTGTCAAAAATTTAGAGGGTGGTGTTAAAAAGATAATACCTACAGAGATTTCCTGCTTTTAAAATGTGCTTTATTATCGATGTATAATTTAAGAAACGTTAACCAAGTAATAAATTATTTTTAATTTCCGATTTATCTTGACAATAATTTTGAGTCAGTGTTTTTAAGAGTTCTGAAAATATCTGCAAAAGTTTAAGAAGTCCTCATCTGAAATTTAAAATCGGAGATTTCCGAAAATTCATCTAAATTGGGACCTTAAAAGGTAAGAATATGCGAAAGAGAACGAAGACATAAACAAATGAATCACCAATGGTTTTTCACTTATAGCAAAATAACATACCTATAGTGAGTGTTTTTGTTTTAAATTTTACATAAAACTCTTTACAACCTTCAAAAACACAAACACGATATTCCACAAAACACATCTTTTGAATCTTATGGGATATTCTTAATCTTAATATAAATTATTTGCAAAGAAGAAAAAATTCATTAAATCTAACAAATCATAACAAAAGTTTACATAAAAACTCACCCCATTCTGCAAAATTTTCGAGATTACCATCCAAAATAGCAATAAGGGAAATAAAAAAGAAGAAAAGAAAGAAATAGACAAATCATTAAAACACAAATAACTAAACTGTTATATTCTAAAGGTAATTTTTAAACTTACCGTCCGAGCATTGACATCCGCTTTGTATGTGCCAGCAATGAGTTTAACAACATCTTCGTTGCCATGTTTGGCAGCCCAGTGCAAGGCAGTCTAAAAAATAGAAATGACAAAAAAAAATAATTATTTATATTTAATTTTGAACCGGAAGTGGATATAATTTTAAAATGATTATAGCCAGAAGTCTTAGGACCATCATACACAACATTCTACAGGGCAGGGTAGGTAGCTTTATAATTTTTTATTAAGCAAAATGCTTTCAAGCAAAATATAACCTCCCCAGAGACAGAGGAATTCATACAACCGAGATACATGTGTTCCCGTTTATGAGGACGCGTGTTTTCCGTACATCCCATCGGTATACGACAACAAAAGTGCGGAGGACATCCGCGCAACACTAAATCAGCACGTTATTTGGTTTCTTGTCACATTTACAATGTCTTTTCGTGTTTGTACATTGTACATTCTTTTTTCCGGCTGTTTAGTGGTTTTGGTTTGCACAGTTCTTCTCGCTCTTTTAGTTGGACGGCCATTTGTCCCCCCATTTCGGTGAATGTGTAACTGCCATTACCCATTACCGCCCCGGCTAAGTGGTGAACTGATGTCTATGTTGGACGCGGACGGTATTTTCCAATCCTCTTTAGGAGCGTTAAATCACTGTGCTTTGTTAGTTTACATATACGAGGGCATTGCAATTTTTCGTTTCTCGAATGTTGTGGTAGGAGTGAGCTTTGCAATGATCCGCCAACAAGACCAGAAATTTGTTTAACCAATTTCTTGGCTTTGTTCTTTGTTAGCCATGTGTCGACGGGTTGATCGGCTTCCATTATAATATTGTCTCGTGCAAAGAATAAGGACTGATCGGGAACAATGGTGCGAAAAGTCACGGGTGGATCAATTTATTCAAATTACACAAATAAACACATGTTATGTTTAAGTATGGCCAGAGAGTTTTTGTTTAAATAAAAGAATGGGATGCTTTTGACTGTAAAGTGTGGCACTTGACATTTTTTAAGGAGTTGAAAAAGTATGTTGTTTCAAAAAAGATATAATTGTAGATATATATGTATGCACATGTGTATCGCAATCAAAAGTATTGCAGTAACTTGCCATTGTATATAAATTTCTATAGTACAACCATGGAGCAGCGCCATCTAAAGCAAGTTGTTAACTGCACATTTGGAGGTTCTTACATTTACTAAGTGTCTATTCTGTTACCCTAACAATAGCCGTCTACGAAACAAATTAATAATATATAATGGCGCAAAATTATAGTCCATTTAACTCCAAACTAAATCAAATTTAGTTTGACACTAGTCTAAAATTACATTTTTGGCAATTATAGACAAGTTAAACTACACTTTATCTTTAAAGACTTGCATCAAAATTAAAATCATGAAAACCCTATATTAATTTTGATAGTGTCACACTTTCTTCTCTCTGACTCCTGTCAATTTGTCATTTTCTATAAAACAAAAAAAAACTTGCAAAATGTTTTCGGAGGACGAAGATTTTTGATTGTTTGAAGATTTTCAATTGTTTGAATTTTAAGAAGCTCAAGGAGTATAAAACAGGATGCTCAAGGAGTATAAAACACGAAGCTCAAGATGTATAAAACACGAGATGATGGATTTTCAACTTTATTTTATTTCTATTATTATTTATTACCACCATTTAATTTATATGATTTAAGTTCTAAATTGAAATTTTTATTTTACATTTTTAAAACAAGCTTTGTTCTTATATTTTGTAAATCATTCGTTCCTGAGACAGGTTGAGACGTTCATGAGAAAGCCGTTCGAAGAGTATCCAAGTAAGAACCATTTTCTTGGGCAGCGGCAAACTCAAGAAGCTTAGACTGCCTTATATTGTCTATCACTCTTCTATAGTCATCTTTAATTCCATCAAGGTCTTCTTCATGTGCTGTTTTAAGTCTTCGAATCTCCACTTCATGAGTTTTCCTCAAATTATTTATAAACTCTTCCAGATGGGATTGCAATTCTATTTTATCATCATTGATAGTTTTAAGTTTGGCAATGTAAAACACATGTAACGCATCATTTTCATTTTTCAGTCGTGTCTCCACTGATGCAAGGTGATCTTCTAGAACTTTAATTTGTTTTCTGTAAAAATTAATAAAAGTTTTGCATGAGAAATTTATTTTCTATTTATGTACATATTTACATAAAAGATTTTTCTATTATTTCGATCTCTTTTTTATAGTTTGCTTTTATTGTTGACACTAAATCCTCCAGACGCAGTTTTTCCAGCTCTAATCGCTTAACGTCTGATTGTAATTCAACTAACAATACCGGTGTATTAAAAATAAACAGAAAATTATATTCCGGGTTGATGACATTTGACGACAGATATAAAAGTGTGTTCGCTTTGTTTTCTTAGCGAACTGTCACTGTTTAAGGCGTGTTCCGCACAAATAATTTAGAGAAATGTTTTAAACCCCACACTAGTTGTCAGTACATCAGAAAGAGTCTATAATTACTTTAAAATTAGAGAACTGTTTCAAAGTTAAAATTAAGTTAAGAAGTGTGGCGTTAATTCCTTAAACTTAGGCTGACTATAATTTTGCGCCAATGTATTTTATTGGCTCTAAAATCCATATTTCCTCGACAAGAGTCGTAAACAAAACAAAAATAATATATGTTTACGACTGTTGTCAGGGTTACAGAATAGACAACTATTAAATGCACGAACCTAAAAATGTGTTTATCACACGTTTCTCAAGATGGCCAGGCGGTGATTATTCAGCATGAAAATACTATAGAAATGTATATACAATGTACTTGCGATGAAAAAATATTGAATATTATGCAGGGTAATTGCAATAAAATGCAACAAAAAACTGGAACGACATAAGTAAAATAAAGAATTAGGAGAGGGGTCTTTTATTAGGTTCAGGTGGATTGGATCCGGAATCGGATGAGCGGGTGTGAGGCTTGGTGAATATGTGGTTTTAACAAGATGCAATCACACTCCCAGCACGAATCACAATGGACATTAACTGTGAAGGAAGCTGATGGTCGCGTAATCTTATGTTTTGGCGATTTAACATATCGCCCGCTTTAACCATCACAGACTTCTTTTTTTGGGGCTACTTGATGTTGCAAGTTCATGCCAACAAGCATCAGACAATCGCAGCCGTTCGACAAGAATGCGAACAGTTATCACCGGAAATCTTGCGGAAAGTTAACAAAAATGACAGCGCTTCGACTAATAAATGTCGGGAAAAGCTAGTAAACGATTTCTAAAACCTTTTCCAACATGGCGACGAATCAGAGAGTTTTCTAGTTCGAACTTTGTGGTTTAATAATCCCTACTTTAACTCACATAATAAAATCCCAGTTAATTTTGAAGTCTTTATTAAAAAAATGCTTTAGAGCAGCCAAAAAACTTAAAATAAAAAGAATGCAGTACTGCTTGAATTCTTTGAAGTCTTTTATAAGTCTTTTACATTCTTTTGGCTGCTTGAAGTCTTTTGACTGCTTGAAGTCTTTTTTCATTATTATTTTTCAAAAATATTTTCGAAACTGAAACAATACCATCTTCCTTCAAAAAATCTGCTATATTTCCGCTTTTTAAAAAAGGTGATGCGAAAATCGTATGTAATTATCGCCGACATTCAATTTTGGATACCCTTTACAAACTATTTATCACCACTGTTCTTAAACCGTCTATTTTCTTCGATTGAAAACAACAACATATACAATGAATACCAAGCTGCTTATCGTAGTAATTATAGCACTATGGATCAAATTTACAATCTCTCGTGCCTCATTTAGCTTCAACTAAGTCAGAAAAAAAACTTTAAGCTTGGTTTGTAGATCTTAAAGCTGCATTTGACAACATCAACAGACAAGCTTTGTTTCACAAGCTTACAGCTCTGGGAATATGACCTAAAATAGTTAAAATTATCAAACTTCTTTATCAGGACACCTTTGCAGCAATCTGGATGGAAACAGTACATCCGATTTCTTCCGAACCAGTAAAGGCGTTTAAAAAGGTTGCGTCTTAAGCGCCTTACTATTCGTTTTGTTTTTAAATGACCTCCACTCGGAACTTCCAGTTGCGAATTGGGATAAATGTTCTTTTATATGCCGATGATATTGTGCTTCTGGCTGATAGTCCTGTCATGCTCCAAACTATCATCAACAAGTTCAGCACCTACTGCCAAAATTGGAACCAGGAAGTAAATTTGTCCAAGTCTGAAATTGTTATTTTTAGGAATGGAGGTCGGAGAGCCGCCAGCGAGAAATGGTAAATAGTACGAGGCAGAAATAAAAATAACAAATCAGTATAAGTATTTCGGCGTTATATTTACTTATAATTTGTCATGGTCTGAACATCTCACGAAAAAACTAGCAACATCAAAAAATGCTATAAACTCGACTTGGTCTATGTTTGTAACAAACAAACACGTTCCACACTCTGCTAAATTTAAAGTGCATGATGCAGCTGCTAGATCAATAATGTATTACTGTGCACAGGTGTGAGGGTACAAAGAGTACACAGAAGTTGAAAAGTTAGAAAGGTTCTTCGTCAAAAGATGTTTCAACCTGCCCGAAAATCACCGAACTATGTAGTTCATATTGAAATATGTAGGTCTTCCTAAAGCGTTTCTTACAACACTCAACGTAATTTTCTCTTACATACGAAAAGTTTTAAGTCTACCCATCGAAAGATTGCCTCGCATTCTCTCTGAAGCAAAAAATGTATTGGGCCCAGGAATAGTCGGGCCTTTTCCAAAAGACTGGAATTCTCTTTAACGCCAAAGCCAACAACTGCGACTGGAAACCTGTCCATGACATAGTTATAAACAAACTTAAGGATCCAACTGTGGACGTCCTTTACTGATCGTGCTCTCCAATCCGGTTAAGTATGGAGGCGTCCTCATGAAAAAAACTCGATCAATTTGGCGGCCATTATTTAAAATGATGGCCAAACCACCATGCTTTGGACCATGGGACCATTTTCGTATAATACCCCTATACCCTATGGGTATATTTAACAGAGCCTTAAGAAAAAAATAAGGACATGGGCTAAGGCCCGCCCTAGAGGCAGATGAACCCCTCTTCCCTCCGATTTGTTTTATTGTGTTGACTTTACCTATTTGCTCTCTTGTCTTATATTGCATCTTATGTAAATTCGTATTTATATTTGATTTGTGAAGTGTAAGTATATACATTAGTTCCCTATGGACATCAAAATAGCTGGACCAATTTTCATGAAAATGTCAGCTGTTTTGAATAATAAAATACGATACAGCAAGTCCCAGAATCAGTAGACCTTCCACTGGGTTTCGTGAAGGGCAGAATATATGACCATTTCCTTTCAGAATCGATTAAAAGATGGCAAGGTCTGACAAACTATAAAATATCTGGGAAGATATGGCCAACTTATGACAAATACAGATTAAATGACCAGGATCGTTACAATCAGTACTGGCCATTGGCCAGTAGGAGAACATGGTACCTTAAAACTACGGGCACAGAAATACTACAACGGAGAAAAAATTTCTGAAATGTGTAGTTCGAAAAGAAGGTGTAGCTACAGAATTGATTGAATTGCTTCGCAAACACCTAGAGTCAGAAATGGGGCTCTGCATATAACCACCTCTTAAGAAAAATATTTTTAAGACCTTAAAATAAAATAAATGTTTTAGTGGCAGAATCCCCAATGATCTAAACAGAACCATAGAATGAGCCATGCGATTAGCTCTAAGTATTTTTCTAACAGCGCACTTTTGTAAAACCAATAGTGGCTGGAGAATAGTGTCGTAAGCGCCACCCCAACAACTCAACCCATACTGCAACCTAGATTGAAATAGTCCGTAATAAATCATTCTAAGTGTTTTACTGTCACAGACATTTCTGAGACGATAAAATCTACGGATAGAAGAACGCAAATATTTTTTCAGACTAGATACATGTGTTAACCATTTCAAATTATTTTCAATTATAATACCCAAGTATTTAAACTGAGACACTATTTCAATTTTAAAGCAGTTAATGTTACAACTTGCATGCTTGTTAAACATTATAATATGAGGTTCTTTGGAAGTACACACACAATTTGACAGGTATTGCCTAACACAGTTATTTGCATGAAAACAAATTTCGCCACTAAATTGATGTACTTCAGTCATATTAGTCCAGTAACTAATATGACTGAAGTACATCAATTTAGTTTTCCTACTTACAAATAATTTGTGCTCAGAAAACCAAATTCTAAGAAGATGAACATCATGATTTATTTCAGCACATAGGTTCAAAGCACTCTCTGAACGGAAAACAATCCCAAGTTCATCAGCAAAGGCTGTAACTTTGCCTTTAAACGGTTGATTAAAAAGAGAATTAATGTAAATTAAGAACAGAACAGGACCCAGAACTGAACCTTGTGGCACACCTAAGTTGATAACTTTAGAGTTACTGACTTCACCAACTTTAACTTTTTGATTTCTATCTTTTAGGTAAGACTTAAACCAATCATATATAAAACCCCGGAATCCTACGCAATATAGTTTGTCCAATAGTATGCTGTGGTTAACCATGTCAAAAGCCTTGGTTATATCCACAAAGAGACCGGCACAGTGTTTTTTGTCATCCAACGCTTTATATATGAGAGAACAGAAATCTAAAAGGGCATCTTCCGTAGAAAGCCCTTCTCTAAACCCAAACTGAGCTGGACTTAAAGACTTTATTTTTGTTAGATATCTCATTACTCTACACTTAATTGCTTTTTCAAAAATTTTGGAAATTGAAGACAATAGCGAAATCGGCCTATAATTATTCTTGTCAAATTTACTACTCTTTTTGAAAAGGGGTATTACATAAGCACACTTTAATTTATCTGGAAAATTACCAGTGAGAACACTCAAGCTGAAAATGTATGCTAGTACATCCACTATATTAAGTGCAATTTTTTTAAGTGTAAGGTTTGAAATACTATCACAACCACAAGAGTAAGAGTTTTTTAACGAATTAATAATTTTATAAAGTTCAAATCCAGAAATTTGTTCAAAAAAGAAGCTTACATTGTTGAAACTGTCCGCCACATATTGAGTCCTTAAACAGTTCCTACAATGTATTAAATACTCATTCTCATGTGATATTTGACCAATCTTAGAAAAGAAATCATTAAATACATTAGATATATTTGTAGGATCATCAATTACAACACTTTAATTTTTTAGAATTATAGACTTAGGAACACTTTGAGACTTGCCATCAATGATACTATTTATTGCCTTCCATTCCCTTCTGGGATCACCAAGAGCACCTTGCACTTGAGAGTAATAGTATCTTTCTCTAGCCAATCTTATATCATTGTTAACTTTTTTGTTAATATTTTGTAAAGGGCTTTAAGTTGATGGACATTTTTTTCCTAATCGATTCTTTAATTGAATTTTCGTAATCCAAATTTAAATTATAATTCTCGCCACCAGAAAATTGCTTTTATATTTGAATTCCACACACAAAGTGAAAAAGTTTTAACTTAAATAAGTTGCGTATATGTACGCATAATATGCTACGTGTACACCTAAACTACACCATTAATATAAGGATTCTTACAGCATTTTTCATTTACTAAGAGATTTGCTCTTTCCTTTAAAAGAGTTATGCTTTTTTGAGATTTTGATGTTTCATTTGAATGTTTTCATAACATTTTTATTATTTTAAGAACTAGAAAAATGTCAAACAAATTAAAAACCAAAGTGAATATGCACAAACTTCTTGCTTGAGGCAAAATTAGTACATTCAAAGAAAACAAATCTTAAATTATTTAGGACATACTTTTAGTTTTTATTGTTGTTCAATCAAAACTGTCGGAAGAACTTAATCAAAAAGCACTTTTTTTTCTTCTGCAAATAAATTAGAAAAATATCTTGTACATCAATAAGGAAACATCAGGCGGTTCAAAAAAAGTCTAGAAAAAAAAATTACTATACACATTTCAAATACAACACTTGCTCTCAGTTGAATGACTATTTATATTAAATTATATTTTAATAATGAGCAGATGGGGTTCCTAACATCTGTGCGGTATTCAATTTTTAAATTGGAGCGAGCGGCCGGGCGCCACAATAAACATGCTACTTGTTGCAATTTTGTTGCTCGAATAAATCTTGTATTTCAACAAAAGATGCGCCATAAAAGAAAATACAGATCGTCAATCAGTTCAACGCGACGCCATAACCTCTCGCCGTGGAAAAGATACATTTATTTAAGGAATAATTTACAGATGAAAGGCACAGAATCCTAACTACTCAGAATATGATGATGGATTTATGATTGCATCTACAATAGCAAAATAATTAAACGCAAGAAAGTGTCTGACACTCAGGCGCTGTCTACAATTCATTATTCTGCACAGATTTAGGTTTTGATTTAGTTGAAATATGGAAGCTATAAGTAGGACAGGTTAAAGAAGCCATTATATAGATGAGTCATTTTATTTTCTAACATATATAATTTAGGGGCTGCCTATAGCGATCAGGAAAAGCCATTAGGATAAGTTGAAACATATGAAAACAGGATTTTTTTTCGTGATGCGCAGTTAGAATTCTGTCAGAGGAACTAGTGAAAATTGGATTCGAAAAATTGGAACATTTTATTTAATTTTTTTTTTTTAAATGGCAGCCAGCTAGCTGATACGAAAAATGAAATTTAATCAGGAAAACAAATAAATATATTTTTTACAACAAATATTGCCAAATTGAAAATTGTGAGTTATTTGTAATCGAGTATAATATTTTCGAGTCTAAAATTAAAAGAAATCATAACTAATTATCGGCCTGAAATTTATTACTGATTCATTTTTCTGAAAAAATGGTAAACAACATGTTGACTATAGAAGTTTTTTTTTAGAGTAAGTAGTTACAGAATGACCATGACAACACAAACAATAATTTAAGTGAGAAATGCCATTGAGTTGGAAAGCAAAATAAAGAAAAATTCTAACAAAGCTGAATTTTGAAGAAGACCTTTGTTTTGATGTTTTGGGCAAATCCTAAAAAGTAGGTACCCGACATTTTACCACTGATATATTATATCATGGACAGTCATTGATTGACTCACTACAAATATATAATTTTAAAAGACGTCAATGACAAAAGTCAGGCAAATTAGGAAAACACGTTTTTAACTTAGTGTAATTAGTAAAAAGATATAATTACATAAATCTGCAATTGGAAAACGGTATGATAAGTAAAAAGTTATTGAATCTAAAAATAATTTGTGCATAACTTTATAGATCAGGACCAGTTTGCTTGTGCTACAATCACGAAAGAGAGGCAGGCAAAGAACATATATGCATCTACACCGACCAGCACTCAGTTTCGGAGGTCAACATATGCATTTTACATTCTAAAGTTGAAAAGAACTCTCATTGTCGAATGGGATAGGTATACACCACGGCCAAGGAACACAACGATTGTTTTACAACTATAAATGGGAATGACGAACTGCGATTACCTTCCGATTTTCTTAAAAAATGTACTCCCAGTTGGAATCAAGTTTCAACCTGAAGAAATCAAGGTGAATATTGCTTAGAATCATTAGAAGAAGGATCAACTCTTACTCTTTAAACAATATACTATGGGCGGAAGAACTTACGAAGAGCGTTCAGAAAATTCTTTTAAATTGCATTTATGCTCATCGTCATGTGCCAGTATAAAAACGTCTACAAAATATGTGTAAATATGTGAATAATGTGAACCCACAGCCAGCCGGATTTTCATTAAAGGTCAACAATTGGAAGAAAGATTTAAAACAAGGGATTGCTTCCTTCGCAAAATCAAGAAACAATACAAATAAAAAGCACGACTGGGTCGCACAAACTTGCTCTTGTGTCAAATTACTAAGAGCTTAAAAGAACAAGCCACGAAATTATTTTATATGAAATTATTTTTTAAATTTTTTCAAATAATTGAATAAGAAATAATTTAAAATAAAAAATAATAAAAACAAATAACTTTGAAAATCACTTTAAAACAAACGAAAGTTTTCCGAGGAAATCATGGTATGTCAGTAATTATTAAATATTAAAATATATTTATTTTTTTTTTTGAAACTCGTAGGTCCAGTTTTCGAAAAAATCGATTTTTTTCAAACAACTTTTTTAAAATATTTTTTTTTTTTAAATTTTGGAGAATGTCAATTTTAGCTAATTAATAATTTTCATCCGAAAAATAAATTTCAAAACATTCATGAATTGGTGTTCAAAATATTCAATTTTCAAAAAAGATTTTATTTCTTAGAAATAAAATTTTGTAAAAATCCACTCAGTCGTTAACGAGAAAGTCAAAATTTAAAAAAAACCGTTTTATGGTAGGTACCGTTAGTTTTAGGCCTAGAACCAACATTCAAAAAAACCCCAGACTGGCACCCTAAAATCCTGTATACCGAGTTTAAGTGATATCGGTCCAAGCGTTTAGGCTGCAGGTGCGAATGACAGACAGACAGATTGACAGAATGACAGACTGATAGACTGATAGACCGACCGACTGACAGACTGACAGACAGACACACAGACAGAATTGCCAGACCCACTTTTTTCGACTATGCTATCATCGTAATGTCATGTTTGATTGTTATCTAAAAACTTTTTTTTTCACGAATTCATAACTTGCCTCCTATACCTATAATGGGTTGGGTACGAAATCCCGACCTGACAAAATCCCGACTGACGAAATCCCGACTGACTTACTACTTTTTTTTTGGTATGGCAATTTAAAACTGAACTTTTCAATATAAATTAATTGCAAAAAAGGTTTCATAATTTTGTTTAGGTATCGTTTTTACCAGTTATTTTTCATGTATTTAACTTGTTATCAATATTTTTTCGTCAAAATCCTTTCTGTAGTCAGTCCCGCTCACGCAACTTCATAGCTCCGCTTAGTGTATGACCAGTCGTCTGGCGGGCGTCTGAGTCCAAAGTTTCCAAATTCAACAGTAGGTACCTACCTGGGTGGCCTGTTTCGCTTTCAATTCCTATTTAAAATAATTAATGTAAAAGCAAAAAAAAGGTACAAAAACGTGCTAAGTGCTGAAAATCCGGATTTTTAATTCGTACCATTCGGATTTTGTAAGTCGGGATTTTGGCAGTCGAGGTTTTGGCAGTCGGGATTTTGTCCCTATCCCACCTAGAATCCCAAGTAAAAATAAAAAAATAAGCAGAAGTTTACAAGGATCAAAAGTGAAAAGAACGCTATTCAAATAAGTCGATAAAAAGTTAAAAAGTGAAATTATCTATTTAATTTGTTTTAACCTTTGTTTGCAAAAAATCTTTTATTTTATCGGATTATAGAGTTTGCTCTTTATAATGATCTTATGCTTGAGCTAGAAAAAACAGTTATTCCAATTTCTTTATACTTTACCACATTAAAAGTAGAGCGCTGGCAGTTAAGTTGGAAAATGCATGAAGTTGGCTACTATAGCGGTCTATTATTATAGTACGTGACGGCTAATTGTTGATTTTATGAATTAATCAATATGGCCGTCACAGACTGCCCCTTCCCTTTTGTAGAACTCGAGTAAAAGTAAAACGAAGAAAAGTTATACGTACTAAGGTACCAGAAGTCAGTGACTAACGCATAACCGTCAGCCATGTTTGACGTTTTTTCTTAATGACATATATGTATGTAGGTTTTTTTCGTTTCTAAACGTTAGTTTGGTGCTATTTTCTGTCATGTTTAACACACAAAACATATGTATATATACATAAATATATGTATAAATATATGTATAAATGTCATAGCTATAACAACAATAAATATACAGGGTGAGTCATGAGCAATGCGACAAAATGCTAGGGCGTGTAGGTTGCGTTGAGACAAGAAAAAAATCGTATGGGAGGGGGGGGGGTCTATTCCCCTCCGTTTAGCCGGGAGGGGCAATTTTCGAAAAAACTGACTTAAAATGGGAAAAAAATTATTTAAAATCAACGGCTTCATTCACAATGCTGTGCGATACGTTTTTGAAAAGCCAATAACTTTTTCTTTCATTCTGTGTTTAAATAAATCTAAATATATTTATATATATAAAGAAATAGTTTTTGAAATATTAATTTTCAAAGTCAAAATTTTGAAAAAAAAAAAATTGAAAAAAAAATTTCAAATTAATTTTTTTCAAAATTTTACGTAATTAAGTGCTAATTTTAATTTCAAAATTCAATGTTGTTATTAATTTTAAGTCTAAATAAGAAAACCGGATGCAAAAATTTTATGTCGTTCTCAAGAAATTAAAAAAAAACCAAAACCACCTTTTTCTAAGAAAAACATTTATTTTTATTGTAACGAAGCAATTTATTTATTTATTTAGCATTAATCTTAGTTTTTTTACTTTTTTTTTAATTGGAGTTTTATGAGAACGTAATAAAATTAAATAGTATTGGAATAACCCTGGATTAATATTATTTTCATTGATAACTTCTGAAAACTGACCTGTCAATATTTTTGCCTTGGCCTGCCCGCAGCCCATGGGTTCTACCTGTTATGGGGACAATAGGGACAATAAAACCGCATTTTTTTAATGAAAAAAAAAAGAAAATTGCAACGCAAGATAAATAAAAGGCATTGCAGTTTTGCTTAGTAATTATTTCAAATTTGAATATTAACTCATTAACACGTAACGATGTCAAGCTCATACACCCGAGAAGAATTAACGGACATGCATTTCTGCTACGGTTTAGCTAATGGTCGAAGTCGTGAAGCCGAAAGACTGTACGCTGAAAGATATCCCGATAGGAGGTGTCCCCATCATAGCACGTTTCCAAGAATCCACCGACGTCTAAGAGATCATGGAGTGCTGGAGCATCGAAGAAGCGAAAGGCCAGTTTCTGATGAGTCAAGAATCTTAGATGAAAGAATTCTGGATTTAGTCCGAAATAATCCCTCCGTCAGTACAAGAAGGATATCCACTATGCTTGGAGTGTCCCAATCTAGAGCATGTCGAGTACTTCGGGCGGAAAATTTACACCCGTACCACTTTACGCCTGTTCAGGAACTCACCTCAAACGACAAGTTATTGAGAACCGAATTTTGTAGAACATTACTACTTAGAAATGAAACCGAACAAAACTATTTTAGAAGAATATTCTGGACGGATGAAGCACAGTTTAACTTCCACAATTTACATTATTGGAGTAGCGCCAATAATAACGAAGTGGAAATAGTATCATTGGAACAACTGAAGGAACGAATTGAAGTCGCTGGAGTCAAATTGCAGGAAAATTTGTCAAGCATAAACTTATGTGAAGCCATTACAAGGAGATATAATCTATGCCTTCTAAACAATGGAGATCATATCGAGAATTTTTTATAAGTACTTCCAATAAAAAACATAGTAAAAATAAAAGGAATAAAAAATACTAAAAAAACTAAGATTAATGCTTCTTAAATTGCTTCGTTACAATAAAAATAAATGTTTTTCTTAAAAAAAGGTGGTTTTGGTTTTTTTTTAATTTCTTGAGAACGACATAAAATTTATGGGCGGAAGAACTTACGAAGAGCGTTCAGAAAATTCTTTTAAATTGCATTTATGCTCATCGTCATGTGCCAGTATAAAAACGTCTACAAAATATGTGAAAATATGTGAATAATGTGAACCCACAGCCAGCCGGATTTTCATTAAAGGTCAACAATTGGAAGAAAGATTTAAAACAAGGGATTGCTTCCTTCGCAAAATCAAGAAACAATACAAATAAAAAGCACGACTGGGTCGCACAAACTTGCTCTTGTGTCAAATTACTAAGAGCTTAAAAGAACCTGCCACGAAATTATTTTATATGAAATTATTTCTTAATTTTTTTCAAATAATTGAATAAGAAATAATTTAAAATAAAAAATAATAAAAACAAATAACTTTGAAAATCACTTTAAAACAAACGAAAGTTTTCCGAGGAAATCATGGTATGTCAGTAATTATTAAATATTAAAATATATTTATTTTTTTTTTTTTGAAACTCGTAGGTCCAGTTTTCGAAAAAATCGATTTTTTTCAAACAACTTTTTTAAAATATTTTTTTTTTTTTTAAATTTTGGAGAATGTCAATTTTAGCTAATTAATAATTTTCATCCGAAAAATAAATTTCAAAACATTCATGAATTGGTGTTCAAAATATTCAATTTTCAAAAAAGATTTTATTTCTTAGAAATAAAATTTTGTAAAAATCCACTCAGTCGTTAACGAGAAAATCAAAATTTAAAAAAAACCGTTTTATGGTAGGTACCGTTAGTTTTAGGCCTAGAACCAAAATTCAAAAAAACCCCTGACTGGCACCCTAAAATCCTGTATACCGAGTTTAAGTGATATCGGTCCAAGCGTTTAGGCTGCAGGTGCGAATGACAGACAGACAGATTGACAGAATGACAGACTGATAGACTGATAGACCGACAGACTGACAGACTGACAGACTGACAGACAGACACACAGACAGAATTGCCAAACCCACTTTTTTCGACTATGCTATCATCGTAATGTCATGTTTAATTGTTATCTAAAAACTTTTTTTTTCACGAATTCATAACTTGCCTCCTATACCTATAATGGGTTGGGTACGAAATCCCGACCTGATAAAATCCCGACTGACGAAATCCCGACTGACTTACTACTTTTTTTTTGGTATGGCAATTTAAAACTGAACTTTTCAATATAAATTAATTGCAAAAAAGGTTTCATAATTTTGTTTAGGTATCGTTTTTACCAGTTATTTTTCATGTATTTAACTTGTTATCAATATTTTTTCGTCAAAATCCTTTCTGTAGTCAGTCCCGCTCACGCAACTTCATAGCTCCGCTTAGGGTATGACCAGTCGTCTGGCGGGCGTCTGAGTCCAAAGTTTCCAAATTCAACAGTAGGTACCTACCTGGGTGGCCTGTTTCGCTTTCAATTCCTATTTAAAATAATTAATGTAAAAGCAAAAAAAGGTACAAAAACGTGCTAAGTGCTGAAAATCCGGATTTTTAATTCGTACCATTCGGATTTTGTAAGAAAAGTTATACGTACTAAGGTACCAGAAGTCAGTGACTAACGCATAACCGTCAGCCATGTTTGACGTTTTTTCTTAATGACATAATATGTATGTAGGTTTTTTTCGTTTCTAAACGTTAGTTTGGTGCTATTTTCTGTCATGTTTAACACACAAAACATATGTATATATATAAATGTCATAGCTATAACAACAATAAATATATATCTTCATAATTGCTCAGCTCTATTAAGGTATTTTAACATTATGAAACAAATACACAAAAGAAACATTTTTGTTGCTCGAATTAATCACAATGGTTAAATTAAAAAAAAAAGTAGTAATATACAATTTTCAATTTACCCTTAATTTCGAACACTTTTAAAACCTCTGAAACGAAATGTTTTGACATAGAAAGTAAGTTATGTACATAAACATTAAAAACAATTTAATTTCTCATTTATTATAAAAGGTTTTTATTTACATAACAAAAAGAAAATAACCAATGACGTTTCACAATTTACAGGGTGATTAAAATTATTAATGTTGTTTTTCTATACCTTGAACTAAAAAAAAACTGGGACTTTTAAGTTAGTTTTCCAATTATTAGGGTCGTTTAAATCGGAACAGCAAATCGCTAAAACGAGACATTGCATTTTCACACATTCTTCAAAATGACTTTTATAACAATAGCTAAGCTTGTTGCACCGTACTGTTGGAATATGTCCACAAATTCGGGGCAAAAACCGGCCAATTGATTGACAAGTTTTAGTCGTCTACTCGACGTTAACGCCTCATCGGCTGTTCAGCCACAGCACCGATTTTTTTCGTTGAAACAAGGAGTAGGTCTTACTGCCTTATTAATAAAAAATAAACTCTAATTTATAACAAAACTAATCCATTTATTACTAATGTTCTGAAAGCAACTGGAGCAGTAAATAATTGCCTTTTCGTTGTGTAAATTTTTTTTAATCCATGGATTAGTTAACTCGGAAGTAAGACTAAAAGTTACAGTTTATTTTTTATTAACAAGGCTGTTACTATCTGACCAGTTGGCCTACTAGAACGACCTTGATATTTGCGGCGAGTTTCTTGGCTTGAAAGTGTTTTTGGGACACCCTGTATTTTCTGACTAATTCGTTTTTTCATCACACAAAAAGAGAGTCAACGTTAAAAACTAAAGAAAAAAAAAAATGTGAAAACGTGTCAACATGAAAATATATAATTACGGCTTCAATTATAAGAGAGAGAAAGAAATCTATATTTAATGACTATACGACAGTTGAAAGCGAGGGAAACAAAAACAAAAACATCCAATTTAATTTGTATTTACATTTATTCGTTGTTAACTTATTTCTCATGTTGTTTTATCACGTTTTTATCTCTAATTTAATGTCATTACATCGTAATCAGGTATAACTTTACAGAGAATGCAAAAGCATTTTTGTCACACACAATATTGACAAGGTACAACAAGTTATATCCTTAACAGGATTGCATGGATTTAGTTTATAGAGGGAAATATATCTCGTTGCATTATAGCTAATGGTTTCATGACACGATATAAAATCAAATTTTTACTATCAAAGCAAATCGAGCCACAGTTAATTTCTGTATAATTAAATTTATCACAACAATGTTATTATTTTTTTTATAGAATATTTTATTTGTGCCTGATCATGCACTTAAAAGAAAGTTCATTCAATAATTAATAAGACTTAGATAAATAAAAATGGAGAAGTGAAATTTAGGAAATTGAAAATAGTCAGCCTTAGTTGGAGATTTTTTAAAATAAAACACGTTTATTTTAACATTTTAACTTGCGAATGTACATTATAGACATGTAAAATGCATTTCATAATCAAGTTAAAAAAAATTAAGACAGAAAAGTCAAAAAAGTGAGTTCGACAATCCTGTCTGTCTGTCTGCCTTTGCCTGGATGATTCGACAGCTACTGCCTAGACGGTTGAGCTGGTATTCGTAAATTTTGTATTTCGAGTTCTTAGAGTAATACTACTAATGTTTGGTTATATTCTTGGTATTTATCGGAAGTTTTGAAATAACAGTGCTGTAACGAAGCGTTACAATTATTAAATATCGTTTCCTCCCCTCAGCATCTATGATTAACTTTTGCAACCATAACAATTCACATCCTCTTACTCCAGAAAATGTTATAAGTAAAGGTGGAATTTGTATGAGAGTTTTGTCTTTTTCCTTCTGTTGAAGAATACCAATCCCGAGTATTAAGGTACAAAGATAACGGACTTGACTTAGACTTCGGGCTTTCCAGCTATAGCTGTCGTCTGAGTATTTTTTTTTTTACTAAAGTAGGTAATAGGTACCTATTGGTTAATTCTCCCCGGTGGATCTGTTTCAGCTTCACTTTGGGATGGGTTCCTTTTTGGTTTCACCCCGTTTTGGTTAATACTCCTCGTAGATCTCTTCCAGATCTCTGGGACTAGGTTTCATTTTGGTTCAACACCTGTCCCTTGCTATTATAGTAAGTAATAGGTATTGGTTAATTCTCCCCGGTGGGTACTGGGTTCGTTCTTGGTTCCACCCCTTGTCATATAAAAAGTAGTAGACAATAAGTTTGAAATCATATAAAACCGTATATGAAATATTCTGTTGTTTATCTTAAGCCGTATATGAAATACCCTGTTATTTATCTTTAAACCAAAAACCTGCATTGTAAAGCAAATACCGAACCGAGCTAAAATTGTAAACACTTCAAATGCATAAAGTATTTTTAAGAACTGAAATCCACTTGAATTGTATTACTGCTGTAAATGATCTTATGCTATATTGAAAATTGTAAACCGTGTGACGCGTGTTCGAAAGAGAATTGAGAAGAATCGGGCATTCAAAGCACTTGTCGTTTAAATCCTGACTTTGGAGAAACCCTGGAACCGACGTGCTCTCTCAGCCATGACCAAAAAGCACATCACAGTTGTATCGACCCGTTCGATTCCCTGAAAAATCTTATAAGAAAAATGTTCAATAGAAATGAAATACCGAATATTTTATTTGGGAAAACCTTGACGGTGAAAAACCCAACTTTATCGTTTCGCTTTCTAGCTAACACTGATTGAATACATTTATTCTCACTGGCATGTGTCTGCTGGCTGAACATATAATGCTGAATAAAACGCTGGATTAAATCGCTGTATAAATCTCTGTGTTCGCTGACGGGAATATAAACGATCTTTCGCTTGTCGTAGGTCTCTTTGTTATAAATTTGCTCTTGCTATCTGATGTCACTAATATGATTTAACCTCGTATGGATCCAATACGATACAACAGTGCTTATCATATAAGCGTTACCGGTAATTTGTTTTCCAGTACCGGCTTTTTCGTACACGGTAACATCGATTTTGGCATAATTTTTTAACTTAATTTATAGTAGGTACCTAATTGAAATGTTGGCTTTTGTTAATTATCATTTTTTTAGACACGTTTTCAACATTTATGATGTACATAGGTAAGGTCTAATAACCTTACACATTTGCACCGCACCTGGGCCTGCCCGACAGCTAAGTGTACCCTAAGCGGAACAACGAAGTTGCGTGAGCGGGACATAACCATATAGAGGGTCTTAAAATCCGTTGGACCCGCTAAGAAGTCCAAGTTCATCCAGGTACAGTAGAATAAGAAGACTATTAACTAGCGCCTGCTAGTTTTAAGCATAATAAAGTAATGTGCTTACTCAAGTAAAATACGGACAAACAGTCAGGTTTATTTTCAACCACAAACTTTATTATACATTAGAGTAATAAAATATCGATTTTCGTATTTCATCAATTATCAATTGATAATTGACAACCGTTATAAGGGTTTAAGTCTTCAATTATTTGGTTGTAATTTTTTTCCGAAACTAAGAAATCAATTAGAATTGCATCCCAGATTCTCACAAGAGTTGAACCGATACTCATAGCACCCATTTAATTTTCCAGAGTAGGTAACTAAATTTAGAAATAAAACATTTGTCTAAATTTGAATAATTATTCTTTGAATAAGTAATATAAAATATATTTCAGCCATATGCTAATTTTCACCGATAACTTATGTTTTTGTTTGGATTTAAATTTATCACATCTGTATCGCTCCAATTTGATTATGCAGCACACGAGCCGCCAAGGGCCAGCAGTGCTATACACGTCGATCGATATATAGAAACTCTTTACATCCGTTTTATAATATCTAACCCATAAATGCTTATTGAGCACGTAGGCGTCTAGGCGTAAAAAGAGAAGAAAAATAAAACAAAAATACGATCAAAGCGGTCCTTTAGAATCACAGAACCCTCACGCACTCTTATGTGTTCGTGATTCGCTTCCAACTTCTATATGCAAATCTAGCCACGGAACAACCTCACTAAAATCGTTAATAGTCAAACGAGCAAAGGAGCCCATTCATGTCGAGGGAATTGTGTGGGGTCTTGTCTCATGGACATGAAACTCGTGCTCCTTGAAACGCTTCGTCTTGAATGCTGATAAAGAACAATCAACAGGCGACCGCCGCGCTGCAACCGGTGTTGTGGCAATCGCGGTGGCGGCAGAAAAAGGTAATGTGCCGATCTTATTCTAATCACGTAAATTACTGAATTAAAACCTGGTTTTACTGTGTGAGCGAAGTTAGAACATCTAAGCACTGATAAAAGTTCCCACATTAGATTTATTTTTCACAAATGTGTTGCCAATCCACGCCATGGAGGACAATGGAGTATGTGCGTTACTCTTAGTTATTTGGGTATGAGAAAACCACGACACATGGTGACCACAAACACTTTAGGGACAAATAAAATTTATGTCCAAACGTGGATTGGCAAGGGACGAGGAAGACAAAAATTGTGTAGTGTCTTCTGGAAGCTGAATGCCATAAATTCTTTCAACGAAATCTACACAATTCCTGCAGCCACTCCGAAGCTTAAGAAGAACAAAAAACATTTCACTTTCTGACCATCATGAAATGGAATTCAGACTCCGCTGCTTTGGCCGAAACAAACAAATAACCATCTTCTTTGATTCTAAGGGAGAGGTATTCGTATCCGTATATTATCCAGAAGGATTGAGAGAGGAAACCAAAAAATAATATAATACTAACTGGCACCTTGTGAAAATTCCGCAACTTGAAATCCGTGACCAAATAAAGTTTCTGAATCTTGAAGCAATGTCCTCATGGGTGGAAAGAGTTAAAATTGCACCAGCAGGTTATATACTTGTATATGTCTGCACCGGTTGTTCGCTGACAGAACCATCGTTGACGATAGAATGCTCCCAAATTGTGACCAAATGTTCATGGTCATTTGCATAAAATGGTGTTGACTACTTTAGAGTTCCATGCTCCAAGCTGTAATAGATGATTTTGAAAATACTTTCAGAGAGCATAATGGAACATTTTTGTTAATTCACAGCTTGGAATTTAGAGTGTCCAGAATTGGCAGCCAGATTTATTGTTAAATATTTAGGGTATCTATCCACCAAATCCAAACGCTTTGCTGATTTTGGACTTGATGTTTGCTATATGCCGGTTTTTAATCTGGAAACTAGGAAAATACGATATCGGTTAATGCACATGCTGGTTATTAGATATATGAAAATATATTATGTAGTTATATTCCATATGAATATTATAAACTTGACTTATAGTCGTTATGATAAAAGTTTGTACAAATATAATTTCGACAATTGCGGAGTGGGTATTCAGTGCGAACTGTCGTCATCATCACTTCTGACACTTTTTACTTTATACATGGTTAGACAGATTCCTACAAATACAACTTTGATACTTTTTGCAGAGTATTCAGTGCTTTTTACATTTTGTAGTTTGACAGATTCTTATACAAATCCTATTTTGACATTTGCATGTATATAGTCTGAACTGTCACCAGGTGCAACACATTCAACATTTTTTAGTTTGAAAGATAAGGTAGAAGAGGGACCATTTGCTAGTGGGGTAATTACATATTCCGAATCCCGTTTTTACGTCAAACCAACGAAGTATAAAATACAGAAAAATCGAATTTAGGTTTACATCACTCAGTTTGACTGTTCTCAGTTAAAAATCAACCGAGTTAAAAGCGGTTTTTTCTTTTTTGTTGCCTGGAAAGAAGTGGAAAATCCATGTTATGATGGGCAATAATTCGCAACGCCCAAATAAGGAGAGAGTGCTGGCCAGTTAAAATCGTCTATGAGGAGAATGAGGTGCCCAAGAAATCTTCCAGCCAAAAAGCTGTGGCCCTGTTCTAGCTGAAACCATATGTCTTCCAGTTCTAGCTCCATCATATACATTCAATTCAGGCAAGAAGAAATTCTGCATTCCTATTCATATTTCTCGTATAATTAATAATAATTCATTAACGAACGACGTGTGTTGCTCCATTATCAAGGAGTTATTATTGTTATGTGATGGGTAAGAACGTTTTTCAAAACGGCATTTAAAACCAAGAAACAGCTATAATTGAAGAGACTTTAAAACATCACTACTGATATACCAGACCAAAACTACTTTGTACCAGGTTACTGAAGGAAAATGTCAATGACGTCTAAAATATATGACTTCATATAATAAGACCCAGACGATTCTTATCAACCTTTAATCGTTTACCAGTTACTTTAATTACTGCGGTGAAAGAAGTGAATCAGAATAAGCAAAGATTTCAACAACAAATAAGCCAAATGATACCCACACCACTTTATGTGTCGGAAATAAGTAGTTTTCATAACTCAATTAACATCTTGTTCAGATCTGCCATTCATCTGCCAATCATAGTTGAAAACCATGTAATTATTCATCTATGAATTATAAAAAAATACACAAACAGCGGTCGTCGATTTGTTCAACAGTTTTATATGTTCTACAATATTTCCTTCTTTTTTTTTGTAATGCATTTAAATTGCACCTCTTCGACTTGGAGCACTTGATGTACTTTTTGCCGCTCCGCTAAAGACGACTTTAATTCGCGTGTTAATTTGTTTTTTTTTTTTTATTTTTTTACAGCGACTGCAAAGAGCCGCCTTCGAAATTGCTTTTATGCCGGTTGCGGACTTACTTATGGGTAAATTACAGTTTGCGGCTTTAAAGAAACTAAGTCACTGTTTCGACTGCTGCATGCTAATAATAGACTTAAGAGTTGTTAATTGCTACGTTGCAAACTATACAGAGTGCATTTCATTTCGTTAAGTTGATTAAATTTATACGTGAATTAGGTTTTGATAAGAGGGGTTCGAAAATCGGTCAATGGACCCTTAAATGCAGGGTTGATATAATATGTAGATGTAGATATATAAAAAAATTAATGAAAATTCGATATAAATATAAAGGTATAGTTCCCCCGGGAACTAAGTTCTACGGTGGACTAGGTTTCTATTTTGTGATGGGAACTAACTACTCTTTAGATGTTGTTTACATGGTATAGATGGAAAGAAGTCCAATTTACAGTGGGAAGTAAGTACATATTCGAAAAAAATAACTTATAAACTGCTAAGCAACTGGTTGCGCGACCGAAGAGAAGACTGTTCATTAAGGAAACATACTGTCACAGGCACCGGCAAGACGAATAAACATATCCTGAGCGAGCAACGAAGTTCGACATAAGATTCAGGCTAATATAAAAATTCCTTGAACCCCGCGAAGTGGTGTACAATTGCATTAATAAGTGAAACATGTGACTGCTTAAGGACTGGACACACTTAAAGCGAGTCAGTCGGAAGGAGTAGACTACGTAGAGGAAATTGAAATTGATACTGGCAAAGCGACCACTCACGTATACAATACATAATTATTACTGGATCCTTCCAGACGAGGACGACTGTATTAATTATAAGCAGGCAATGGATCTATCTCCTGCACGATGCTGTATGGATCTTTAGATTTTCAGCAGTTATTTGATAATAAACCTATGGGCCTCTATTACGGTTGTCAAAAATCAATTGTTTGATACACGATAGCATTTATCAATCAAACAACATTTTGGTATTATTTTCGTTTGATAAATGTTTGATCTATTGTGAATAATGAAAATTCTCTTGTGAACGGGCATTTTGTTTGACGTTCAAGTGCCCTAATAACTTTGTTTGTGTTGGATTCTGTTTTCTGTTGTTGTTTTAATTTATTTTCGTGTAAATAAATAATAGCCCGGGAGGCGACCGTAGGTTTACCTATCTCATCACGGCTCTTGGAAAATTGAACACTTACCGATAGGTTTAGGCCTAACAATTGCAAAACCGATGGTCGGACAAACTTTTTCTGTGACATTTGGAGAAAAAAGGCCATTTCCGGTGTTTTTTGCCACGATTGTTCGTGTTTCTTTATTTCAAAGCCATAGAAATCACGCGTAACCATTCTTATTGTTAAAAAAACAGTTTTTTAAATACATAGACTGTAGGTACTTATTAAAAGGATAAGTTATTTTCCACAAACAAATTAAACTGTTCCTCAACTTGTGTGGTCAAAAAAGAGGGTCTGGTAATATTATACCCACACGAAGAAAATAATTATTTTCTTTTGTCCGATTTTTGGTATATGGATGGTTTTTTATTCAACGTTTAACAATGGATCAAAAACATGGCATACTTTTAGGAGTTTATTAAATTAAAATAATCAATTTTTGTTGGGACTCAAAAGCTTTAAACGCTCATAACTTTTTTCATATATATTTTAGCAGCAAATAAGTGGTATTTTCGTGTTATGCAGCCCTTCTAACATATATTTTTCCATATTTTTTTTCGAGTGGGTATAGTGTAGAGAACGGCTTCAAAAGAGACCGGATACTAGGCCAAGCAATTAATTACCATAAAAGGGCATGAGATATTAGATAGTATTGAAGTATTGAATAATTTGTGCTTCTAATTATTATTACGTTTCTTCAGAAATGCTTACTATTAGGAGTATAAAACTTGTTAGTAGGTACACATTACCAATCTTGTGTACATGTAATTAAACGAAATAATTTAAACAGGGTTAATCTCCATAATAAGTTGTAACAAATAAAACCTTAATAATGTATACCTAATGTTGTAGTTAAATCCTGCAATCTCAGGATTGGCTATGTCGATGTTATTTCTAATTTGTATGGCTTTTTAACCGGCGAAATGCTGCACTTTTTGATTTAATTTTAGGCACTGACAGAGTAAACTTTGAGGTACGCCCCCGAAGTTTTCTCTTAGTGGTGTTGCTTCAGCTGTACGTCTTTAAGTTTTTATATTTTTTTCGGTGTCCCCAAGATAATTATACGTACAAAAGTTTTACTTCCTGCCACCATCAACGTCTTTCTAGACCCTATCTGTTTTCAAAATAATGAATACTCTTACTCTTTCTTAAATATTTGAAGCTGCTGTTAAAAAAATCACGAACTAAACTTTTGTTATGCAATATTCGCAATGGCCTCAATTAAGTGACCCAACTTTTTATACCCTTTGTTTTACAGTTCCTTGACTTAAATTAGGACATTTCGAAAGAAATTTCGAGTTTTATGTTTTTTGAAAATATTTACGTACCTAACCACAGGTAATAAATATTTACGGTTCAAAAATTTCCTACAGGTATAAATAGCAAAAGATCGTTGACAAAAAAGTGGCCCAATCAAGTGACCGGCAGTGTATGTCCAAGCTAAATGTCTAACATTTCTGTGGATTTATTACAACAATTAATTACAACAACAGTTTCCTGACTTTTTTTTCCAAAAACTAAATTGGAAATAGAGCCAGAAAGTATTGATTTCTGGTTCAATTTCCATTTTATCTTTCAGGCTCTTTTCAAACCTATCTGGCACAAATTCCAACATTTCTGTCTTATTTTACAAAAAAATTCTGGCTTTTTTTCCAATTTTGAGCTAGAAAAATCTTCTGGAGTTTTTTCCAAAACAAAACTCTCGCATAATTTTGGGGAGCGCCCAGCATTATCTTCTAAAGCCTGATTTTTCAGAATTACTAATTTCAACTACTTTAAATTTTAAAATATAGACATGCCTATATTTTACCACAAGGCTTCTTTTTTGTTAAGGTTCTTCTTCTGGGATAGGAACAGGAACTTGGTTAATTCGTACATACAACGAAAATCTTATTCAATAACTTAACAAACAACCAATTTTCGCCTTTTTCGAATAAGCGTTTCAGCACACGAAACATATCTACAAGCATGCATTCATGTAAGAATTTTATTATTCCATCATCCTATTCAATGACCAATAAAAGACACAATTTATGTTCTACTAAAGTCTGATAGGTGTGAATAATAGATACTTTTATGTTAACATGTTATAATAACAAATCGAATAAGGAACACCCACGACCAGGACTAATCTTTTAGAAAAACAAAACCCTTACTCTATGAACTAATATCACAGACAAGAAATAGCAGAAGAAAAATCCCAAAATGTTGGTATATTATTTGTCCAACTGTTGACATTTTTATTATTCCAAATCGGAAAATTCTCCACACAATCGAATTGAATTTAACCGACCACAGTGATATATGTATAAGCTTCTTACTCGGCAAACATCTGGGGATATAAATCCTGGCCGAACTTACACTCCCCTCCTCTTCCAAATCACCCTCTCCGAAACTATCTCTTTTTTGAGACTCATCCATATACACTATATAAAGATTGGGTGCGCACACACATCCTTATCAACATCGTATCGTATAAGTATCGCAAGTAGCGAAAATAAATAAATTGCTTCATATAAGTGAATTCTTGTTTCAATTATTTCCATGTTAACATAATAATTTAGTGAAACATAATCGACTCGCTTCCCACAGTATAAATATGCTGAATATCGATGCTGCGGCAGTAAACACACTCATTCTTTTAAAGGACGACAAATATTCCCGCACTCCCAACTGGCGGCAGTCTTAGTATCGGCATCCACAACCGAAGAGCAGGCAGCCTGGCACCTGTATCTTTTGATCTTTTGTTGCTGGGATTTAATCTGATCCTATTGTTTTTTCCATCCAAGTAGTAGTGATACTATGCTTGGTCCTTTACTGGTACTAACGCGGATTCCGAAAAAAAAACAGAGTTTCATCATCCATCCCGGCAATGAAGCAACAAAATCTGTTAGAGCGACCACAAAGCAAACAATGATACAATACACAGGATAGTTTTTTACCTAATCTGATTATGCCGGTGAGTTGGAAATCTTTTTCAAGCTTGCCGCCACAGCTTACTACGACATTGTGAACGAAGACGACCAAGATATTGTGAACGATACATGAAGCAAGAACACCTCTGACTTATGATTGTCTCTAGACGAGTAGTATAAGTATAAAATCTGTAGTCGGAGCATCTCCACTAGCAGTCACTGGCCTATTCAAGCTTTAGGAAGGAATCTTTGATTCTTTTCCCAAAATCAAATGAGTCGTTTTGTATACCTCAGCACAACAACAAATCAGACTTAGAGATTCCATAGGTTTCGAACAATGGACTTGTGCTCAAAATATTTGCTCGTTGACAGAAATTTATTGGTCTGAACACATTTTGCATACACAAAATTGTGGGATTTTCTTCAACACTTCAGTGACCATGTATACACAACAAATGTATCTCCAACTCGAAGTGCGCTGATTATAAATACCTATTGAACTATTGATCATTTTAAAAACAAATTAGTTGTTTTTTGTTCACTCTTTTTCATTCACTCGTTTCCTCACATTTTACTATGTGTTTTAACTTTGTCAAAGAATTAAGTTTTCATACAAAATTTTACATAATATAAAAATAAATATAAATATAAATATAAATTTAAATATAAATATAAATGTAAACATAAATATAAATAATAATAATATAAATATAAATGTAAATATGTATATAAATATAAATATAAATATAAATATAAAAATAAATATAAATATAAAAATAAAAATAAATATAAATATAAACATAAATACAAATATAAATATAAATATAAATATAAATATAAATATAAATATAAATATAAATATAAATATAAATATAAATATAAATATAAATATAAATATAAATATAAATATAAATATAAATATAAATATAAATATAAATATAAATACAAATATAAAAATAAATATAAATATAAATATAAATGTAAATATAAATATAAATATAAATATAAATATAAATATAAATATAAATATAAATATAAATATAAATATAAATATAAATATAAATATAAATATAAATATAAAAATAAATATAAATATAAAAATAAAAATAAATACAAATATAAATATAAACATAAATACAAATATAAATATAAATATAAATACAAATATAAATATAAATATAAATATAAATATAAATATAAATATAAATATAAATATAAATGTAAACATAAATATAAATAATAATAATATAAATATAAATATAAATATAAATATAAATATAAATATAAATATAAATATAAATATAAATATAAATATAAATATAAATATAAATATAAATATAAATATAAATATAAATATAAATATAAATATAAATATAAATATTAATATAAATATAAACATAAATATAAATGTAAACATAAACATAAATATAAATAATAATAATATAAATATAAATATAAATATAAATATAAATATAAATATAAATATAAATATAAATATAAATATAAATATAAATATAAATATAAATATAAATATAAATATAAATATAAATACAAATAAAAATATAAATATAAATATAAATATAAATATAAATACAAATATAAATATAAGTATAAATATAAATATAAATATAAATATAAATATAAATATAAATATAAATATAAATATAAATATAAATATAAATATAAATATAAATATAAATATAAATATAAATATAAATATAAATATAAATATAAATATAAATATAAATATAAATATAAATATAAATATAAATAAAAATATAAATATAAATATAAATATAAATATAAATAAAAATATAAATATAAATATAAATATAAATATATATATAAATATAAATATAAATATAAATATAAATATAAATATAAATATAAATATAAATATAAATATAAATATAAATATAAATATAAATATAAATATATATATAAATATAAATATAAATATAAATATAAATATAAATATAAATATAAATATAAATATAAATATTAATATAAATATAAATATAAATATAAATATAAATATAAATATAAATATAAATATAAATATAAATATAAATATCAATATAAATATAAAAAACATAAACTTGAATTCATTCTTATACTTGGTTTCGACGAATAATTCTTGATTCTTCGTTAGATAGAGGAGGATAGTAAAACATTGTTGTGGCTTTACTATTTCTTATATCTGTATTGTCGTTCCTAAGTCATATATTTTCGTCTCTGTATCTTTTTTCAATTTTCTTATTAACTTTTAATTGTAATTTTTGCATCAAGTCCATTTAATTTTCCACAATCATGGATGCACTCAAGTTCACCATTGAAATTGTTTTCTGAAAATGGAGTATTAACAAGTCTTTGTACAAACTGTTTTGAGGGGCATTTCTCTTCCCCCTAAAATCGTTATAGATCAAGCTTCACTATACCCAAGCAATACTTTACCGGCGCAACATTAAAAAAGTTAATTTTTATACTTTCACATTTACGTATAAAATTGGGGTCATACAAATCGTTTTATTCAAATATCTTTTTGTATATTTCTTCTCTACCGATGGACTGCGACCTTGTCGTGGTGGTAGGGCTTAAACTGTTCATCATTCTACGGCATCTAAGATGTCTTGATCAGTGAACTAACAGCAGTCCGGGAGAACGGCACACCCTAGGATGTTCACCCTCAAGTTTGATGAAGAACAAGAGCATACCTGAATGTTTATTTATAAACATCTTCAGAGTAATGTCCGTGTTCAATAGGTAACCTATCCCAGGATTAACTGGGTAACGGCCCTACATCAGGCAAAAGTAGTTAGGGCAGGGGAATCACGAAAGTGTCCTTGACGATTACTCATTTAAACGTTTGAAAGGGAACTTTCATAACATGAGTGTTTTGTTGGTTTTGCACTGGGCTAGTGCCATTGTGAAAAGTAGCAAATAAGCAGGGTGGTCTTTGTAACTCAAGAAGGCCACCCGAAAAGGCGGTAGATAACTACTCTATCCCAGAACATAAACTGGGTAACGAGCGTTACTACCGTCAAAAAACTTGAGTAAGTCAAGTAGAATTGACAAAAGTTGAGATGTGGAACTTGAGTTTGTTCCAGTTCAAGACATACTTGGGCTACATCTTCAGGGTAGGCAATCCCTGTGACTTTGTAGGTAAAGTCAGAATGTCAAAGTGTTACAGTTGGGAGTATTTCCCCAACTACACGACGTTTTAGGTTTGACGTACAATAAACTTAGCACGGGTGTTAGGAGCCCTAGAGTTTGTTCGAGAGGAATGTCCCTTGTGGAATTTAATCATGATCATTCTCTACCTAACAGTTGGGCTGGCCCTTTTGGGGAGCTTCGTGCTGGCTGTGGTTATCCATAGCGGAAACATTTGGCACTTCGGTGCAAGAGATGTAGATCGGTCTCGCTTCTTAACAAGGAGTGTGCACATACCTACATGTTCTCAATTTGTTACTGCTTTATAACTACTTCGGTAATTATACTTCAGGACGCTGGTTTACGTTTGATTAAACTCGCAGTGGAGCGCCACCGTGGAGTTAAGTCTTAATTGATAGTGTATCCACGTAAAATTTCAGTTTCATCCTGTATATTTCTTAAAGCTAAAATACTTACGTACTGCTCACATTCCATATGATTGTAAAGTATGCACGAAAACCAATTTGTATCCAACATGAAATGAGAACAGAATAAAAGAAAAAAAAAATAATTAATCAAGAAAAGTAATAAACATTGTTTTAATTTAATTTTTATTAAACGAGTAATTAATTTTTGTCGCTGCATCTCCTTAAACGGCTGACATTTTAAAGGCTTCATATAAGCTGAGTTGCGATAATTTCCAAAGGACTATCAACTATTGGACAAGGAGCAGGTGTTATGGCGTAGACGTGGACAAATGAAACACGTCTTGATAAAACCCCTGACGAGTAAAATTATGAAATACGTCAAAATTCTGGACACAGAGCCTCAAGTCTCTGCCCACGTGAGTCGCGATAAAGAGACGGACATTCTAAAGTGGTTATGTTTTCACACTACGAGACCCTGTGGCACCGCTCAATGCGGTCAGTGTATGAGCACCAAAATATCATGTTGCCAACCATCAATTGTGCAGCTTTCCGATGGCAATCTTGTACCGGTCGTTGCAGCAGAGGCCAAAAAGAGACCCCAGATGCACCACATAAGAACCCGGGCAGCACTTATTTGTATGTTTATGTGAAATGCATGTTTGACAAGGAGTTTACTATGTGAGGACTATCGATCAAGTATAGTATACCTACTCCTCCGCGAGGCGAGAGAGAGAGGTGGAAAGGTGGCAAAATAATCCATACTATGATGATCGCGCTTATCACTTAAATATCAAGTTTCAATCTAAACAAAAGCGCTCGAGGATGTGCGCAGTGGCCTCTTGTATGGATGGGGTGCTTCTGGCTCATCGTCATCGCACGCATAAATAAGGAGCACGTCGACTCATATGGCCCTCATTATCGTTATTGGCATCATTAAAGCAATTTATTTTGCATTTAATGTTTGGCAAAAGTGAATGAAATATCGAGGACATGCCAGTTGAAACAGAGAGTTAAAGAATTGTCCATCGTATAAACTGATGTAGATTGAAAGAAGGTGTTTGGTTTTATTTATTGAAGTATGCAGAAGTCAGGTGCTGGAGGCGCAATCCACAAAACCTATACTTGGTGTGTGATACAAATTTAACAGCCTTTTTGGTATCCAATTTCCTCGAAATAATTTTTTTTTTGAGTTTTTGATAATATAGTAAGTATAGGTGCAATGTGAGAAGTCTTTATGCCTGCATTATTTGTCATACCTATATATTCTCAAAAATAAAAGTTTAGAGAGCTTGAACCAAAAATGCGATGGCAACGGCGATTTTTCTTCTGCTCGTTATTTGTAACCCACCGAAAATAAACTTGGTCTTCTGAAAATAATCTAAGGGCTTAACACAATCAAAAATAAAAGATTCGCTATAGATAAAACAAACTTTCTTTTAGGGAAAATTCCAAAGGGCTTACCGAAAAAAAAAATTGCTTAACTTTGTGACAAGTTCCTTTAAGTCGGTTTAAATGTCATATATAAAATATTTATTTAATTAAAATTTAATTTAATTTTAAGATATAAGCCATCAGATATACGAAAAAACGCACGAAAAATTGAGTATTTTCAAAGATTTAAGCCAAAATTCAAGAATAAATACAAATTTTCTTGTGATTAAAATATATATAACTTAATACAAATATTTCAAGAAAAAAAATCAATTAACATAAATCGATTTATACCATAATTTTTAAAAACATTTTTGACAGTTTGTATTATCACACAACAACCGTTTTTAAGTTATGAGAGTCTTAAAAATACAAAGTTTATTACAATTAAATAAGGGATTAAATTTAAAGATATTCAAAGGTATTCGATTATATATACAACAAGAAGATGGAAGTGTTTATCCATGGCCTGGTTTAAGTAACAATAAAATGTTTTTATTATAATACAACAGACCCCATTAATAGGCATTTAAGACAACTTTTTCGCCATAAAGGTAATTCAACTTCCGCAATAAAAATACTCGAAGTAAAAATTATATATTTGACCTATCGCTGGATTTCTACGAACCAGGCTACCAATAGTGCGGGATCGCAATACTTCCAAAACATGCAGACATTATCGATGTCATGAAAGTCCAATGCAATCAAGTCCAAATTTTTGGTCTTACAGTCTTACTGCACTTTTAAAAGCCCAACAAAATTGAAATGCAATAAAATCCATAGAGAAACACTAACTAACAAACCTAAATAAATTGGCTGCAAACAAATAAGCCCTTGTTTCAAATCATGCGATGTTTGTCTATTTTTAGATATAGAAAAAAAGGCAAAAATGCAAAGATCCAACATTTTGTTTTGAAAAAATTAAATATTTTTATAATAAAAATAAAATATTAACACATTTTTTAGTTGTCTAGCTGTCTAATTTCCAACAATCAAATTCGATCTTGTATCTACCTATAGTAAAAATTATTACAATTAATTGTTTTGCAATCTTGCAATCGAAATAAAATCACAAATTTCACACAAAAAAAAAAGAAAATTTTAAACAACAATCAAACATGATGTTACGGTGATGACAAAGACGAAAAAAACGGGTCTGGAAATTTTGCTGGACTGACGAGAGCGTTACGATATCTTGCAAATCAAAATCTCGAATGAAGAAATCTCGCTTTTTTTAAATAATCTCGAAAAATTAAATCTCGCAAGTTCAAAATCTCGCTTTTCATAAACTTGCAATCACAAGTAATGTTTTTTTTAAATCTCGCAATGTTCAACCAAAATCTCGCAAACGAAAATCCCACAAAATAAATACTAAATACATAAATGGTTGGGCCGATTTCTTGCGAACTTAGTATCTGGGGTCTGTAGGGATACCATAAGGGGTTTTTTGGAATTGGAATTAGATAGTCTAAAAATAATGGTACTTGCCATACAAATTTTATGAAAAAACTTGTTTTTTGTTAAAGGGCTCTTACGATTTTAATTAAACTCTGACGTAAGTGATACCACAATAAAGACTATTCAGATGGTTCCCGTAGTATCACCCAGAAAATAGTTTTAAAGGTACCTGCCATGCAACGGTTGTTTTAATTTTAGTTTTCTTGTTAACGAATCAACGAATATTAACAAAATTTTGTTTTATAGAAGATCTGGATAGCCGAATGGAGATGATGTACTTTATTTTTCCATAAGTTTAAAAAAAATAATTAATTTAAGCAATTTCAAAGAATTTTTTTTGCAAAATTTAAAGCAAGTACCTAATTAATATATTTTTTGCTATTTGTGTTTTCAAAATTCAATGCTTTTATTATTGTTGAGTCAAAAATAGAAAAGTGGATGCCAAACGTCGTGTACTTTTTGAGAAAATTTTAAATAACGAAAACATTCATCTGTTTTTTTTTAAATATTTAGTTTGAAAATTAATTTTTCAAAAACCGTTTGAAAAAAAAATTTATTAAACAAGAAAACAAAAGAAGAGATTTTTGCCCTTAAAAAGGGTATATCATGCCATTGTAGGAGTTACCGTTGTTTTGAAATAATTTTTACTTTTTTAAGTTTTTTTTTGCAAATTGCCCCTCCCGGTTAAGGGGGGGGGGATAAATACCCGTTCACTAAAATTTTTTTCTTAACTTGATCCAATCTACTCGCTCTAGTTTTTTTTTTTACAAATTATGTTAATAACCCTGTTAAAATATACTGTACAATATACACACCTACTATTTTTTTAGGGGCTCAGAATACCCCAATAATAAATCGGCTATATAACCGTTAATATTGGACCTACAGATCTAGTTCACCAACCAATTTTTAGGAAATATAATGTCCTTTAATTTTGTTTTGCAATATGGTATGCACAATAATGCTTAGTTTAAGAAATAGAAGCGAAAAAGGTAAAAAAAGTCGGACTTAGCGTGGTTTTCCTAAAACCCCGAAACACAAAACTCCGACACCAAAATTCAGAAGATACCAATCCCGCAAAAATCCCTATTCAAAAAATCCTGTAATATAATAAAGGTATTTAGGGATTTTGGTGTCGGGTTTTGGTAATTCGGGTTTTTGTATTTCGGGATGTTGGTGACAGAATTTCAACTAGCTTATGTTTCATTGTTGATTGTAGTCTCCAAGTTAATGGTATATAGAAAATAAAAAGAATTTTTTAAAGTTTCAATTTTTATTGTATAAATTATTTAAATTTAAATTTATGTTTAACGTATAACAACTTATTTAATTATTTTTATGCTACGCGTTTTGAAAATAAATTTTAAATTTTCATCATCAGGCGTTTCAACATCCGAATTTTATAGTGGAGCACACAAGGAGTCTAATGTGGGCCCTACACTGAAGTAGATTCTAAGTTTTTGGATGTGTATTTGAGTTTTTTTTTTTTTGAAAAGTTAAGAATAAGTAAGAGGCTACAAAAAACTCAAATCTTTTGCTTTTTGATTCCGAACCAGCTGTATTGTGGAGTATATTATTTTTCACCTATTAAGGTCTTGAAACACGTGCCTCCTTATGTGCGTTCTGCATTTTTTTATTTTTATATAAAAGAACAAACACCACTCATATACATACGTAATGTTATTTTCAACACCTAATTCACATTCGTGAGCGTTTGAATTAGTACTCTTAAGGTTTTCCATTGAAATCCCAGGGGAATACGTTTTTATTGAAATAAATCGGCAAAATTAATTTGACTTATACGTAGTCATAATCGTGGCGGGGTTCCATTTGGGAACCACCATGGGGCGCGTTGGCACGATAGTACCCCGTCATGACTGCAACTTGCCTGGAATATATATATATGTGTGTGTGTGTGTGTTGGGCAGCGCAGTACAAAATCATGCAAATCTCTGCAGTCAATCGCAGGCAGTCAGCCTTGCTAAAGTCAGAGATCCTCGTGGTCATTTGTGGAACATTTATTCAGTTCTGTGTTCGACCAGTCAAAAGTGGCCATGATAAGGCTGCCCCGGTGGAGACGAGGTAAAACAAATGACAAGTCCATTTGATTTAAATTTTTAATTATGGCGTACAGCTCTATACGCCCACCTCTCCACATTAGGATTTATAGATTTTAAATGGTTGGGGCTTGTCTTGCGGGTTTGGATATCGCTGCTGCTGCTGCTGCTGCAGGAGGTTGTGCATGGTTTTTGTTTTTGCTTTGTTGTTGCTGGCGCGTAGCAGTAGTACAAGTCTGTGTAAGCCTTTTCTTCATGTAAACCGTGGAGGAAGGATGAAATCACTGATCTGACTTTCTTAGGTTTATATGGTGACGAAGAAAAAGCATCTTCTTCAAGCTGGGCATCCTGAGGGTTGTGTTTTTTGTGCGCCATCTCCAGTGATGTGTATACGTATATGGGATGTGCGTTTGAGGGAATGAAACTCAAGAAGTGAATTAATGCTCGCATCCTGTGCATAATGAACCCTTCGTTTTGGCGTGCGGCTTTGGCTAGAGGCATGTGTAGCATATGCCCCCATACGTACACCCGCGGGTCATCCGGGCTGTCTTGCTTGGTGTTTTGCGTATGACTTGTCTGATTATGCGATTATTAATGATGCGTTTGATTCATAAAGGACTTAAAGAAGTTCATGTTGCGGTGTCTCGTGATGAAAATTTATGATTAAGATGATTGAAGTTGAGATTTCTTAACACGTTTATACTTTACAAACTATTTTTTTTTGTTTGTGCCTTGCATTTTATTTCAAGGAATTGTTAAGTTGGTCGATAAGTGTGGGAAAATAATGAATTATAGTAAAAAAAAAAATAAACTTCAAATAGGAATTTGACTATTATAACAATGAAAGTACTAAATTATTGTTTTGCTTAACCAACCAATTTTAATAAAATGTATTTTAATTAAAAAACCCGACGAATCCAATATAAGAAAATAGACATATAAGATTGTATCATACCCAACTTAAACTTGTAACATCGAAACATTTTTTCTACTTTTAGTCGGGTCAGGATAAGGATACCAAAACCCGTGGGGTAATCCTTTTTTTATGATTGAAATTGGTTTTCGACATGATAAGAATGAAATTAAGTCTGGGAGCCATTTTTTCTTATTTTAGTTTTGTACTAAATATTGAAAGGCAAACAAATTTTGTTAAAAGACATTTTCCGCTAAATCACTTAGCTTCTGAGATATTTAAGTTAAAAAGTAAAAATAACTGATTTAATGAGAATAACTTTTATTTTGACATTAAAAGTGCGATGTCACGTATGCGGTATACAGTAAAATTTGTTAAGTCATCCACTCAGAAAAAAAAATTGTAATATCAAGAATTTTATACTTTGGCCCAACAATTTATTATTATTTCAAAATATTAGTTCGTACTTACATTATTAGCTTCCCTCCATTTATTGAGGCCGTATCTAAATTTTATTCGGTCCGCCATAAGCTCTCTTTTTTGGAACACATTTTCAATTTCATGTCCATTAAGAATTTTGATAACATCAAAAGAAGCTATGCGGCACTCATCTACTGCAGATATCCCATCGCAGGATAATCCCCAACTTAAAAAAAGTTCCAGGGTTTCAGCTTCGATATAATTTATCACTAATTGTTCTTTTTCGTTCATTTTAAATTTTTAATTTAATTGTTTTCCACTTACAACATTCTTGCACGCGCCGATCGCACTTTTATTTGTGTAATTCTTTTCTTTTAATTTTTTCACTGTTGTACCGATCGCATTTCACAAGACAATGATTTCCACTGTTTTTTGCACTTCTTCTAAGAGACAATTTTACAGTTAGGTTTGCAAGAGTTTAAGAATAAATTGTTGTTCCAAGAACAAATTTTTGTGCCAAGAACTAGTTGTTGGAAAAGTAACAGTTTATACTTAAATCTCAAGAATTGATTGTTAAAGAAACAGTTGCAATTATAATACACAAAAAAACGATTCAAGTAAGTATGCAATACTTGTGCCAACAACTTTTATTGTTGAGTATGCAAATGCAATAGATACAAAGTATGCCATTCAGTATACAATACAAAATACAAATGTAATATACCCCAAGAAAATAAAAGATATTTTTACAGGGTAGAAAAAGCAATAGGTTTTTACTTAATGAAAACAGACTGTTGACATTAGAACAATGATTTTGTCTTCAATTTCATAACAATAATTTTCATGGTTGTTTTCAAAATAACTTAATGTTGATTTAAAAACAAATCTTTTTTTCTTGGGTAAAGAACTAATTCTTGAATTCAGATAATAATACAAAAAATTTACAGTTTCCATTCTTATTCCAACTTTTTATATTCTTGATAATAATTGTTAACTGGAGAACGAATTGTTGGCTCAACAATTTGATTCTTAATAGGTTATTTTGGCAATAAAAATATTTGAAACAAAAATTTTATTCTTGGGCTAACAATTTTCCGTTTTTGAAAATGTTTAAAAATGTTTCAATTGTTTTTTCAAGAATTTTATTTTTAAATTGACGTTTTGATTCTTGAAAAATCAAAAATGAGTTCTTGCTTCAACAACTATTTGTTGAGTCAACAATTTTTAAATCACAATGTTACAAGAATGGAAAATTCTTCGGACAACAATGTTTTTTTTTCTGAGTGTCTAGATGTTTTTAAAAAAAAATTTTGGTTTGAAATCGATTAACCCGTTCATGAGATAGCTCAAGAAAAAAATAACGGTTTTATGGAAGGTAACGTTAATAGGTATGCCATTGTTTTAATTTGCAATTTAACAAAAGGTAATCAGACAAAAACCATCAGTAATTATTTTCAAGAAAATCGTTGGAGCCGTTTTTGAGAAAATTAAGCTTTTCCAAAACCGTTATATGGCAGGTACCGTTATTTTTTGAGCTAAGCAAAAAATTCAATTTCACCTCTATAAGGAATGGTCAACAAACCGTACATACCAAAATTGAAGTAAATCGGTTAAGTCATTTAGGTTGTAGGCACAGGTCATCAACTTGTAATCCTCCGTCTCCTCCCGTAGAAAAAAAAAATTACACGCTCTTTTCTATACATTAATACGTGTGAACAGCAAAATGCAAAATTGTAAGAATGTATGGTCTAACCAAATTTGACATTCCCATTTGAAATGCACGGGCACGCATACAGAGTTAAATCTCTGCAGTTTTGAAAGTTTGTAGGCAAAAGTGGGTGGGGCCTCCTGATTTGATGTTCTAATTATTTATTATTCTATGGTTCTAGGTCAGTAGGTGCTGAAACACACAGATTGACATATACAGACAGACAGATAGACAGAATTTCCAGACTTGCTTTTTTCGACTTCGCTATCATCGTAATGTCTTGTTAGATTGTTATCTCAAAATGCGCAATAACATAATGCTCGCTTAAGATTTAAGTTATATCTTATTTTAAACTAGCAGCTAACAGCTGGCCGTGCGTTGCTACGGCAGAGCAAACACCCAAGTAATTTTGCACACTTAAGTCTTGAAAATGCCCCATATGTTAATCCCGTGCTTAATGTATCTATTTTCAAAATTTCATCCAAATCCAATTTTATCAATTTTGGCATCAAATTCATCAATTATGGTTGATTCAAATTCGGTCCGAAGCGTTTTTGATTTGCAAATATTATGCGTTAGAAATCAGGTGCAAAATGAAGAAATCAATAAACTCCGTCACTTTCACAACGATTGTCTGGCTATTACTGTGCTTTGAGCAGTCGGTAAACTGGATATCCATCTGATATAGTTACTGTTTCAGCTAGTAACGGCTGTATGTATAGTTTTGCTCATTTATTTAATTTTAATTTTAGATGCAATGCGCCACATGGAACATGTATCATCTTATATCGTCTACTTTATAAGGTTGCAGTTTGTTTAATAGCCAAATCAGAATATGTGCATGGGGTAGACCAGAGTTTCTGCCAATCCGACAGAATACATCCAAAGCCTTGTATAGTTTGAACTAATTAACTTGGAAAATGAGTACATCATGCTGTCTCGTTTTGACTGCTGTGTTTTTTGAGTGCCATCAGAAATTTTTACTCAAAATCCTATTAGTTAAAAAGGGAGAGGGTGATTTTGGTTCAAGCTATAATGCCAAAAATTAGATGCTTCATGTCCTTCAAATTAGAATCACCACTTTGGAATTTACAAAGTTTAACTATTGGAATTTGTCGTGCAACTAACAAAATTTGTACCTTGCAGGTAATTCTAACTTCGAAAATTGTAAAGGATAGGTAACGGAAATAATTGCGTATTTTGTAGTACATAAGTCATGCAAGTAAAAAATTTGTCGCAATTTTATTTTTAAATAACTTAAAAAAACTAATATTTTGGTCAAGTGATGCTTACCACCCCAGAAAAAGGATCAAATTTAATCGAAAATAAAAAAAGTATAACGCAAATTATTTCACTTTTTTGTCGTAAATTTGTCGTGCAAATAAAAAATTTGTCGCGCTTTTTTTTTTAAATAACCCCTGGTAATGCTACTTGACAGTCAAGTTAGCATGACCAGCGGTTATTTTTTAAAATAGTCGCGGAAAAATTTTTTTAGTTGCACGACAAATTCACGACAAATCCAATAGTTAAATTTTTGAAATTCCAAAGTGGTAGTGCTTACTTGGCGGACATCGATGCTTTACTATTATAATGCTTCAATACTCTCACAATTATATAGTGATCGTGAAGCTCTTTCCGATTAAAAGTAATAATAATAAAAAAGTACGGTGGTTGCTTACATATACATTATGTCATCGCGAGGTCAATAATGACAATTTTTTAACAAGAGGAACCTAATCAGCCATTTAAACAAATCTTGTAACTTCCTCCTTGTAACTTCATCGTCGAGGTAAGACGCTAATAAATAATTTTTATAACGTGGACATCGAGTGTGCCTCTTTTCTTTCTTAACGTTAAATTTTTCCTGTAATTTATTAACAATTTAAAAAAGTGGCAACCACGATGCATGTTTTTCGCTCCGAAATTTTTCCTCATCCATTTAATTTTTGTAATAAGTATTTTTTTTAAGGCAAAAACTTCCAAAAGTATTGCTGCAAGAACATTTGTTTACCACAAATTACGCTACCATATTAAGTCATTACCAGCTGTATACTGTCTTCCATATAAAATTCCTTCCAACACATACATAACCCATTGTGGACCAACAAAAACTGTCTACCATAACTTAACCAACAGAGACATCTTAATTCTATCCTAAATTAACCTTAACTGATTTTCAAAACCAAAACAATAGCATCCTATGGCGAATTTTGCTTCGCCATCTGAACACCCTGCAGCAGTAAAAGAGTTACGATGCAACTTCCATTGAAGCGATCAGATCGAACCGACCAAGTCCAAGAGTGAGCCGACAACGACGAAGCGGGATGGAATAAGAAACGCAGCAGTAATCGATTGAAGGGCAATTTATTTGTCGCCATATTTGAAACAAATGAGAATACCGAATTTCCTGACTTAATCTCGAAGACCCATCGGACAAGAGCGTACGTACAATACCCGCAGAGCACGACTGCTGATGCTGCTGCGAAACAATCGGGAACCCTTTTCAGCTTCATCTTCTATCACTGATCATCATGCGCTGATTGGATATGTATACCATCGCATTCGCTGTGCTTTCTATATTCACTTTAATGATCAGAGTCTCTCCAGCACATTGTCAAACTGATATTAGCCTCAAATTAGTTGGCCTGAATTTATGTCCTTAAATAAGAACTTCGACTCATTTGAGAACAGCAAAAGGAAAATAAAGGAAGGACTAATTATCAAAACCTCTACCATCAATCACCGACTCTGACACATGAGTCCGAGGCCCGTTGCCATTGTTGATTTTGCTAAAGGATCACAATGACAGTTGTTCCTAGATAACGCATGAAACACCCACCCATTGAAACAAGTGCACTTTAAGATATATATATATAAAATACTTACACCCTGTATTTGCGGCAGGATCGTGTTGTGTGTCGCAATAGCAACCCATTATCACATTTTTATTCCCGTTTTAATTAAATGTTTTCATCGGCAACGTGGAATGAGCAGGGCATTATAATTTCCAGTTCGATTCGGAGATGCAGCCGGTTACCATTTGTCATTGGCCACGATTATGATGAGTGAGGATGTGTTGACGGCGTCGGTGACGGCCACCGCACCACGATGATCAGTGGTAAGTGGCAGCAGTTGTCAGTCAACGAAGAGCACACCATTCAGTCCAGAGAGTGCCACGGTGCGTGGCGTTATTATTAATGATGGGCAAACGATGGTGTTGCAATTATGGGAAGCAACGAGTGTGCAGACCCAGAGTGCAGTTCGCCCCGACCACAATGGAATCCAATAATTGGAATTTTCGTGAACGATGCCGTGAGTGACAGGTATTTTTGGTGATTCCAGAGGTGCATGAAAAGAGAAAGAATATAAAATGTGTGATTAGTGCTGGGACTTGAAGGTAGTATGGTAATTATATGAAATAGGACAATGGGACAATTGCCCTACAGTCCCAGATCCCAGAGTGTCCAATAGATTCCAAATCAATTAAAAGATCCTAGATAATCGTATAGCCCGAGACAGCGGGACTTTTTATGTGATACCTATACTCTAATTGACGCTTTTGGGTATATATTTTGATCATATTGTCAGGACATGTTATTGAAATAATTACGATGAATTAGAAAGAAACCCCAAAAAGAACACATTGATTGTCATTTGATGTGTAAACCATTGTGTGTTCAGTGTCCACTTGTGCGCTAGTCGTTGGAACGAAACAATGAAATCGCCCCCTTATCCTCAGTAAACAATCAAATAACCAGACGGACGGACGGACGGAAGAGAAGTTAGAAGGTCTCATTCAAACTGTTTATCAAACGCAAACAATCTTAATGACATAAATATACACAGGAGCTGCATGCCGTTGGGTTAGTTTTTCGAAGAACTGTTGAAACCCCAAATTACGCGGATTATTAATTTAAGTGGCCCGTTAAGGTTTGCACCCACCCCTCAAATGAGTACTTAAACGATGACGTTGAACGAAAACAATGACATTGTTTGTTTTGAGCAAAAGTTTTTTTTTTCTTTTCAAGTTTTTTTTTTCTGTTCGAGCTCCTTGTTGACTTTTCGATGGGCGACAAATAATGATGGAAACGTACGCAGGTGGAAATGTGCCAGTTACCTCCATTTATCTTAATTTAAGGATAACAAGGTTGTGTGTATAAAAATATACCTATATTATATGAGGGGACATTACTTGCCTTTGGGAGGTTTTGGATTGTGTTGTTTCCTCTGAAAGCGTATTGTAAGGACATATTAAAGAAACAATGCGGGAACGTACATTTATATTGAAATAATGAAAAGCTTTCAAGCAAATACAAGAGGAAGTTGTTCAGTGCGTTTGTCTCACTCGGATTTGGTATTTGAAGAATACCTCTTGACTATTTTAAAATACTAAAATTATCTGCAGTAGAATTAAAACAACTTTTCAAGAATCCAGAGGCATTAGACAGTATCTGATGAGGTCAATGTAAACTTCAAAAATTTCGTGAAAGAGCGAAGGAAATGCAGAGGTGAATGTTTGTTGATTACCATTTATATGTATAGTAATCTAACGACCATATAGAACGGATTTACTTAAACATTCGAGCAAACTGGTTTGCTCTATTTAACAATCTTCGCATTACTTATGCCCACATATCCAATTATTCCAAACGTGTGTCGGTGTTCTGTACATGTTACGTAGGGCTTAAACTTAAATGGAGAAAAGTGTAACCACTACGGATCATACTCTTTCACCTGAACGACAGCAGAGCTACTCCTAGGAAGGATCCATAGTTCTAGTCAGACGAAGTTGCTTAGTGAATTTTTTGTATATATACAGACACTATACACAGTATACACATATACAGACAGTATACATAAATATACAGACACTATACACAGTATACACATATACAGACACTATAAAAAAACTTTATCGTGGGAACAAAATTTATTTCAGCAACAACGGACAATTTTTATACGAACTTGGTTTACGAATAATACACAGTGCACAGGCACATATTAAGACCCTTAGACTACGCACAGCGCGAGCAATAAGCACTAAGCAGATTGCACACAGAAGATATTGGTGAAATCCAGAAAGTGCGATGGGATGGAAAGAGCATGAAGCAAGACAAAATCTACAACTGCGATGTTTACTATACGGTGACAATTCGTATCGGTTCTCAATTAGCAAACTTAGGCCTTACTTGCGCACATGCTTTAACAGAGAAAAACAGAAACACATATGTAAAGGCAATTTCTCCAAGCTCTACACGAGAAAATCTTCCACAATTGTCCTAGCTGTGAGTGTGACGTAAAAATTGTATTGTAGGGGATACTTTAATGCCATACTGAGTAAGAAAAACATCGATGCCAAAGCTGTTGCAAAATTATGACAATATCTCCAATAATGGATTGACTTTGCGTTGAGTAGAAACATCTTCGGAGAATCGGATATCGAGAATGAGATTTCATCATTTCTAGTTACGAGCTCTACAGAAGCATATCCAACCTTATAATCCCCAACAAACTTGTTAAGCTGTGAAAATTGTGAATGAACAGAACTGAAGTGGCGCTAAGTTCGGACAAAACCTCACCGATGTCAGTAAAGAATTCCGTTTTGAAAATGCATTATCTTTTTTCTTTAAGCGTTTCAGAACCATTCATCTGATTGTAATGAAACTTTAGTAAAATAAACTGAGGCTTATCAGCTCTAAAATTGCCATTAAACATTGAAACTATTGAACAATCAACATGTAACGTTTCCAAAAACTGCAAAGGCCAAAGTTTAAGTAGAGTCAAAAATTATCATCTGGAAACAATGGCGCACAAATGTGCATCATTGGAAGCAATTGATCAAACCTTGAAAGATCTGCGCAATGACTCCAGATGAAAACAAGATTTTGCTAAAGATTTTTCTTCGCAATTGTTTATTATTGGTAATAGCCGTATTTCTGTTTACAAATCAAGCGGATTATCAACCAGAATACGACTATTTGAAAATATCATTGCCTCGGAATTTTTGCAATTTAGTGTATAGTAGAAAGACGAGCTCATCTACAAAGTTCCCGAACATCCTTACTAGCTACAAAAATAAAATATGGTTGAGTGAGCGAGCAATAAACTTTGTAATTCAGAACAAAATCGTTGGTATTCTGTATTCATTTAAATCTATTATAACTTGTATAGAAACTTTAATATGCCTGGGTTACCACCGCACAATTCTCAACCAATCCTTTGCGTGCGTTGTTAGTTCTATAGGATTGTTGGGGACCTACAATTTTCCGTCGAATACGAATGACTTAGATGGGATGCACTTTTCATGACAATGACAATGATATTCTTGGAGGATTTGTAACTTCGTCGCAAGAGGCAGTGCCCCGAAAAAAAAACATTAGGTGTACTCAGGGCTCTAACCCAGACCTCTGGCGTGACCGGACACACTAACAACTACACCATGGTGAACATGACGATGCTTAAAGTAAAACAAAGGTGATGAAGTTACCATTTCGCGGATTTCAAAGATCCCAACAGATTTCCCTTTGAGTTAAAACGAATTCTTTTTCCGATTCATTTCTACTGTGTTTTTGTATTTGTGTTTTTAATTATAATATAGAAAATGTATGTTTTACTCACTTTTAAGTGAACGTGGCAAGTTCACGCATCGAAAAACCATCCGCTTCTTGCGCTTGATAATTTAACTAAAAATGTTGCATGCAGCAAAATACATAGCTTCAAAAAAGCAAATGTCTTTCTAAAACGCCATTGAAATACTTGACCAAAAAGCATTTAAAATCAGTAATAGGATTTTTCGGCATTTAAATTTGTATCTGTTGCTGCACCAACATAAGGCGGTGAGTTTTAAATTAAAAGACAAATTTGTACTAATCTTGGATGTGGATCTTGGATGCTGGAATCTTTAATTAACAAAATGGGTCTTTAGTTTATTGGTCCGTTAAAAATTAGAAGCATTTGGTGCAATAGAAAAATGCCACTTTAAGAATAAATATTTAATATTGCTTAGAGGAACTGGGAATAAATTATGTTTAACTCAGATTTAACACGACATGCATTGACTGTTAGGCGGTACGAAGTTAGTCGGGTCAGCTAGTTATCATAATGGAATGCTACACTTCATCTAAATCCTCCTTGAAATATAACGATGGACCGTATGTTGCGGTAGTAAAGGAATTTTTTTAGCTTGCTCCTGATGTTAATTGTGGAACAACACTGGTTATTGAGTAGCAGGGACCCATCTACAAAAGAACCAACTACCAATGAGTAAAATCCTGATCAACCCCAATCTTTGTCCATTGCGTGGAGTAGCGGGCACAGTTAAGATCGGTTAAGGAGCTTGGTCGATTTGATCGAAAAACCATTCGATTGATGTTCGGTCCAGCATGTTAAGAAGAATAATCAAAGACATGCCTTACTGATATTACGATGACGTTGAAGAATTTTAGAAACAAATTTTAAGTCCGCTAATTAAAGTTCTCCAGACTTGTTTACAATAGTTCAGTTACAAAGTTTTGAAAAATGAAATAACATTTAGAACGACAACCATACAGGTTGATTGAACGATTTTTCATTCTAATCATGTCAATCAAAACAGCCATGTCGCCAATGTCCTAACATTAATAATTTTATTAAAAAAGAGTTTCAGCATTTAAATATGTTTATAAAATGTACAAAAGATGAGACTTACTCGTTATTCATTAAAAAACATCGAAGATTCTACAGAGAGAGAGAGAGAGAGAGAGAGGACGCAGCAATCCATCAGATTATCAGAAAATTGGCCATTGCCACCTTGTTATGTGCTTGTTTCAGTGGATACAAAACAAGCCGAGACAGGAGTGTATAGAGTGTTATCCTTGATAATAACTTCATAATAATAATAATCCATTTGAATCACCTGTTGCCTCCTATCGATATTACCTCTCTGAATGTTACTCAACCCTCGTCAACACGTCCACGCTCAAAATACATACACCTGTCAAAATGTGTATCATCATATCAATGGATGTTTTGAAAGGAGTCAGACATAATGCCGACACATACAGAAATTAGTTTAGTCGGCAGGAAGAAGGAAAAGAAACATTTTTTAAAGGACAATAATAAAAGAGAATGACAAGAAAATACTGATTGCCATGCAATTTTTGAGAGCTCATTCATTAGGTCCGTTTGGGCAGAAATTGCAATAGTGTAATAGTCTTATATATTTAATACCGACATTTTTTTGGTGGGTATTGTTTTCTAGAACTGGTTTTAAGCAGAGGTAATATAGTTTATCTATTTTATCTGTGTTTTTCTGTAAGGTAACAGGTAACATGGTTCTATCGAAAAACAAGATTATATTGTTTGCTTTTGTTTCACGCATAAGAAACGCTCAAAATCACTTTAAGTATAATATAATCGAGTTATAGAAGAGCTTTGATGAAAAAGCAGAGGAAAGCGGCATTAGTAGAACCGATTTCATATAACATTGGTCGTGCTCTTAAGATTTTACAAATTTATTAGTCAGTATACAAGTATGTATTTCAATCAATGAGCAATATTTAACCTACAAAATCTAATAAAAAAAAAGTCTGTTCGGTACAAATGGCAAATTATCGCATTTTAAATTAAAGAGCGACTCACCCCTACTGTGGGGTATGAGTATCAGTATGAGTTACGTAGACAGGAAAAATAACAAGCGTAAGTTGTAACAGCTATAAAACAAAGAGCATATCGGAAAATGAAGAATCTCGTGAAAGGTAAACATTTTTGTCTTCTAAAAAGAAATTGGAATGTCAATTGTAAATCAGTCGTCGGTAGAAGAAATTGTCAATGTTTAATGTCTATTTTGAGACTACAGATCTTTTTTTTGTAGTGTTGTTTGTGTAACATCTTGTGGGAGATTTAGTTGTAACACTTATGCGGGCCAAGTTGTAAGATTTTAAAACTAACCCTGATAAACATAAATTGTTGCAAGGACACACAGTAGATATAAAATATAGTTTGGTTTGTTCGTGTACAAGTGTAAAATATTTCGTTTGAAGGGAAGTTATGCATTAGTAAAAAAAAAAAGGTTTTGAGATAACAATCAAACACGACATTATACGATGATAGCGAAGTCGAAATTCTGTCTGTCTATCTGTCGGTCTGGTTGTATCAGTTAGTTCCTACAGCCTAAATGGCTGTAACGATTCGCTTTAAATTCGGGATGTGGGGTTTGTAGACCATTCCTTAGAGGAGGAATTGAATTATTTTTTAACAAAACAAAATAACGGTACCTGTTATATAACCGTTATAGACAAGCCTTCTTATGATGCAAAAAAAAAAAATTGCAAGCCTATTAACGGTATTTCCCACAAAACCGTTAAGTATTGGTGAGCTATCTCGATTTAAAGTTTTAATTCCGAAATTTTTCAAAAGTTCTTAATTTTAATTTTAAATATTTTTTAACTTCGATTTATTTAAAAGTCGCTCTAACGATTTTGAAAAAAAATTTTTTTTAGGTAAACTTATGCTTACGCAACAAAATATTTTTCATACTTTGACTTTGGCTTGAATCTTTGTAAGTAAGTAAGTTATTCATTTATTTACATTAAAACACATAATTAAGTTACAAAATTTGAATTTAAGAGCTATAGCTATGTTAAGCCTTCAGCCTGGTTAGATTTTTTATAATTTTTTTGTTTTATTAATTAAATTTAATTAATTTTAATTTAATTTTGAAGCTATTGACTTTTTCAGTTAGGCGTTTGTTAAAATTTAAAACTGGATTCAATACAACTTCTAAATATTTAACCTCCTTCGCGGTTTCTATAAGATGGCCATCGTAATTACATTGCCTCATATTGTGAACTCTTGGGGATCTTTCGATCCGAAGCTGCAAACTTGGTTTTATACTGTTGGTATCATCCTTACAACTTCCCAAAAAAATCAGCGAACTACGATTTTTTGCGACTTTGATGTTTTTTGACTGATTAACTGGGCTAGAAATAATGAAAAAAATAATTTAAAAAAAAAAAAACAAATTGGACGTCATTTTTGTGGGTTGTTATTTTTGTGTGCGAGATTGTTAAAAGCGAATTTTTGTTTTTCGTAACGCTCAACATTTCTTTTTGCTTACCTCACTTAACCCTATGAAATAAATAAATTTTGATTTTTTCTGTCCCGAAACGATTTTTTAACTTCTTTGAAAAAATAAAAATATTGTAATTAAAAATAAAAAAAATAAAAATAAAATAAAAATAAAAAATTGTAGGCGTCATTTCTTGTGTTAACCATTGTTCCCTACGAAATAACTTAATTTAAAAAAAAATATACTTTAAATAGGTATGTATCGGACCAGTGGTTTCTGAGATTAGCATGGACAAAGAAACATACAAACACATGCCCTTTTCGGCTTTAATTATATAGATTAAGCCATTTAACAAGATGATTTGAAAGATAAGAAAAAATCATCGTTATCGTTCTATTATTTGTTGTCAAATAATTCATACATTTCTTTTTTAAGCAACCAACAATTTCAAGGTCAAACATCTAAAAACGCCCAGTATCGATTTTTATTATACTTCACTAATATATGTATATATTTTAACACCAAACTCCTACAAAACGTGGGTCCAAATTAGGCGCATCACAATTTCCATCTTTTACTTACCGTTGTGGGATCCTGAAAAAAAAATAAGAAACAGTTTAATAAAATGCTTCATTTAAATTTATAAAAAGGTATTGTAGACAATAAGACAAATCCAAAATACCAAAGAGATAAAGTTAATAAACAAGATATAAATCAAAGATATAAACCACTGCAATAAAGTAAAACGTTGGTTCTAAATCAAATACTGTCGATTTAATTTTGCTTTGTCGCCTACCTCCTGCTTGGTTAGTCCCATCAATTCATCTTCGGCCCAAGTCACCGGATTATTTACGATTCACATCACTGAATTATAAGAATGAACCAAATGACGTCTGTTGACGGCTGTAAACCTCCCAAGTCCCAACCATAAGACAATTTCATTAATGAATCAGCTCATCTCTATAGTGGGACAGGCATAATTTCACCACATCATGCCCAAACGAGTGATATGGTGTTGTGTTCCCTGGCGCTCTGTGATTTAGACAACGCTCTTTTAATCACCACTTAAGATGACCATAAATTGCCATAAACATTCCCTTATACACAGAGTCTCAACAATAAATCAATAAACCAACCGAAATAATAATAAAAAATAAATTAATCATTTTAAATATTTATTCCTGTCCAGCCAGAGTGGTCGGAGGGTCGCCGTTTATGTAGGTGAAGTAACATCACTTAGCTGTAGCTCCCAAGGGTCCCCTTATATGAGAAGTTCTTGAGCTCATAACCACAAACCGATGCATGGAGCGACTGAAATGAATGTCCAAGCCTCATTAAATGCTGCTTGGAACTGGTAATCAGCTGGCGTTTCATTGCAAAAGCGTTGCAATAGCAAGTGGTGGCACGGTCGAATATAGGGACCAGGAGCCATCATCAACCGGCCGGCGAAAAGTCGTAATCCTTATATTTCTGTTGTTGTGTGCGCTCGCGCTTTTAAATATGCCATAAAAATTATCCTTTAGAAGAATTAAACAGGCAAATTGGCTATAAACAGGAATTAAAGGGAGGGCTTACTTTTTGGGGGGTCACTTGGTAGAGTAAACAAGAAAACTTTACGATAGGCTAAATATACAAAATCGCCATAAAATAAAATCCAATTAGTCAACTTAGAACGAAGCATCAAGGAAGGAGCAGGTATTCAAATATAAAATAGAATATGGCCTCCGCCTCTGGGGGTTATTATTTTGTCTTATACCGCAACTAACAGGAGGCAGACGTCAGTGACGGTTTGGTATTCTTTAGTGACCTAAAGCTTGTTTATAATTTCATGTTTTACATGATTATATGGGTTTGACTGTTTATGGCTTAGATTGCTATGCTGAACAACTATGATGTGGGAAATTATTTTTTTTGCCGGGACTTTGAAAATCTGATCCATGAAAAATGGAAGACTATAGGTAGGTATAAGAAGGCAAATAAATATTTGTTTACATTTCAAATGAACACTTTAAGGTAATTTTTTTCCAGGCGAAAATTCATGGTATTTTGGAAATTTGGGATTTACATATGATATTGGTGTTTTGATGGATTTAAAAAGATTTGGGAATTTCGCATTCCGCATTTTTATGTCTCGGGATTTGGCAATCGTAAGTTCACGATTTTGAAGTTTTAATAAAAAATTTCAGTCAAAATAGAATGATCGACTGTTTTTCAAAAACTTTTGAGCAGATTTTCGATTGAAAATAAACAATATTTTCTCAATAGTCTATAGTCAATAAAGAGGTTTTAGAGTGCGTGAGCAGGGACCTAAGCCATTCCTTCGGAACATATTTATATGCTACTTAGGGAGTCAGGTAGGTTAGTCGTAGAGAGGGGAGGGCAATATATGTACACAGCTGGTAAAAAAAAATTGGTGTGAAAGAATTTTTGCTGGACGCTGTTGTTTTTAACGGTTGAATTTCTAGCAAGTATTTCATCAAAACATTTTTTAGGGAAATCCCGGTTATCGTATTGACAATGACACCAATATTATTGTATTTTTGCAGTGCAGTAATAAGCAATTGATATAATTTTGATTGCATATGACTAGTGATTTAAGAAGTTTATCATAAAAATTGGTCTGTTCCATATAATATTGCAGTTCCTTTTAAAATTCTTTTAAAAGGGGACTTACTTTTGAGGTGGGTTATGCTTTTAATCTTTTTACTATCTTCAACCAATTGTTTTGTTATTTATAACTTTTGTAATATGAGTCGAAAAGTTCACTGCCCGCTAGAAGAAAAGATGTGGGTTTACGACTTAGAAACTAAGGCCAAACATTCAAATTTATATAGCGGATACCCGAGGAAGATCCCAACATTTCGTAAAAAATGCTCTAAAGCTTAGATTTCTGCGCCAAACAAGACACACGTTACAATTGACCACCGCTAACTACTCTTTACGAAATCAAACGGTTTTGCTTCTTCCAGAATTATAGGGGCACAAATGGGCTATGAAATAAGTGCACAAACATTTCGCAGAAAGAATCAGATTTTTAATCTTCCGGAAAGAGTCGCCAGGAAAGTCCCATTACTAAGGCCTAACAACAAAAGGCTCCAAAATGTTTGATTGCAGTAATAATCAAGTTTAGGCGACCTATTAAAATATCAAATTTCGTCAAAATCGGTGAAGCCCTTTAAGAGATAATCGATATCAAAAAAGTACCGTTCTAAAATATAGGTTTTAATCAAATTAAAGTACTTTTCAGGAGAAATTCAGAGAAATTCGAATTTTTTCTTTTACCACAGCTACAACGTATAAAAATAAGTAGAAACCCCAATTTTTTTTTCTAGAATAAAATTAGGTAGGACCTTTTATTTTTGTTTGTGCCTCAAAAACTAAGATACGTTTTAGCACCGCGATTTTTGCATTTGATTCACAATTAATAAAGGCGTGGAATACTGGAACCCAAAATTGCATTTAACAGTGCAAAATTAAAAAAAAAATTCAATTTGAAGAAAACAAATATGTGTTGACTTTAAAATATTATTTCCCTAAAAGCATTTCTTAAACAAGATAAATAAAACTTTTAATTAAAGAATGGAACTCTAGATTATAAAAAAGTCATATCACATTACCACATGTGCTTTCGTTAATTTTTGGTAAATTGTTTTGCATTGTAAGTCAATTTTGCCTCTGCAACCCCAAATAAATTAACACGACTATGTAGGTTGACCATGACCAACGTAACAAGCCAAGTTAAATTAGCCGGATTGCTATCCAGACCAATCAACATCTTTAATGGACTCCGACAAGGGGATAGTTTGGCCTGCCTCCTCTTCAACCTGGCGTTGGAAAAAGCAATCCGTGAATCTGGCACGGCAACAAGAGGGACCATCGTCAACAGGTCCAGACAGATACTGGCTTACGCAGACGACATCGACATCATCGGAAGAACCGAGCAAGCTGTACACGATTCCTTCATCCAGAACGAGCAGGCGGCACAAAATCTGGGGCTGCACATTAGTGGAGGTAAAACAAAGTACATGGTGGCGTCGAATGCGAGAGGAACAGTTGGTCAAACAATCAAGGTATAGCGGAGCACGAATTTGAAGTGGTGCAATCCTTTAAATACCTTGGGTCAATAGTAGCAGCCGATAACAATATAGAAGAAGAAATACGCGGGCGGCTTCTCAAATCCAACAGAGCCTACTACAGTCTGTCAAAGCTCTTCAAATCCAGAAATCTCACCATAACTTCAAAACTACTGCTGTACAGGACCATGGTCCTGCCAGTACTCACATATGGATCCGAGACTTGAGTGCTTAGCAAAAGGCACTCTGACCTCTTAGCCGCGTTCGAGAGAAAAGTCTTAAGGAGAATTGTTGGCCCCATATGTGAGGAAGGACGATTCCGGAGACGGTACAATCATGAATTGTACGCAATCTACCTTGAAGCAGATATAGTGACAAAAATTAGGCTCGGTAGACTTCGGTGGGCCGATGACCTAGCTCGCATGAGCGAAGAGGAACCTGCTCGGAAAGTTCTTTGTGGTACAGACGACAGCGTGGTAGACCATGCTTGCGCTGGAGAGATGGCGTAGACCAGGACGCCCGGAGCCTTGGGGTGCGCAACTGGATGGCGTCGGCTCGAGACCGGGATAGGTGGAGAGACTTGTTGAAGAAGGCCAGGATTGGACCCCGGTTGTCGAGCCGATGATGATGATGATGATGAACCCATATGGGGGAGATAAACCCCCGTCATAAATTTTTTTTATAAATTTTTTTCAGTCTCTTGACCTAACCTAATTACTCAAGCCTGTTTTTGCACTTTTTTTTACTTTTTATTAGGTACTTTGACACTATAGATTTCTGTATCGAAAAAAAAATTCTACGAATTTGCACGGACAACAGTTTAACCGACAGAGACAGAGGCAACATACCAATCCGCTGGTAAGAGCTGTCATAAGCGAACAGAGACACTCCGAACCATTAACAACAATTAACGACGACAAATCTTTACAATTTTATTTTGAGGCCACCTCATCCTACCACCGCACCGTGGCTAAATGCCAACCTCCACCAACAACCCGAGAAGACAAGTTATTCCATTCTTTTATTATTTTATTTATTTTTCATTAGGTAACAGTTTTATATATAAATTTGTATTCCTTAAAAATAACTTGACATTATGAGAAGTTAGGCCCCTTATGTGCCAACACAACTTAAAAAACCACAATTTTTATATTTGTAACGTAGAATTAAGAGACAAAATTGTAAATATTTATTGTTCAATAAAAATCGTTAAATCGCTGTATCTTTTCAACCGTTTAAGATAGTTTAACATTGTACATATATTTTCTAAAAGGGAATTTTGTTTGCACTCACAACTTTATGATAAGTGTGGGAAGAAGTTAGAACAAGAAGTTTGGTGAAAAAACAATTTTTTTAAATTTGTATTTATTTGCCAGAGAGGATATTTCAAAGACGGTTCTTTTTTGTTAACTAATGGTACCAAATCATAGGAAATTTTGTCAGCTTCATTTTTTGTTGCAAATTTTTTTTTTCTACGTGGGTCTGTTTTCGAAGTAGGTATACGGACCCAACCGTAGGAAGATACCTTTAAAACACATCCCCAGTCCCCGCGGAATCACGATAACCGGGGATTTTTTACTGTGAGCACGGGTGACCCTTTCATACACATTCCCGAAAAAATTACACTTAGAGGAATAAAACTTTATGTAAATGATAAAGGTTTTACTGTTAATGGTAAAAATCTCTTTTAGAATGATCAGGACGGAATAGAAAAATTGAAAACTATGTTTGGGTGACTTCCAATTGCCGCCAAAATTTAACAACAATCAACATGTGCATGAGCAACCGCCTGCGTCAAATATAGTTTCTTCGGGTATTTAACAGTGTTGCCGTCTGCCAAAATTGTATAAGTAGTATAAGTAGTAGAAGTATTATATTAAAAAGTAATGAATTAAAAAATGCAAATATTCTAACCTACAATGTTGCAGAATTAAACAATAAATTATTAAACATAGATTTTTTTTTAATTTATTCATAGATTTGAATTATTTTTTCTTTTTGAAACTTTTGTGACCTACGAAAATATAAGTAAATTCAACAAATATTTTATTAACTATAAATTGCATTGGGTGCCTGCAGTAAAATTGAATATGTTTGGCTGAGCTAGTGGAGGTTCTTTATATGGATACAGACCGGATAAAATAATGGGATCCTTTACTGATACAATTCATAATGATGTGATGTTAAAAATTAATGTGAAAATTTATGTATTTTGCCAACTTATTTGAACTGCATCCACTGGACTTACGATTTTAACAAACTCACTGAATGTATAAAAGCAATCCAAACTGAAAATCTAATGTTAATTGGAGACATGAATACACGTACTGGAGGGCTACAAATAAATTCAGCAAACAACGTTACACCATCAACGACAAAGTTAGGAGAACACCGAAATTCTAGAGATACGATTTGCAATGCTAATGGAAACTCCTTTTCGGGACTTTGTCAAGACAATGATCTTTACGTCTTAAACGGATGTTTTGAAGGTGATCTTGAGGGGAACTATACCTTTATAAGTGGACAAGGTAAATCGGTTATCGATTACTGTGCAATTTCTGGAAAACTTTGAACTTACACACATAGTCCGTCATTTCAAAGTGGAACAAAACATATCTTCAGACCATATGCCAATACATGTGAAGATTTCAATAACCGAAAATAGAGAAATAAAAACAATCGATCTCCTTGAAAGACTCGTGTGGAAGGACTGTAACAAAACTTGGTATGAATACAAACTCGATCAATATCTTGTACAATCATCTATGCAAACAGACATATCCACCTCCTAGTAAAAGCGTTAATCAAACAGAAAAACAAAAATAAAAATGTGCGAAAGTTTCAACTTTATTTTCAACACGGGAAAGTACCAAACTGTTTTAAAGAAGCATTAGTATTCCCAATTTTAAAAAAAGGGGACCCTAATGACCCTGCAAATTATAGAGGGATATCCTTAAGTAATGCTGTATCTAAAATATTCACCGCAGTTTTACTCTCCCGTATAATAAAATGTACTGACGAGCAGCACTTACTAAGTGAGTTTCAATCAGGTTTCCGTGCTGGGTACTCGATAAGATACAATATTTTTACGATTAAAACAATTATGCAGGACTTTACACGACGTGACCGTAAACTATAAATTTTCTTCGTCGATTTTAAGGCAGCTTTCGACACAATTGACAGAAAAACTCTTTACTTTAAACCAAGCCAAATGGGTATGTCCACAAAAATGTTGAAAATACTTAAAAAATTGTATAACGGAACCAAATCGGCAGTTTGGGATGGAACAAAAGCTTCAGAATGGTTCGAGACCAAAATTGGATTAAAACAAGGATGTTTATTAAGTACCATTTTGTATCAGTACCATTTTGAATCAATATTGCGAATATAGTTTTCAAATCGCTTCTTTATGCTGATGATTTAATTCTTCTAGCGGAATCACCAGAAAGCTTACAGTTGATAATGAATAAGCTGTACGATTATTGTACCTTTTGGAATTTAACCGTCAATCTTTCAAAATCAAAAATAATGATTGCAGGAGCCACGAGGAGAAGGATCTCACAGCGAGAAAGGTGGAGTTACGGCCGGGAGACAATAGAAGTTGTAAACAATTATAAGTACCTTGGAATAGACATTACTCCAAGCTTCAATATGAAACTACACCTTACATCAAAGCTAAAATCAACGAAAAGTGCGATAAATGCGGGTTGGCACATGCTATTAAATAAGAGAGATGTACCAAATTCAGCCAAATATAAAGTGTATGAGGCGGTATTACGAAGTATGACGTGCTATCGAGCTCAAGTTTGGGGATTTCAGAAAACGAGGAAGTGGAAAAATTGCCAAGGGTTTTCATAAAGAAAGTATTTCAACTGCCATTAAATACACCAAATTATATGCTACATCTAGAAACTGGATTGGCCCCAATTTACATGTTCACCTTAAAACTACATGTTGACTACATTTCAAAAGTTATTTCAATCTATAACCAAAAAGAACTGCAACGAGTCCGGGCATTGTACTCGATCGACAGGAACCACTATTTTGTACAAAAATGGAAAGAATTAGCCGAGTCAGTTGCTGTTCCTTTGATTTTGGAAGTTGAAAATCCTTTAACTATAAAAAATCAAATGTATTCGGTAATGAGAGAACTCGATGCTAAATTCAGGAACAACTTTATACAAGAAGCACATGAATCAGAAAATCGACTTATATACCCAAACTTAGTTCGCAATCTATGCGAAAATAATTATTTTTCAGATGAAAATAGTTGCAGAAAAATTTCTTTGACTTTTCGAGCAAGAGGCGAGTAGGGAAACTTAAATGGAACAATATTCAGTAACACAGAAATCAAACACTGCACACTTTGTAACTTAAATGCAAGAGAAGATACTTTCCACTTCATTGGTATCTGCCCTATCTTGGGGAATTCGAGAATTAGGCTTTTTGGGAAGACTTCGTTGTTACTAGAAGAAATCAAAGAACTGCTGAATGGTCCGAATCGGGATGAAATTTATAATTATTGTGAATCAGCTTTGCTATTTCGGAAACTTATAATCTGTGAATTTTCTCTGTAAATTAGCAAACCAATATTTATTTATTTAAAACTACATTTTTACAACATGTATTTTCTGTAAATTTCACTCTGGGAGACGGAAAATACAGTCACTGTCATGTAGTTCATTTAAAAAAGTTGTAATGCATGTAAAATATTCAAAATGATATTAATAAATGATTTTTTTAATCTTTAAGAAAATCTTAAAAATTATTCCCGAAAAAATTGGAACTACACAAATGTGTTGGTTTATTTTTATTAGTTTGACTGGATTACTAGCTATAATAAACACAACGTTGAGGCATTTCAACGGAATTTGGAAAAATCTTCTTTTACACCAGACCGAATATATAATTTAGATGAAACCAGTGCAATGACGGCTTCCCAAGCTCCTAATGAAATATTTCATGTGGAAAAAACAAGTAGAGCGAAATTTTCCGGCGGAAAGATGGCAGATAATCACAATGTGCAGGATTTTAAATGCAGTTAAAAACTCCATATTATACCTATACTATAGAAATGTATATACATGACATAAGCAAAAAGATTATGAAAAATCTTAAAACGAATGTATTAATGTTCCAACTCTAAACTGTTGACCTAATTAAGAAAACAACAATTGAATGCACCTTATAACAGATATCAGTACTTTTTTTAATACCTTCCTACATCTACAAGTTTCAAAACACCATTATGATGATACCTAATTGCCAAAAAATAAATTTCAAAAAAATACATACATGAGAGCTATTTCAATTATAAACACAATCTGACTACTTGAATGAAGAAGCAAACTTCCATTCCAAAAGCAATTTAGTGCAATTTGTATTTTCATCCCATGGATGATAATATGGTGGTCTTGTGCGTACGTGCCGAATGGCCATCCAGTTAAACTTAAATTAAATCGCCCATCAGACAAATTAAATGGAATGTAATATCTGGCAATATAATATTTCTTTGGTCCGTTTTTTTTTCTTCACAATTTAACTTTAAATGAATTTTAAATTGTTGTAAATAATTTTAAAGGAAGCTGAAGCATTAGAGCTAATTTGTTTTCATATTTTTTTTTAAAGTTAACTAATACTAAATGGGTAAGATGCTATAACGAAAACAAGATTTAACTTTTTTGAAATAAACCTCGAAGAGCTGCAATAAAGTAATTAACATGGATAGCCCTCGAAATAATTAATGCATACCTCATACATACCTATAAATAAATTAATCAAGAGCAATTCCCATGGGTTCATCTTCCCAAATATGTAAGTCTTGGAAATTACTCCAAAACCATACCGTCTCTAAGACAAAACAACTCATCGACGACCAACCTTGGAAGTTGAGGAATCCGATGTTGTTGCGTGTCACTTAAATGCTACTTCAAGTTTTGTAGGTATAGTTATAGTAGAGAAGGGACGATGCTTGGAACTCACTATCGCACATGCCAGTCAGATATTGTCGTTGTCGCCTCGTCGTCGCTCGTCTGGTCACATATCCCACTATATGACCACGAAGATGAATGGGAACAGTGACTTGGCTTTGATCATCATTAAGCCAAGAAGCTACAGCATCAGTATCAGCAACTACAACTGACTAAACGATCTTCCTTAATTAATTAATTGCCAGGATTCAGGTTGCAGATAGCACTCGGACCTTTTTTTAAATTGGGGGACGCGGCGTTATATAATTCCGGCAATATAGTAACTGAGGTAGAATCTCGGCGCTCATGGTTTAGACTTGAGTGCGCTTGGCCTATTTCGTTGCGGTTTTCTCTGGTCAATGAATTACCAACTCATTTAGCGAATTTTTAGTTTCTTTTTTGTTGCCCGTTTGTGTTTTTTTTTTTTATTTATGCTTCCCAGGTACTCAACTTTTATCAACCTGGGATACTGTGTGTGTGTCCTCGTCTTATAATGACAAACAATCGGGGACTTCTTGTGAGGTTTCCTTACCTAATTAATTCCAAAGTTTTTCGTACTGTCCCGATATGTGCGGTGCACAGACTGTGCTGCTGGCTGATTCCTTGTTTTTTTTTTAATATTCCCATTTCGTTCATTTATGTTAAATTGGTTAGGGTTGAAAATCCTACCAAAGACAGATTTTCTCGTATTCCTACTTATATATCATCAGCGAAAGATACTCGCTGGGAGGTGGCAGCTACTGACATCATGGCAGACTCAGTAGAAATTAAAATTCGGTAAAAAGCTGGAAATCTCTCAATTAGTTAAGCAATTAAGTTGAACTTATTTAGAGACATCTTCCTTTTGTTGTTGTTGCTGTTATTAGGTTGATTGGATTTGTAGTTTAAAATTCAATTCGTGATCGATGTCATGTGAAACCACCCGCAGGAAACTACCCTGCTGGGCAAACATCTCTTTGAGTGAAACTTTGATTTATGTTTGGGATGCCACTTCTTGCACACCAACCAACCATCAGTCCTGAATTAATTCATTAGAAGATTGACATACTGAATATGTAATTTAAGGTTTGGGATGTTTTTTAATTCCAAGATTTGAATATAACGGAAGGATAATGTTGTTTTCTGATGATTTATAAAATTTAAAAGCGACGGTCATTCTTATCCAGGATTTGGCTGTTTGGAATGCCAATAAATTATAAAATCTTGGTTTATTAACTTTAAGAATTTTTAGAAAAAACAGCATTATTAACAATGAAAAGACATGAAAGAGATAAGTCTCTAGAACCGATATTGGTCACAGCATAGGCTTAAGGATTCACTTCTAAAACGCGAGTTTAAAAAAATAACAGAAAAAAATAATTAGATGGAAAGTCTACTCAGGCAGTCAAAATCATAAAAAGTCTATTCAATGAAGGGGTTGTAGAGTGCGTGAGAAGGGACCTAAGCCACTCCTCCTTGGGAGTATTGTTCAGGCTGCTTAAGGAGTTAACATCTGGGACGTGAGCCCGATGGGATGAGGGGTATAAAGCTACCCATTTTATGGCTTACGCTTATAGTACGGAAATGGTGTGTGGCGCGTCGTAGGGAAAAATTCTTTGAAACTTAATTAAAGCCCATCAAAATGTCCAAAACATTCTTTCAATTGTCAATCGTTTCCGAGCTACACGCATCGCAAAGAAGAACAATTACAATGTCTTATCTGTTAATCTAATTTTTATTCATGCCAAAAAAAATTTATTTCTTACCATATTTTTCCGATAATTTTATAGTTATTTTGCAATTCGAAGTGGAGACAAAATCGACATATAAGGCAAAAATTCGACATATAAGGCACAGACCCCGAAGCGACGGCAAGAAAGGAATACGCAACAATAAGCTTACGCAGTCGTTTTGCCAGCAAAGAAGGACACCTTTTTAGAATAATAAGGCATATACCATCTGAATCACCGAATTTGTGTATTTAAAGATCTTTTTAGATTCTCTCTACTGTACAGAAGATTTGTCCCATAGACGCTCTTAAGAATAGGGGAAGTCATGTCACTTGGTGGCAGCAAGGAATTTAAAGCAAACTAAGTTACAAACAAATATACCTTTGCCTGTAAGCTAACCACAGGAGTGTAAGTTGTTTTTTTATAAACATTTTACTACCTCTGGGACACTTAGAATTTTTTGCCTTACATTTTGGACTTGTAAAAATTTGGTTCGTCGAATATGAGCATTCAGAGCTTGCTTGTATATTTTCCGGTTTTGCATCAGTGAGGTTGGCTTTATAAAATCGGAAGTTTGAATCTCGAATCCTGATAACCTCTTTACAGCCATAATCGTACCAGGAATTTTCTTTGGTTTTAATACTTTTAGTCCTGTTACGGATTAAAGTCCTTATACAATTGAATATTATGCCTGTAATCATATCAGCAGTGAAGTCAACGTCACTATCGAGGAAGCATAGCGACCAGTTAAAGTCCCGAAGAAATTATTGAGGCCGTCTCAATTAGCTTTCTCATATTGTCAAACGGTTCTCTTTGGAGTTTTTTTTACTGGATTAGATGAGTATGAGAAATCAGTTTAGACGGCATTTTTTGGCCACTCACAGGATATGGCAGAGTTGTCATTCCACTTCATCCACCCTACGATAACGCGATGGTTGATGTCGTCATCATAGAATGCTATATTATTGGTCATAGATCCAAGATATTTAGGCCCGTTTGCTCATACTCTACATAAATCTAAACATCATAACCAAGTCAAACTTAATTTCTATGTTCAACATAAATTATTCTACGTTGTAAGAAAAAAAAAATGTTTAAATTAGCTATTATTTAATTTCATGAGAAAAATCTCAATCAAAATGTCAATTTGCCCGAAAAGTCAAATTTATTTTTATTATTTTGCAGTTCACGTTCTTTTATTTTAAGTATAACTTCATATTTGGTGTTTATTCATTGTTTTTTAGTAAATTTTACCTCGTGGGTACAAATAAAACAATTTTTTCCCTTTAAATACCAATTCGAAAAAGTGACATGTTTTTATTTTGTTTTTGTGATTCCGATTGTGATTGTGTGTGTATAGTTTTTTGTAGTGTAAATTAAATGAATGGAAATAGCTGAAGTATGTTTTTATATTAATTTTTTTGGACGGTCATATACAAACCATTGTTTTTTGGTTTAGTTTAATGCCAAAATATCATGTTTATTTAGTAACAAGCCAAATTTTCTGGAATAAAACTTTTTTCTGTAAAAACTGTACCTTAAAACATTCTTAAGTGAAACATTTCACAAAGATCTACTTTTTCTTCCTCTTAATTTAATTTCATCTTAGTGATATTTATGATGTAGTTGGAAGTTCGTGCAAACCATTAAGTGGAACTTAGTGATTTAAGTTGTACTTAACGCCTTATGTTTAGTGTCAGCAAACGGGCCTTAAACTAGAAAGCAGTTTTCCGTTCAAATAAATGTCCGGAATAGCCCTAAGACGATCAGACGATAGATATATTCGTCTTTTTGGTGCTTACGCGATACTCATTTCCTTCCAAAACATCCACCTACATATTATAAACATCAAGTGCTCGTTGCAAGGGTGAATCATCTTCGCTTATGATGGCTCAATCGTCAACAAAGAATAACTGAGCCATTTTTGAGTCCCTTATATTAATTTCAAAAAGATAGTCAAGAACTAATAAGTGATTTTATTTGGTGTACATCCACTTCTCTTGCGAAAACTTCTGTGACTATTGCAGTGTATTTAACAATTGTGTTGACTTCCTCATACATATCCATCATCATCGTAAATTTGCGAAACTTCTCTTTGTCTAAGGGCACCTATTTCAGATCTCGTGGTTGTCTATTGAATGCTTTTTCAAAATCAATAAATACAGTATTCAAATAGCTTGAGGAATCAATTTTTTATGATTCAAAATAATAATTAATTTACTAATTAATTTTGAAAAAATACTATACCTAAAAAATACCTAAATAATAAATGAGGAATTGACTAAACATCTAAAGGAAAGGTGCAGCTTTTTTATTAAACCAATTGATATCATTTAAACAAAAGTTGTTTTTTTTTTTTATAAGAAGCAAAATTATATTAATACAATATCGTTAAATTGATTGATATAAACCAATTAAATTGGAAATAGTTCACGTTTCCAAAAAATCTAAAGACACACGAAATAAAAAATATATTTAGTCAAGAATACCACTGTATCATCTAATTAATAATATTATATAAATGACTTGGGGATGAAATTCCATTATATTTAATTAGCTCCTTGAGGTTAGTCCAACTAATTGGCCTATTTTTTTCATTGATATTTGTCCGCCCCCAAGGCTTGAGGACACACAACAATTAATTCTAAAAGAAGTCCTTTTTTTATTAAGCTTGCTGGTGCCTTGTTATTTCCTTGAGCGAAAAAAAGGAAAAAAAAAACAAACACCAACGTCATACTGATCAAAGCAGCGCAGTTTCTAATTAGCTGTTCCGTTTTTAATTAACTTATCCTTTTGATTTGCTCATGCTGCATACGCATAGCATTTGGATAGAACACTTCCCTTTAAATGTGATGTAGTAGTACAGTTTGAATTAGAGCTTTAGCATTGCCTCTGCAGCGCACTGTCACTTGCACCACTTAAACCAACAACAACAACAACAACAACAACAACAACAAAGAAGAAGACATTGTTTTGTGGCTGGAGGACCGAGAACCAAGTTGAACGAAAAAGGACTGCAGATTGAGACACAATTTGCAGTGATGTTAGCAAATTCTTGTTCCTGCCAGTTTACTCGGGAGCCTTCTTATTCTGGTTGGATAGATTGTCTTTCGCTTCCCCAATATAAATTACTCACTTAAGGATACATCCTTGATTGCAAATAAGAAATTCTCACATGACTGTCGTCGTTGTCGTCATCGACTTGCATGGGGGTAGTGGCAACAGTAGTATATACCAGTATAGTGTCGGTTTCATGCTTCTTGGCTGTGAATTGTTGCTCCATGCTGAAGAAGACAGTGGGGCTGCTCAAGCTCATCGCTTATATCCATTTGACATGTTATCATTGTGTACGTATCTTTTGGTATTAATTCTTGTTAGTTAAATGTATCTATGAGCCCTGTTCCTACTGCAGCTCCTGCTCCTTTTGTTCGTACGGATTGGTTTCGTCGGCTCTTGTGGCGCACTGCTCTGCTTCTCACATTTTCTTCTCGAACGTCTTCTGTTAGTTGCGTATATATACTATAAAGTGATATCGGAGAGCTGTTGCCTTGTTAAGGATAGAGACAATGTGTCTCTGCCATTCTTAGGCATTTCAGCTGACACAAGGATTTTCGGTACATGACAACTAAGTAATTTATACGATTTCAACTGCTTCGAATGCACTCAACCTCCACATCAGCATTCACACTGAGAGTATCACAGCTCGTCCCACTTCTGGTTCAGTGGAACAGAACTAAGTGTATGGAACCAGCCCATTTTATCATCATAGCAGAAGATGAAACTAGGAATAGGGAGAATTTATTATTTTCACATCATCCAGGGGGATAGTGATGAGAAATTTCCAAATTGGAAGAGGCGTGTGCAAGATTATTTGCTTTTCTAGAACTCGATGACGGCATTTAATTTGTAGAGAAACTCTATGGATCCCTTAAACTGAATGAGGAAATTATATTAATTAAAGGAAATTACTCACTTTTGCTACTATATTTAAGTAAGGGTTCTTTATTTTGTTCGTGTTAGTAAAACTGCGTCGTCGTCTACTAATATGAGAATTTAAACTACTAGTCACGATTACTTTAATCGCATTCCTAGCAATCCTTTTTTATCGGCCAACAAGTGGACATTACATTTTGTTTTGTCCGTTTATTTGATCTGTAAGGAGACACTTTATTTATTTTATTTCGTCTGGTATATTCAGAAAAGCATTACATACACCATTTCTGTGAAAAAGAGGGAATGTCTAGTCAAAACCGTTTTATTCTTGATAAACGCAGTCAGTCTATGTAGAATACAGGTACTTCTATCTATATATGCATTGTTCCGATTATAGCATGTTTATTCATTCTTAAGAAAAAGCTATACTTATTTCTGATCTAGATGTGTCAAAAACTTAATCTTGGCATAATTTTTCTTGTGACTTCAAGAACAAAAAAAATGACTTAAAACAGTGACCGTTTAGATTAGATATGAGCATACAAGATGTTCTATTACGGATAGGAACAAGGTATTAAAGTTACCCTCTCCAAATTTAGTAGGGGAAGGATGAAACGCGGAACCGAGATAGTTACGGTTCAATGAAGCTTACGTCACACTTTTTGGAGACAGTTGAGCGGGTATTGAATTGCAGTTCGCGAAAAAAAATACGGCTATCTGATGTTTGTATCAGTGAGGAAAATATAGTGATTTATCTAGCGATTTGCATGCTGTGTCTGTTGATTTTGAAAAAAAAACCTTTGATCGACAACCATGAGATTTGATATAAAGGTGGCCCTAGGCAACGAGGAGTTCCAGAAATCTACGTTTGGATGATCATGAATGTACCAGCAAGTCAAAACAAATGTTAGATGAACGAAAGGAGTCACTGAAAATTTCCCAATCGAAGCTTATATACACAAAAGTTCTGTTTATTACAGTTCTCGACTATATCTACTTAAAAATAAAGTCAGGGACTTTAAAGTGACTGAGTTATTCTTGTCTGACGATTGAGCTATTATATGAATGAAGTTTCTTCTTCCTTGCAACGAGCACTCGAAGTATGCATCCTTATAAGGGTGGACGTTTTTAAGGGAAAAGACAGTTAATTTATATGCTGCCCATTTTCTGTGGATCAGGTCTATTCCGAACATCTATTTGAACGAAGGTGTGTTTTCCAAGTGCGGCAAGTTTAAAAAGCTTGGATGTATAATCAATAACAAAGCATCTTGTGTTGATGACATCAACCATCGCGTAAGCGTAGGAAGTTTGAATTGGCGTCAGAACTGCCATTTTCTGTGAATGAAAAATGTCCCTTTAGTTAGAGAAAAGCCCTTAACTGATGCAGTAAATTCATTCAGCGCTTACGAATGGTTCACAATGTCGGACAATGAATAAGAAATATGAGAGCAAGTTGACGGCAAATAAGATAAACATGCTTTAGCAGGATTGACAAAGCTTGATCGAATTAGAAGTAAGAGTATCCGCAGAAGCCTTTAAGTCGAAAATTCCCTCGTTGGTAAAATACACCACGAAATACTCGAGCTGGTACTGTCATGTATTAAGGAGAGACGCTTATAGAACCCCGTCCAAAAGATACTATCATGCGGTGCAGAGGACCAAGTTCCGGGAATACCACTGAGGGATTAAGTTCCAACTTAGTGGAAAAACTTGTTTTCAATAACTTGTGATTTTGTATCGAAAATGATACATTGGACGTTGAGAACCTGCTGGATTATCGTTACATGGAATTTTGGCAATCAGGTTTTTTGTTTTACCAATCCTTTTAAAGCATAGCTTTGATTTGAATATATTTTCACACGTTTTGCGATTATAATAGCAAAAATTCTCTAATTGAAATCGCAATTTTTTTGACATTAGAAGCGAACGTAATTTTTGCAAATCGCTATTCATAATACAAAATAATCCAATTCGCTATCGTTCGAATAGTTCATAATCATAACGTGGGCATATTTAAATATTTTAACTTCTACTGAATTAGTATGTACATTAGAAGCCCTAGAGATTGTATCGCTATGAATGAATGAATGAATTGATAGTGGGGTATAAGATGCACATATGCGACCTTAGGATCTATTGTATTTGGAGTACTTTTTCAGAGAGGGTAATTCGCTCCTTTCTATCTGGTAACGTGCCAGGTGTGAATCATTTTTTCCAAGTATCCGGAGTTTCCTTATGTTCTTTGCAGAATCTGCATGTTGGGTCGTCTGTTATGCCAATGATACTCAGGTGTCTTTTGAGTTTGCAGTGGCCCGTGAGGAATCCCGTGATGATACTTAGGTTGTTCCTACTTAAGCCAATGACGTCTTTACATCTTTCTTGGTTGTAGTTCCCCAGAAAGATTTTGGCCTGTCTTAGCTTATGAGGTCTGTTCCAGATTACATTAATTTTGCACTCCTCTTCTGTCTTGATTTCTTTTTTAATCACGTTTTTAATCACGTCTTTATTTTCATGGTAGTTTTTTTTCAATATTTAGCTCTGCACATTTACTTATGGCGTTTATTTCCGCTTGAAATTTACTACAGGAATTTCTCATCGGCACAGAAAGTTTGGTTTCATCGATCCATCAGTGACTACTAGATGGCATTTGTTTTTTGTTACTCAACTCAGGACTGTATTGTTTTTCGTAGTTGTAGTTCTTCACAATATAGTCTCTTGGTATATATCAAAGAAAGGCATTAGCTTAGAAAGAGAGTCCTTGTCCTTGACACTTATGCTTTTTCCTTCTGTTGCGAATCTCATATGATTACATTTTTTGCAGTACTTCCAACAACAATGTGAAGTATGGAGACAAATGAAGGATCACCTACATTGCTGTTGTAGGATAGGTTTCCATGGCTCCAGTGATACATAAGCAAGCAAGCCTTTGCACCTTTTCAAGTGCCTTTTTTGTTATTTCAAGTTCAGTTCTTTTGTGCCATGGTTGCCATGATGATGGGTTTCAACATAATATATATATGGTAAACATCCATTTCAAGATGTTTGGTTTACATCCCCATGATTTACATGCAAGTCTATTAAATTCAGCATCAAATCGATATTAATTGACAGTTTTATATTTAGGGATTTATCTAGAATCATCTATACAATGTAACGAAAGACGAAAGAAACCCTGCAAGTCCTCTTACATCAACAAATGCAACTAAAAAATTTGTTTTGAGCTGAAATATTAAATATTAAATGCTCCACGTGATGATAACATCTTTACAGATTCGGAAACTCCATTTCAAGTAATATTTCATATAAAATGTTGAAATCAATTAGCAAATAATTTTGGAACACAGTTGTGCAGGACGTTTCATTTTGAAATCAACGTTCGCATACGTGCATAGCTTGCACCCGGAACAACTTAATTCGCCATTAGCACCACCGGCCGCAACATAAAACGCACCTAAGCATCTCGTAGTGCTGGCTTACAGAAATGACTGCACATCAGAGTCATTAACCATTAAAATTATGATATTTCATTTAATAGCACAAATTAATGCCATTGCACGCAAACTCTGTAGTTAAAACATATACATATGAAAGTGCAACCAAACAGCAGTAAAAAAAGAGCGAATCTGCAGGAAGAAATGCGACTTTTTTTTGCATATCTACTGCTGAACGCAAAACTAACCCTTTAATGCAACCCTGCAATGATGTGCATGCAAACGAGGGTCTTCCTTTCATAACAAAGCTCAATAGACAGTATTTTGGTGTTTCTTTGGCTGCCTTCACCTTCGAACAAAATACCTCGAGTCGGTCGTGTCGTCGCCAGAGGGGTGAACGAATGCACATTTTATGAGAAAATAATTTAAATTTCTATAAAAATAATTAAAACATGTCGGACATTGTGTTTTTCGCATACAACATTGCAAAAGCGATTTTGTTCTTTATCTGGGATCGTCTATATGAGAATGGGTAAGGGTAGTGCGGGGCTTGACATCCAAAAGAGAGCTGCTTTTGAACGATGTTTTCTTAGTTTATTTTGTTTTTGTTTCGTTTTGCTGGTTTATGGTCTTGTTTTATAATGTTTGCTTGCAAAATGAGTGCATTTAATGAATTCCATTATAACCCGTTTACGGTTGCAGGCCTATAGGTCTATAATGGGCTTTAACCTATAAGACAATGTGACAGTAGGCGTGTTAGTATGAGTACGGACACCGTGAAGGACAAATGTCTTAACATGTCTTAGCATGTGTAAAAAAAAAATTAAACATGGAGTTCTGGAGGGGTAATTAAAAGTCTTTAAGCTATAAAGAGCTATATTTTCTTAAATCAGACTTGCAACTTGCGAATTATAAGAATATCAGTTTGGATTGATGTAGTAATTAATTGCTTTATGTCGCTCTGTGTTGTTTGCACTACTTATTTTGTACTTTTAGAGTGTCACAGCTAATTGAGAAATAGAGAGACAACTACAATGAATAAAACTGGCAGTAAAGTTTTTTTTCTTCCTTCTAGCGTCATGTAGTTTTTCTTTATTTTAATATAAAAGAAGCCCAAGTCAAGAAAGGAAACAAACAGCATTATTTACTCCATATAAGTTGGAATAATTAAAGGAAAGGTGTTGAAATTAGAATTGAGTTCTCAAGATAAGTGGAACTATAAAGGTTTGTTCATGTATTTCATATTATATTTTATTCTTACTTCATTTAAAGAAGTTTATCAAAAAGATAACTAATGTTTAAAAACTATAACTATAATATTCTGCTAAAACAAGAAGGGACCAAAACTTAGTTATACTTAATGAAAGCAGATACGTATACCATTTTAAATACTTGCAACTATTAAGCCGACTATAAAAATATACTTTAAGACTAAGGTTCAGTCTTTTCAACTCTGGTTAAGTGTAACCATTAGTTATTTCAATTGTTAACCATATAGATTTTGTATGTGTTGCTATAAGGTTACCAGCAAAAATAATGAATGGTTAAATTTAACCAGAGCTGAATCAATTTATTCCAATATTAGTTTATTTCTCACAATCGCAAAAAGAAAAAGCATTTGTTGGAAAAAGTTTAACAAAATAGGAAAAAAAACGGAACATAGTAAGAGAAGGTGTAACAATTTTGTTACACTTGTAACATTGTGGCAACCATGATTAACATAGAGTTTGTTGATGCTTGCTGGTATTTATGTAAAAAAAAACAATCAAAGGAATTATTTGTTTTGAATCGCTTTGTCTGCACTGGTTTATTGAATATTACACATAATGTTATATTCTAGTTTTTTTTAAAAAGTTCGATCACTCTAAATATAAAGGAATGGTAGTTTTTATTTCCTCCTTATGCTACAGTAAACTTTATAAGTGTCAAATTTATAATTACTAGTTGTTACCCGGCGTGTTGCTGCCGCAGAAAAAATAAGAAAGAAAAAATTGATTTTGAAAGAGTAATTATATTCCTATTGGTCCAAAATTTTGCCAAAAGCTTTTTAGCTCATATATAGGAGTTTTCAAAAAAGCTACCCGTGCGCCATATTTGGGATAATTTACTATAAGTTACTTCCTACAACAACAGCTATTTGTCAGTAAAAGCCCCGCTAAAATCGGTCCAGTAGTTTCTGAATCGGTTCATATAGAAGAACATGCTAAAATAGCGACCCGAGCGACACTTAGGGAGCGCCATCTAGAGAGTCACTCCATACAACATCAGCTATCTGTTGCAAGTTCCGTCAAAATCTGTCAAGAATAGTTTCTGACCGTGCATAAAAACAATTTTTCTAGAAAAAAAGCGATCTGAGCGACATCTAGGAAGTAAATGAAATAGCCTAAGTTCCGCGCTACAGCATTATCTATCTGCCAGTGAAAGTCCCGTCAAAATCGGTTCAGCTGTCTCGAGATTAGCCAGGACAAACAGACAGACAGACAGAGAGGCAGACACACATTTTAAAAATGAGTGTTTTCCAATAACTGTCTTATTTAGAGGAAAAAATTGTAACAAAAAAAAATGAAAATGCTAAAAATTTAATATATAAGTTTGTTTTTTGACCAATTTATTAGACTTGAAGATTAAAACACGACAAAAGATTTAACGTAATTAGCAGTACTTTATTGTAAGAAGTAATAATTCAGAGTAGTTGTAATATAATTGTACAACAGATAAAGAAAAGAATGTACGTTGAAACTGCATTGGTACATAACTGAGAAAAGCTAGCGTTAATTATATAAAGCAATGTTAGGCTACAAACAGTAGTGTTTAAAAGTTATGATTTACAACACAATTTGGTTGAATTTATGTGAAAAAATTGAAGATTTCTCTCCTTCGGCTTTTTTGGTCTCGATAATTAATTAATGAAACAAAATCATTAGTTTTCCCAACGTTTCGACTGAGATTTCATTCTTCAGGGGCGCTTTATTAAACACAATTTAAACTGAGAAAAAAAAGTTATATAAATTAATTAAAAATCCTGTGCATATTTAATTTATTTATATAATTTTTTTTTTCCGTTTAAATTATGTTTAATATAGCGCCCCTGAAGAAGACTGAAATCTCAGTCGAAACGTTGGGAAAACTAATGATTTTGTTTCATTAATTAATTATCGAGACCAAAAAAACCGAAGGAGAAAAATCTTCAATTTTTTCACATAAAAATTTTATCTTGCCGCAGTTTAGTGCAGTAAATTTTTAAGATAAAAATCAGTAAAATTTTTCAAAAATTTAAACATTTTGTCCGATAACCTCCAGTTTCACAGTGAACGTTTAAACTTCAGTTCAACTGAACGTATATATTTTTCGATCAACTCGATTTTCAATTTTCACAGTGGAATCCGCACCTCAGTTCAGTTGAACGTCCGTCGTTGAACTAGATTTTATGAAAAGAAGATGGCAGCATTTTTCGTTTTCAACTATCTTTCCTCAAGCCTAGTATGCAGCTGAAGTGAATTGAAATTTTCCGTCGTCTCCAAAAACACAGACGAAATAATAACGAAACGGTACCGGACAAATTTTTATGTAGAGTTTCGCCATTTGCAAAAAAAAATATGTTTCAAAACACACAAAAAAACAAATAAAAAGAACAGAAATCCATTTTATAATAATAATAACCACAAAAAAAACACGAACAAAATACCAACGTCAAAATTTCGCGAGCAATTAATATGCCGGTCAATTAAATTGTGTGCGAAAAGAGTGTAGAGAGTACACATTTTTGAACTGCAGTTTAAACTTAAAGTGGAGTTTAAACGTTGACTGTGAAACAGGGGGTAAGTCTTTAGTCATATTTTAGCGGAAAAAGCCATAATAAAAAAATTAAAAATGATAAAAATGTATTCTTTCCGCAGTTAAATGCAGTAAATTTTTCAGTAAATTTTTAAAATATAATGCATTCAATTCCGCCAACTTTCGTCCGCTAAGATAAGGGACGTGATCTACTTGGTATTGACAATCAAAAACCGCATTAAAAATAGTTTTAACATAATTCTAAAAATGTCTGTCCATTCAAAGCTTTTTTGTATTCATCTTATGATTCAAGGGAGCTACGAATATGTTATTGTATTCCTATATAGAGCACCATTGTGCGTACACATTATTTTGCTTCTTCTTCCAATCGAGTTCAATAGGTTACTACTTAAAATAGTATGCCATGTTCGGTAATTTCAATTATTATTGACTTTTTTTCTGTTAGCGTTACCCTGCAGCATATCCACCAGGAAAGGCAAATTTATATCTGCGCGACTTGTAGCGGCTTACGAAAAATAAATTAAAACAACCGAAGAAGACCAAGGTGTAGATATATTGGCAGATACACATCACTGCAGAACCATTCCGCAAGTCATTATACCTGCATTTGGAAACGAAACTCCACTCCAAGTTTGGAATGCACCTATGGCTTATGACGAGAAGAAACACAACAAATGTTTCCGCCGCTGAAGTAGAAGAATTTGTTGGATCTCTATTATGTCGGATGCATTAGTTGCACCCATATGAAACGAAACGTTGGTGTTCACTGTGACGAAGGTCCACCTTACAAGCAAATGCACTCAAGAGGAACCACAACGGGCACCGGACAAGGTTTTGATTCACTACGGCTTTTAATTTATTTGTGTTCTCCAACATGTTTGAATCTCATCTCTTTTCTTTTCTCTCTGTCGAATTTATTTTTAGTTCCCAATTTAAATTCAAAGTATAGTACGAAAGGCTTTACGAAATTTTAGATATTTTTTTTTCTTATTACGATTAAAAATCCCATAAAGTATCGAAAAGGATCACAACAGCTGTACTTAAAGTTGTTTAGTTTTCACGCCAACTGCAAAATGTTTCCGGAAACCATGGAGTTTAGTTTTTTGGTAAATTCAACTCTAAGCAGGCTTTGCGAAAGTTTTAATGTAAATTATTGTTTCTCTAGGGTAAATATTTTAATTCTCTATCATAATTCTACGCTTTTGTCAGAAATGGAATTTCTAATTAAAAATTCTGTTATGTACATTGCAAAGTGTACAGTACACCTGTTGTTTGAAAGTTTCTATTAAATTGTGTGTACACATTTGCATATTACCTCTTTGGAGATTTAAGTATACAAAGTAAGGTATAATGTTGTAAGAGAATGCGTAGTAACTTTTAAAGAAGTTGGAAAGAGGTTTAACAAAGTAGTAATAGATTTTAATTACACTCAAATTTAATAAAACTCATTCTTAAAACTTTTATAGAATATATTGAACTCAAATGATCATTTGGTAGACAGTTTCGCCTTGTTTTTTTGTTGATGTCATGTTATAACTATAAACATTTGTGGCCAGATTTTGTTTTTAAATAACCCCGAAATACTAATATGGTCAGTCAAATAAAAATTCAATGGAAAACTAAAAAAGATGTCGCAAATAATTTTCCTTTCTTGTCGTAAATTTGTAGTGGGAAAAAAATTGTTTTAATTTTTTTTTAAATAACCCATAATCGTGCTCTCTATTCTAGTGACTCTCTATTCTAGCTTTACGCTGTTCTTATACAGTTTATTACAGATCAAATGTTAAGTGTTTGTATCTCCAATCTATTGCACAAAAAAAGTCCTAAAAAGTCTCGAAGAACAAATAAAGTCATAAAAACTCTTAAAAACTTAATATTAAATGCCAAAAGTTTTTTTTAAAAGGCTTTTGCGAATTTCGTCACTTTACCGGGTCCAATTATAGTTATAAGAAACATTTAGGAGACCTCATAAGATTGTACAACAGAATGATTCATCAAAATCAGTCACGATGTTAAGAAGAAGTCTTAGAAGTTTAATTTCAAAAATAATTATTTAGAATTAAATTAAAGTTAATACAATAACGTCCAGTTGCACCAACAAATATTCAAAACGATTTTAGTTAAAGGAGCAATAAAATTCATCGGCATTTTAATTTTATATGTGTTGCACCAACATTAGACGGTTATTTTAAATAAAACGAAACAAATTGTGCCAACCCTGGATGTGGACCTTGGGATGGTGGATGTGTTTCGTGGAATATTTAATTAGAGTAAATGAAAGGAGAACATAATCAATGGAACACATTTGTCGTTCTTTTTGTCTTTTATTTTGGATTTTAAATGCCAGCGCTGTCCTTTTAAAATTTTAAAATTAGTTTTGAACGAAATGGGGCTTTAGTTCAATGCTTCTTTAAAAACTGAAAGTGGTTGGTGTAAATCGAAAATTTCATTTTTAGATTTAACAACCGAATAAATAAAGTTTTATTTCTGATTAAAATCAACATCCATTGTCAGCTTATGTCTGTCTGTATTCTTAAAAGACCTTGATGTTCCACATTCAAATCAAAAAAGCCTTAAAGTGTGTTTGCAAAGTAAATATTTATTCTTTCACAACAGGTACACAGGTATATAACTTCCTAGGAATGATGGTCGCGAGCGAGCAGTTTATTCGGAAAGAGTATCGCCGTGTTTGACCCTTGGACGTTTATATGGTGTTTCCTAATGGGATGATTGCTTGATATTAATTGCCACTGTCAGTTGCTACTAGAAGTACGTGATAAGTGCTACCTATCCTCTTGTGAGTGCGTATCTTCATGTAAACTGATAACGTGAAATTAATTCCGAGAAGTTGTTTTCACAGCGAGAAAAGCACACATATGAGGATAGGGGATTAGACATATAAGTCTACTTCAAATAAAAGGGTTATTTTATTTTATTTTGATAGAGATAAAGCGTTCTTAAGCACTAAGCAAAAATCTCAGATGAATAATTAATACGAAAAACATTTTTGACAATAAATCTTATAAACAGTTATTTTAAAAGGCTTTTGCGAATTTCGTCACTTTACCGGGTCCAATTATAGTTATAAGAAACATTTAGGAGACCTCATAAGATTGTACAACAGAATGATTCATCAAAATCAGTCACGATGTTAAGAAGAAGTCTTAGAAGTTTAATTTCAAAAATAATTATTTAGAATTAAATTAAAGTTAATACAATAACGTCCAGTTGCACCAACAAATATTCAAAACGATTTTAGTTAAAGGAGCAATAAAATTCATCGGCATTTTAATTTTATATGTGTTGCACCAACATTAGACGGTTATTTTAAATAAAACGAAACAAATTGTGCCAACCCTGGATGTGGACCTTGGGATGGTGGATGTGTTTCGTGGAATATTTAATTAGAGTAAATGAAAGGAGAACATAATCAATGGAACACATTTGTCGTTCTTTTTGTCTTTTATTTTGGATTTTAAATGCCAGCGCTGTCCTTTTAAAATTTTAAAATTAGTTTTGAACGAAATGGGGCTTTAGTTCAATGCTTCTTTAAAAACTGAAAGTGGTTGGTGTAAATCGAAAATTTCATTTTTAGATTTAACAACCGAATAAATAAAGTTTTATTTCTGATTAAAATCAACATCCATTGTCAGCTTATGTCTGTCTGTATTCTTAAAAGACCTTGATGTTCCACATTCAAATCAAAAAAGCCTTAAAGTGTGTTTGCAAAGTAAATATATTGCGCATTATTATTTCACTTAATGCTACAAACTACATTTAAGTCCAACAAAAATATATATACTTTTCCAATAAAAATAAATTCCCTCGAAACAATTATTCACTTGTCGTTATCTTAAACAAAATAATTAATTAGCAATTTAACAAGCGTCTACCATGCATTTCAGCGCACACTCTATCCATTGGCTAAGTTGGATCACGCATGCAAATAACGACCCAAACGCGACCAAAATCAACTTGAAAACTTAAAAAAAAAGGTGCAATTCTGTATGCTCTTTCTTAAATCAAGTAACATACAAAAAAATAAGAAAAAACGAATAAATAGCAATCTCATCAGCGATTCTTAATTATTGCCAGGGAAATTTAAACATGCCCTTGCAGATATCGCGCACGCTGCATATGCATATCTACACAAACAGTTTCATTCTGCAGACTTTCAGCAAGGATATGTTGGTCGTTGTTGATATAGACTTTTTTGTCCTGGCACTGGCACTAGCATGGCATGTCTCTTTCGCAGTCTCGACAAAACAATTCTGCTGTTGGTTGGTTTGTCGTATCTAATTTTACTCACGGCAGCCGAAGAGATCAGTTTGGAGGCATGATTGCCATGAGCATCAGAATCAGACAAAGATCAGAGGGACGTGCGGCAAGTACTCGGTAATCGACGGTTGTTAATCTAAGTAAGGTAGCCACATTTGAGTATAAATATTTGAAAATACCTGTGTGGGGGAGATACCTACTCTCGGGCATTATGATTGTTAGAGGCTTTGCAACGGATGGCAGTTTCGCACGCCTTGGCGACGACAATATTCGTGCTGACAACCCATGATGTCATACCAAAGCAAGATTTCTGTGCACGATGGATGGCATCAAATGATTCCTATACATGTTTCCATTGTTGGACTTATGGGTGTTAACCGATTACCCAGATCGGGAATTTCCCATCGATGCGGAGATGGTAATCTTTTAGATTCGCCTCCTATTAGTATGGATCAATTAAAAGGCAACAATATATCCGAGCGAAAAGGCTACTACTACTTGGGAGATGTGTCATGTTTTTGTGTGCGATTAAAATCTGTCCCCGTATTTTCTTTGAAGAGCTCATTATCAGATTAGCTTCTGTTGCTGGACCAGGCTGCGATCCTCATAATACATTGCCACGTATTACTCATTACCATTGACACACTGTTAATATTTTTAAGCTTCCCGTAGAGCCAAGCCATGGACCACACACAGCGTTTGTAATGCAACAGATTATCATTAATAATGTGGACCGCGTGGAGCTGCCACGTTATTTGTCCCCCCTTAGAATATTTATTCTTTCACAACAGGTACACAGGTATATAACTTCCTAGGAATGATGGTCGCGAGCGAGCAGTTTATTCGGAAAGAGTATCGCCGTGTTTGACCCTTGGACGTTTATATGGTGTTTCCTAATGGGATGATTGCTTGATATTAATTGCCACTGTCAGTTGCTACTAGAAGTACGTGATAAGTGCTACCTATCCTCTTGTGAGTGCGTATCTTCATGTAAACTGATAACGTGAAATTAATTCCGAGAAGTTGTTTTCACAGCGAGAAAAGCACACATATGAGGATAGGGGATTAGACATATAAGTCTACTTCAAATAAAAGGGTTATTTTATTTTATTTTGATAGAGATAAAGCGTTCTTAAGCACTAAGCAAAAATCTCAGATGAATAATTAATACGAAAAACATTTTTGACAATAAATCTTATAAACAGTTATCTTAGCAATCAAATTTTCAATGAGGCACTCAAACACTCCATAAGCTAGTTTTCGACTTCTCTAAACATATTCTAATAATAATAGATAATAATAAAGTTTGGCATTTTTTTATTCAGAATCAGCCATCTGCTACAGAACTGTTTTTTATTATCTACTACTAGCGATTTTGAACAAATTTAATATTTTTAAAGTTCTGGTTAACCTGAATAATATACTAAAACTAACTAATGGTAACATTTGTATCTCGTTATAAGAAACACAATGATTCAAGACAATCATTTTCATAGCCAGCAAACAAAAGAATTTACGCCAAAACTTTAAAAAATTTAAATACATATACATTTGTTCGGATATCAAGTGAGTTTTGGGATTAATTGAATTAAATTAAATTGATGAAATAAAGAAATGGTAAAATATAAAACTAAAGGCTTACTAAATTATGATCAATTAAACAAAATATATCTTAAAGAAGAACCAAATTAAAAATTAAAAAAATTGTGTCAAGTTAGCATTTCCACTTTCAAATTTCAAAAGTTTAACTATTGGATTAACTGTCGTAAATATGTCATGCAACTAAAAAATTTGTAGAGCAATTTTTTTTTAAATAACCCCAAAACCTAATTTTATATTCAAGTAAGGCCTACCACTATCAAAACGGCTCTTTTTGGCGCTAATTGGGTTTCTTCGGAATAGTTGTTCTGCGAGTCCGCCATTTAACTACCTAAGGCCTACCACCCTAGAAAAAGGAGGCCAAGTAAGTCAAGTGTAGAAGTAATAGATTTTATTGATTTTATTTTTATAACAAAAAACAAAAAAAAAATCCAAAGAGTTAAAGAAATAAAGGGCACAACTGTGCCGCACAAACTTTCTCTCGTGGCAAGTTACCTGAGAGTTTAAACCAAAATCAAAGTATGCACAAAATTTTCTTCTACAAAAGTGAGTCCATGAATTGTTTTTTGTCAAAATCGTTGCAAATCGTTTTCGAAAAAATCTATTTTTTCAATTTTTTTTTTTCGAAAACTTTTTTCTAAAATAAATTGAATGCAGGTCTTTTAAACTTAATTTATTACACCTTAAAACTAAATTTCATAAAAATCCGTCTACGGGTTTTTGACGTATAGAAATCATAAAAATAGTTTTTCAGAAATTATTTAAAATTTAACAATTAAAAATTTGAAAAAAAAATTGAATAGCTACAACAAATTCAGTATTTAATTTAGTTCACATCGCTTCAGCCGTTATAGAGATAACCGAAACTTAAAAAAACCGTTATATGGCAGGTACCGTTAAACGAGAAAAATGAGGTTTTCTATAACCGTTATAAGGCAGGTACTGTTATTTTTTGACTTCAGTGACCTACAAAAAAAGTTCTGGGAGTATTACCCTAAAAAAATTACTACCAAAATTGATGTAACTCGGCTTACCCGTTTAGGCTGTAGGTGCCGAGACAGACAGACTGACAGACCGACAGACAGTATTGTTGGACTTACTTTTTTCGTCTTCTCTATCATCGTAATGTCATTTTTGATTGTTATCTCAAAACTTTTTTTTTTACACGAATCCAAGACTTGTCTTATAGTACCTATAATCGCAAGTAAAAGAAGCGAAAAAATCGTTCTTCTTTCCAAATTGTTCATGTTATAGAACGGTTTTCGGAATTCTACTATATTGTCGAAACCTAAAATATGTATATACTAACTTCTTCGCTTTTAACTTACCATGTTAGTTATTACTCCTATAATGTAATTTTTTTTAATAAATTAATAATTATTTTACTAAAATATTAATACAGTACTGATACTCTGCCGTCTATATAGTTTATCCAACAAAGGCAACCATATACCCGGGAATTCTTATACCAAACCATCATGTATCTCGTGTTTGCATAAATCATGCAATCTTCATCGAAACAAAATCTGTAGGGGCTCATAATTACCTGTGCAGGTTTAATGCACACGAAACCCAAAAACAAAAATAATAAGAAAAAAATCATCTGCGCCAGTGAATGAGTCTGCGCAACGATTAAAACTACAGAAACCATCTACACATGACGTGGTATATTTACCTTAGCTGATTTCCCAAGAAAATACGCTGCTAGTTTATTTTTCTTTTCAGTCATGGTTAACATCAACCATGGTAATAATTTACTTATCCGCATCTCAGCATCTATTCGTGGATATTTTTGTTGTTTTGGATTGCAAGTCTTAACAACAAAATGAAGAGGCTTAAGCTGCGTCCGAATCAACGCTTAAGCTATATATATAAAAACATATACAACAAAAATCAACAAAATTATAAATTAATAAAATTTATGCACAATAAAATTGAGGGGGAATTATTAATGTTGGCGTTCACGCTTTATAATCGCTATAAATCAATGGAATTATTGATATGGCACCGAATCACGGCATTTTGTGCAGTGAAGAAAATCGACGCCACTTTGATACGTGCGTATAGATAGAACCCATCATGGAGGCTCCAAAGGGACAGGTGGTGGACGAAGGTTTTCGTTTATCGTGTTTAACTCAAAACATTCAGTTAGTAGTCGTATTATTGAATCTTTTGAAAGACGTGCTTTCAGTTGCACGCACATTTTATTTTTATGTTTTAATGCAATCAATGGTTGAAGCGCCACGCCATATAGGAGGATATTTGTTGGTTAAGTGCATAAATAGGATTCGTTAGAAGCAAAAAAGAAAGTATATTTTTGTATTTATGAAGAACATACCACGATTGTTCATTCCGAAAATTGACGAAATTTTTCGGTAGTTTTTTTTTTTTAATTAAAAAGTTGATGAAGATGAAGACTACACGTTAGGTGTATTGTTAGTGACCTTAACACTCCATCCAGATATATTTCATCATACACAAACCACACAAACGTTTGTTTATTTTATTAATTTTAGGCAAGGTTGAAGTAAGATTAAGGTTGTAGTTTGAGGTAGCTGATATACATATATGGATGATTCTACAAAAAGTAATTTCGGTAAATTTTTTTTGGAAGATTTAAGTCGTACAAATTAGTTCTGTTATATGTTAACAATTGTATGGCAATTTATGAAAAAAAAAGTCTGATAAAAACCAATTACAAATTATTGTTTTAAGTGAACTTTATGTTCATCAATATGAAAAAGATTAGTTGGCTATAGGTCAAAAGACAGTTCTTAGATTCTTTGCGACGTTTCGAACATGTATGTATATGTTCATCATCAGGCCTTTATTAAATAAATTTAAAAAATAAGTTTAATAAAATAGGTTAAACCATATATAAGTCTACAACAACATAAACAAAAATGTGAAAAACAAACTTACAACAATTATTAAGGACATAAAGAATGCAAATTTTCTCACATCCTACACTTTTCGAATTTAAAGTACAAAAAATTTAATTTTTAACTGACATTCAAACTCAACACTCTAATTTAATGTTCAACTATACTTTGTTTTATAATTAATTGCGTTGGATCTTTTTATAAGTTGACCATAGATGTTTGCTAAGATTTTCACAGTCAGATCTGAGATCATGGCATTTTGGTTGCTAATTATGTGCAACATTTCCGGCAGCATTCTTTTCGAATAATGTTGCTCTGTTTGCAGAACTTCAACATTTCGCAGTCTGGCTTGTGTACTTCTTCAATAAAATGGAGGGCAAGAGCGGTTTTTTGTGCAGCTCCATTGTTTAGGTCTGATTTCTGACCAGAGAGCCTGCTCTTTAATTTTTGTTTAGAGCTTCCTATATATACAGAAGAGCATGTCGCTTCTTTTCCCCCCAAACATTTTATTTTATAGACAATGTTGGCTCTATCCATCACTTCTGTTTTCCCTTTGGTTTTGGTGAAAACTTGGCTTCTCAGAGAATTAGCTGACTTGAATAAGATTCTCGTTTTTGTTTTTTCTCTGATAGGCGCGGCGTCGATGCGGTTAGCGAGGTGAGGTATAAACAGCATACTCTTGTATGTCACCGTATTTCTTTCTTTTTCGGTTATGTTTTTTGTTTGAGTTTGCTGTTGATTTTTGATAAAAATATTATACGAGACACACTGTACTCCAATTCCTTCCCCCCCTGCAATCATCGAGAAGCTTATCCTTCCATTATACGTTTTCTGCATTGAAATGCAGCTGAAGTGTATTTGTATAAAATATCCCATCCTTTTTCAACGTTTTAAAAAACATATCGCTTCATTTGAATCAAATGAAAACTTTCCGAAAAACAAGGAACGGTATTCCTTTAAAATTGGGCAGACCGCAAGAAAGTGGAAAATATATCTTCTCTCGTGTTCATATTGCATAAGCTGCATACAATTGGTAGGTCAGGGCGGTGGAAAACAAAATTTAAATTTAGAATTTCACCTCTTATCTTCAGAATTGTGCTGATTTTTTGGAGTATTTCTCGGCAACTGAAATATCTTTTACAAAAAGTAACGGAGGAGTTTTTCAACTGCATCAGGAGCACAATATCCCCAGACCTGAGCTTCATACAGCATCATAACTGAAGCTGCGCTTGAATGAAAAAGTTTTTGTTTTGAACTATGTGCGAGACATATTTGTTTTTGAAACAACGTTCTCAGACAGAAGAAATTGCACGTTTAGCATCGATAGTTTTGCTTCCAAATGCGTGTTCATACTTATCTTTGCAGTAATCGTTATACCAAGGTATTTGAACTTGCGTATTATTTCCACTTCATCGCCATTGAATTTCCATTTTTTTAAACGGGAGTACCGTCCACCTCCTTTCCTATAAACACCATCATTTTTTACTTTTCTAGGTGGACTATCAAATTCCAACAACTGCAATACTCGCTAAGCCTATTCATCATCATCAGCATTCCATCCACAGTTTCACATAAAAAAACAATGTCATCCGCGTACATCAAAGCTGAAATTTGCACTACAGAGTAATTTATTCCTCCTCTTACTGTTTCCGTCATATCATTTATGAACAGAATAAATAGTAAAGCACTCAGTATATACATCCTTGTTTCACACCAATAAAAGTTCCAGATTCATCGGATGTCGAATCGCCGTCCCAAACAAGTGCAACATTATTCTCGTATAAAGCTCTTAGAATACCAATTACTTTGCTGGATAATCCGATTTTGTAGAGTTTATAGAAATTATTTTTATATAAATAGGTCATTTGCAGCGCTGTTTAACTTTGCGATTTATATGTACCAAAACAATTCTTTTGTGTCTTTCTACTCCTTCTAACTAGTGTCGTGCAACACCTGTCGCACATCTTAAAGGCAATGTCCCTTACAGAGACATAGTTAAAATATTATTATTACTATGGTCACTTACATTGACCAAAATATGTGTCTTAAATGATTGTGGACCGCCTAACAGACGATGTCTACCGTTCTCACTCAAGCGAACCACATCATCGGAGTATAAAGGCTAAACCTAACCTTCTATTCTGAATTTCATTCAATTGATGCTGATTAAAAACAAAAGTACAAATCAACAACTTTTAATATTTATTAATTAAAAGTTATTTTTTTACAAAGGACATCCGCCATTTCGATCCCTTTTTTCAAAAAAAGAGATAATTGGTATTAGCGATCAAACTTAGTTGTTAAGTGCTCTCAGCTCATATCAAACATGCTGGTACAAGACTTTTTTAATGTGGCAATGCTTCTGCCAGACGTTTTAAAAAGTTTTTTTTTCTTTTTGACATAACCAATTATTTTCTGCTGCTATGTGTAGAAAAACCTCCCCTCATGACTAATATGACGGTCCAAGACGATTTAGATCGGCTTGCCACACGTTTTCAAAATTGACAAAAAATCGATTTTGGAATAATTGGTATAACCGAAATTGTGTTTCCCCAAAATATTGAGAATACCTCTCTGAGTACAAATAAGTATAGGTCCAAGACGATTTGAGCGCGGCCAACGGCCTGTCAGACAGTTTTAAAATTTTTGAAAAATTCAATAAAACTGTTTGCCGCACTCAAATCGTCTTGGACCCACAGATCAGATCAATAATTTGGTAAAACCCAATTTCGGTTATACCAATTATTTCCAAAACTGTTTTTTTAAGATTTTCGAAAACGTCTGACTTGGCCGTGCTCAAATCGTCTTGGACCTACTAATCTGTCATGTCTTTCTTTATTTTACAGGTTCTTTTACAAAAAATGTTCACTTGAGGTAGCCAGCTGCGTTCCACCCCTTAAACATTTCTCCCGTAACACTCGTCTTGCTAGGAACGCTCATCAGTTTACACTTGAGCCCAATTTCGGTCGTACCGTGAAATATAGGGATTCTTTCTTTAGCCGTACAACACGAATGTGGAATGAATTGCCTGGCACAATTTTTCCTTACCATTTTGATCTGCAGACATTCAAGATCAATGTTCATCGACATCTCCTTTCCCTTCCTCCCTAAATTCCTATCGCTCGCGCTGTGACTTATCATTAAAAGGGCTATAACAAACCCCTTGAGCGCGTGTACATTATAAAAAAAAAAAAAAAAAAAAAAATCTGTACTCAGGGAGGTATTCTCAATATTTTGGTTATACCAATTATTCAAAAATCGATTTTTTGCCAATTTCGAAAACGTCTGGCAGGCCGATGGCCTCATCTAAATCGTCTTGGACCTTCATATTCGTCAGGTTTTTCTACACTTTGCAGCAGAAAATAATTGGTTTTGCCAAAAAGAAAAAAAAAAATGATTTTTTGCCACTTTTCAAAACGTCAGGCAGGCATTGGCACACTCGAAACGTCTTGGACCAGCATTTTTGCTATGAGCTGAGAGCACTTAATATAATAAAACTAAGTTTGATATGTTATACCATATATCTCTTTTTTTGAAAAAAGTGATTTTTTAAGCTGCTATAACTCACGAAAGCCGCCATCTTGAACTACAAGACTTGCGTTTTTATTATGACTTGCTATCGACTCATATGTTTTTTTCCGGTTACCTTTTCGACCCAAAAATTTTCTGTAGACTCTTGGTCTATAACCCTCAAACTATCTCACATATCCAACTTGTATTCATCACCTATACAAGGTGAATAATATAAAATGCAAAAAAACTGGTGGAGCGAGTAGGCTGGGTCAAGACAAAAAACAATTTGTATTAAAGGCGGGGTCTGTCACCTACTGTTTAGCCAGGATGGGTAATTTTCAAAAAAAATACTTAAAACAGAAAACAAAAATTTAAAAAATAACGGTAATACCTACATCGCCTTGGTATTATATACCTTTATAAAAAGCCAGAAATTTGATCTTTTTTTTTAATTTTAAAATAAAGTTATTTAATGAACGGTTTTTGAAAAATTAATTTACAATTTCAAAGTTATGGACAGAAAAATTAAAAAAAAGTACTAGAACTAATTTTTTTTTTCAAAATTTTACAAATAAATGTCTACCACACAATTGCAAACTTTTACCTTAAAATGCACGCATATATGTAGGTACACTTGAAATGATTTCCGTAAGCTGTAAGCTTATTGATTCTGATTGAGTAAGCTGTGAGAGTTCCGTAAGTGGGTGGCGAAAGTGATTATACTGCTTAGATTTTTTTTCGACTTTCAGCTTACCTTAGTTGAAATAATTAACTATAAGTAGCTTACAGAAAAGTTTACACTAATAATTTTAAGAAGTTAATTACGGGAGTAACATACGTGAGTAAATCTCATATGTGTAAGGCCAGGGTTGCACACGTAAGTTTTACTTACAGCTTACGCGAGTCTTACAAACGTGACTTACAACAAGTTTTACACTTAGCTGAACTTACAGTCAAAAATGCTTATATTAGTTATAAAACTTACGACAGCCCATTCAATAAGATGTAAGCAACTTCTTTAAGTGACTGATGTGTTGATTATACCGTTTCGTTCCGCTCCCCGCTCCAGCTTACATATGTTGTTAAATTTACCGGAAGCTACTTACTAGTAAATAAACCGTGGCCTAACAGTGATCGTTGCGGACAACATATTCATGTACACAAGGAGAGTCTACAGTTATTTATTCGTGTCAAAAATTAATCAGAATTTTAGCTTAAAACTATACCAACACATTTACGGACAACTTTTAATTTGTATATTTAAAATTAAATTCCAATTTGTCTTACGTGTGATAAGAATACAATAAAAAATAAGATAGGGACTGATCTACTTAGAGGAAGCTTCCCATCCTATATAATAATAATTTATGTATGGCTTTTCATCGTTGGCAGCGCAATTGCAATTGTATTTCAATTAAATCACGACAAATTCACCAACGATTACTATGCACAGGTAGTAAGGTAGGTAGGATAGGTAGGTACATTTTATGCCCCAAGTTTTCTACATCACGACATTTTGTCGAATTAATTTTTTTTTTTTTTTGTTTAACAAAATTAAAGCAACCAAATCGACCAAAACCCACAGCAGTGAAAAATTTGAATGAATTACAGAGTTCACATACAAATTGGGAACAAAGTTTTGGTTCTATTGGTTACAAATCTTTCTGTCTGAGTCGTGTCTGGCGGTTGGCGGACCAAAAACAGTGGTTTATTTGTTTACGTCGCCGCCGCAATGGCCACCATAGCAACCGTGCTCCACAAAACTAAAGCCGGCGCGTCATGATTTGCAAAATTTATACCGGCAATGAAATAAATAAAGACAATCGAACTGAATTGTAAGCTCGGTAATACATTAAAAAGTCGTGATGCAAATATAAAGAGTAGTCCGCCATTACAGTTTGAAATTATATGGTGGGTCTGGATTTCCTATGACAGCATCCGAGCGCGCAGGAGCACTCATCAAGCCTCGAGAGCATATTTTTCTTCATTTTTCCACACGACATCAAGATGATCTAGATGAGAAAAAGAAGACGCAACAAAAGATTTTGAAAAAAAAACATATTTTTATACTACGTATTGTCGAAAACAGTGCTGTCGATGAAGTAGGTATATAGTAATGCAGTTCTTATTAAATATTTATTTTACTATTTTAAACATTTTACAATTAAATAGTACACACTGTTGGGATGCTATATGAATGTCATCATCGACAATTATTGAGTATTACATAAGTAATGAAGCCACAAAACCTTTTAATTGGATTTCATTCATAAATACTTCACTTAATAAAATTTAATTTGGCTATTTTTAGTCTTTTTGTTGGTTTTTATTTTCCAGTTTATTACTATTGCAAATATTATACAAACTAATTATCATACTTAAGGAAATAATTCACGAATCGTTCTACTGACCCTTTAGCCACGGTCTATTTTGAATATGAATTCTTTTTAGAGAAAAGTTAGCAGGTACAAGAAAAATTTAACAGACTTAGAAATTGGGTATATGAAGATAGACTATGCATAAGTTAAAGATATTGGCGCAAAATTATATTCAAAATATCACGATCCTAAAAAGTATTTAACACTTTGTTAACGTTTTTTCAGCTTATAGACCGATAGAGTTAACTCTTTGATAAAAACTGTTGCGTGGCAAAAGGAGGTGAAGAAGTAGTGGTAGAGCGAGATAGAAAGAGAAGAAGAAATAGATGAGGTAGTAGAGACGGTGGTAAGAAAAGGGTTTAGAATGTTTCAGTTCAGGGAAAGCGGCCTGCTTGCGATGCTCAGCTTGAACTCATCGGACGGGATGGATTCTTGTCCCTGAACCTCAACCTCACCAGCAACAAAAACATTAATCAGGCCTAAAAGAAAAATTAATTTAAAAACTGACAGCGGACGGACTTCACCACACCTAGGAGGCGCTGCTGTGCTGATGTTGTTGCAGCTGGCCATAACCCACCCAACCTGGAGATTTGTCGGCCATATTTAAATCTCCCCTCGTTGCGGATTTCCATTTTCCAGACACACCATCTTCATCGAAAAGTTCAGCTTACCTTAGGCACCCCTGTGAAAATTCACCTCAAAAATTCATATTGGGTTTACAAACCCCATAAAAACGCAAAAATTTCAAGAAATTTTTATACATAGGAGTTAATTCTTATCTAAAGCAAATAAGGATCATTTATAATTATCACTACACATAGGTAGAAAACTGTCACAACAAATTTTGAATTGAATTGAAAAAAAAAACGTTTTTAAGTAGAAAGAGAATCAAAAATCTTTACAAATAATTTTAACGTAGAAAATCTAATAAAAAGACAGGTAATAATCATAGATTTCCTCTTTTAAATAGAAAAATAAACAGCCGGTATCCTTTTTAGGATCTTTTGATTTTTAAATCCCGATTCTCCTGAACCTACCTAGATAGAGCTCTGTTTAGGTATCTGTTTTACGAAGAAATTGAACTACAAGGCTTAACACGCCACAACACCAAACGAAAAGGAAACTGAAAACTATCACTAACAAAATGTAATTTATGTAATTTTAAAGGAAACTTAATTTAATATTATAGTACTTGTTGTAAATTAGAAAATTAGGTATCTATGTCTATGACAATTTTAAAGAAAAAACCATGAAAATATTCAGATAAGAAAATTATCAGCAATCATAACTCTATGCTATGAACTGCAGAAACTTAGGTATCTATTTTAGGTATTTTGTAAGTGTATGTAATTTTATAGGCACTTTGCCATCAAATTTCGGTCTTCAGAGCCGAATTACGAAGAAAATGAATATAAAATTAGGTATTTAGTTGAATGATTGGAAAATTATGAAATTAATCATTTATAATTTGACTAATAATATGTATTGTATTGTAATGTAATATAATTAAATGTTATTTTATTTAATTTAAATTTAATTTAATTTAATATAATGTAAATTGTGCTTCCAGACTCACGTGCCGCCTTGACTCAGAGAAAAACTTGATGGATATCGGGAATATTTCTTTGTTCCGATCTGGATCGTGGTACCGTTCTTTTCCAGTCAGCCAGAGTTGATGCTTATGGCTCCAGAAAGTACCACGGCCTGAGTTTTCTCAAGAGGATGGATGTCTTTGACCTCACAAGCACAAAAACGGCGGCGGCCAAGGCTTCTAGTGGTAATCTATGACCGCCGAGACCCCGTGTAGTCTGGATAGTCCTACACAATTATGTACATGATTTTATATGCACTTTGTAATAAAAATAAATGAAAACTTTGTATATTTGCTCACTCACCGTTTCACAAAATAATTTATAGTTTAAAAAGAAATTCTTCCAAGATCTCACAATATAGTAGGTAGGTATTTATTCTTTAAATTGTTCGGTTGGTTCTGTCTGCTTCCTAACATAAAAAAACAGATTCACATTTGGCTCAAAATATATCACTTTTCATTTCTACCTTTTTTTTTTTTTTATAACTATTTTATATTATTTCGTATGAAAAAGTTTAGTTTTCTTAATTTAATTAAGCTTCCAATTTTGTAGGGAAAGACAATGCACAATAACTAACTTGATCGACTTAACTATTAATTTAAATTAAGCGGCAGATTGGCATAAATTAAACCTATCACTATGCTACGCCTTGAACGTTTCAGACATAAATAAAAGGTCATGTCTCCAGTTATTGCATTTGGTCCGTAGGTATCGGTACTTTGTTGGCTACCGTTTTTTGGAGATCATCTGATTTTTCATCTTCTTAGTTATTTTACACTGCCAACGTATTGGTAGGTTAGGTGGACTTTGAACTCAATTTGACTTTCCTTTTATGTGTTCAATTTGACAAATCCAATCCCCTGTTTTAGCTATCAACCGTAAGATGGAGTTTCGGTAATATTGAAGCTAAACTACCTACCTATCTTGACTAGTACAACAGCTGCCTAAATCTTAAGGCTCAACCATAATTATATATTTTGGTACTGGTCTTTTATGTTACCATTATTTTTGTCATTATTCATTATTTGTTATTTTATTTATTTTTCACTCTTATCTGCGACTTAGTAAAAAAAAACTGACCGCATGAGGCTATCTATGGTACTAAAAGCTACTTTTTTCCCGCCAGGGTCGATTTGAACAAAGGGCTTTTTTTAGTCACTTTGTTGTACGATCCAACAAAGTAAAATTGTTTGATTTGACAGATTGGTTACTATTGTATATGGACTATCTGGCAATTTTCGTTTGTTTTTTTTTTTTTTTAATAGGTATTTTGTTTGCGAAATATTTTCACCAGACCACTTTACTTCAAATAAAAATATTGAGGGTTGAGGGAATATTGAAATATGTATATTGAGAAATAGCGACCGATCCACCATGGAAATGGGGTATTTATTTATTTTCACAATTCTCGCCATCTTATATTATAGGAATCTACCGGAAACGGCACGGGTAAAGAAATTACGGAGACACCAACAACAATGAAAAAACACGAACAAATACCTAATTTGCAAACAAACTAGAAAATTTTACAAAACTTGAAAAACGATCTTTATACCCGAAGATCTGAAATTCGTAAAACTTTTTTAAAAAAATATTAGGTAAGTCGTAGATAGATTAAGAGGACGAAACGAAAACGATTACCTTACAAACGTACGACCGCACTACCAAGTATAACTAAACTATGTTAATATTCGCCTTTCTCTTTTTGAATGAACTTGACCTCTATCTATCTATCTTTATTTATAGTCTGTAGGCCTGTTTCGCTCGTATCGTATCGATGTAAAGTAACGACCGATGGCCCGCCGCCCTTCCGGCCAACCGAACAGACCAACTGATCCAGTTGGAAATGGAGAAGATGGGTGCAGGGAAGAAAAGGCCAGAGGGATGATCGATGAAACGATGATGTGTTGACTTTTGGGTATCGCATTTTTCGCTCTCACTTTTAGCGATGACGTAGACGAGACGAATGCATTCCGTGGCCCACTTTTGTTTGTTCCTTGTTTTTTTTACAGGTGAATGTCTTGCCTCCAGGGCGCCCACAACAAAACATACTTTAAAACCAGGAAAATTCCATTTTATATTATTAGATCCGACTCTAATTTTTTGACAGATAACTATCCACCCTCTCAAAAGAGAATGAAGCTACACGCAAACACTGTTTAAATCCAACAACAAAATCTCTCACTGGAAGTTATTACTGGAAATTCCATAAATTGTTTATAATATGATACAAACTTATTACCTGGTGATAATGTTAAGTTAATGTTTGTTAGGATTAACTTAACTGATAGGAGGCGACTGTAATTTTGAACTATTGGCGCAAAACTATAGTCGCCTCGTTTTAAATCAGTTAAGTTAATCCTAACTAACATCAACTTAACATTATCACCAGGTGATAAGTTTGTATCATATAATAAACAATTTATACACTTTCCAGTAATATCTTCCAGTGAGAGATTTTGTTGTTGGAATTAAATAGTGTTTGTGTGTAGTTTCGTTCTCTTTCTAGAGAGTGTTCAGTTTTTCTGTCAGAAAATTAGACTCGGATCTAAAAAGATAAAATGGAGATTTCCTGGTTTTAAAGTATTCTTCATTAAAGAGTTAGCTTTATCTGTCTATAGGTTGTGAAAACGTTAACAAAGTATTAAATTCTTTTTAGGACCGTGTTATATTGACTATAATTTTGCGCCATTGATTTTATTTAAACACAGTAATAAGCTATTGTTATCGCACTAAAAATAAAACTTAAAAACAACGATATTTGAGTTAGAGGTACACTGAAGTCAGTATTTTCCAAATTTAAGAACATGAATAGATTTTAGATACACTGAGTTCATTTAGAAGATCTATAATTCTATACGTTCACTGTCCGTGAGAAAACATTTGCCATCAAATACACTTTTGACATTTGTCACCTGTCAAGAGTGGTTGTAAAAATTTAGAGCTCCTGCTAAGTGCCCTGAAAAATTAATATAAGGAATAAAACCCTACAACACATTGATTGCTGAGTAAGTTTTTAGCGATAAGAACCCCCTGAGTAAAAATAACCAGGTGAACTGAAAAAGCTAAACTCAATGCACAAATGAGGGCTAGTAGAAATCTCCCCTGAACGCCTACAAAACAAAAAGCGTTACTTCCCCTATTTAAGCACAACCACCACAACCTCTGACAACACTTTGGCAACCGCATCTAGAAACCTTGAATCGATGGTGAGGCAACTGCTCAAGGAAAATAAAGACGAACTACTCAAACATCTCGCAACAAAAACAGATTTGCAGTACATTCACACTGAATTCGCTAACCTGCGAACCCGCCATGAAGAGATTAGCCAAAGAGTTGGTTATCTAGAGAAACGCAACAAAGTTCTAGAGGAGCAGTTCGACAAATTGTTGCAAAAAAGCACAAAAGCTAATTTGGTTGTACACCTACCTTTCGACAGGAGCGCCAACGTTTGCGAATCTGCTAAAGACATATGTTCTGGTGTATTGCACGAAAATGAAACCAACTCCAGCGTCGAATCCACTTATAGTGTACATGACAGTAACGCACGAAATGCAACTATAATAGTGAAGATGAAATCCCGTGAAGCAGCTTTAAATGTAATGCGAAAGTCTAGTGCTTTGAAATGTACACTTTTCCTTGTTTCACGTAGAATGGGGCATTTACCCATTAAATGCAAGACATCCTCTCTTTCTTCCAGATTGCAGAGCTTGCAAAGGCATGGTAGGTAAATCATTTCTATGTGGAATGTAAGAGTTCATCTCGGAGTTTCACGGAGTCGTTGAAATTAAATGAACAATGTTTTCATCAAGAAAGTAATTTTTTTTTAAGAAGGTTGTGGTTTAAACGGCTGTAAGTTGTTCTGTATATTAATTCTGCAAACTGCTGCTATCGCACCTTCATACAAGTTTTGAGCACCCGACCAAACTTTTTAGACATTCCTTTACATTAGCGTTTATAGAACATTGAAATCTGATCAACGACATCAAAGGCTGTTTTAAAATCTACGAAAAAGACGTAAATACGACTCTTCTATGCGTGGAGAACAAATATTTGACTGTGGAGTATCCTACTCTAAGTACAGTGTGGTTTTCCTCAAAAAGGTTTTCTTGTGAATTCCACGTAGTCAGGCGATTTTTAACTACAGCTGTAAATATCTTATAAGATGCATTTAGATATGAAATTCGGTATAAGCGCGTCCTTGAATTGTTTTGGTATATTTCCTGTCTAAAGAACATTATTTATTAAGTTTTTTCTAAGGAAAGAGCAATTTTTTAATGGAAACTGAGAAAAGTTTTTGTAAACAGAAATTCCGGTTCTTACACCATTAAGTTTGTTCTAATAATTCGACTGATTTCGATAAAAAATTGTATATCGATTTTTACGTAATTTATGATTTTAAAAGTTTTGTGAAGCCTAGTTAATACTGCAAATAAAATTTTGAAAAAATAATTTTTTGAATTAAGAGCACTTAGGGGACGGACTCGTACCTAGACTACCTGAACTACCTTTCCAATGCTTTTGATATTTTCTGAAGCTGGCCTTCAAATTCCATTTTGAAGTGCTTTTTTGCAAAATTTGTTCGCTTTTGAAAAAAATATCGGTACTATTCTTAAATATGTACATGTCTACTCAAGAATTCAATTTAAAAACGTATCTAATAATTACTTTCAAATATTTGCTCAATTTCAGCGTAATTTCGTTGCGTTGCTTTAAAAGTATGTACTTAGATATTAAAACGTATTAAAGTAGGTACTTTCGCCAGCACTGATCAGGATATCTTGAAGAAGCTTTGATATGATCCAATTCGATCAATAGACGAATTATTTCACCTCAATTCATATGGCCTATGATGGATTCTTGCAGATTCCATTTTTGTTGTCGATCCACAGCGCCGCCGATGGAGCGTGCACTTATACTTTTGCGCAATAGCTTCATTGCAACATTGCAATACCTTGTGCGATTTTCCAGAAGCCATGCAGTCACGCAAACATGAAATCCTAGAAGCTAAACGGTTCGGCCGGGGCAATATATCTATATAGAAGACTGTGGGATATTGTATCTATACTCTTGCAACGACGAAGATAATACCGCGCCAACGACAACGGAATCGGAATGCGACCGCGACTAGAGGACGTAAATATATTACGATTACGACCTCTTTGACGGGAAAACTATAGTCGCGAGGGGCATGGCTTCAGTTCTTCAGAAGATTGTGTGTGTTGAACGATTAAATCCAAAAGGTGGTTCTACCTGTCAGTCTGGTAATAGGAGGAGTTTGGGTTTATCGCTGGAATAGACGTAGACATGGGTATTTGTTTTGTTCCGCGATTAGGGAGGCGATAGGTGTGCCCATTTGGCTATCAGCCAGTGTAAGTGTTTCCAATTGATATTTTAGAATTTATGTGATAGGTCCGGCAGCTTTGGTATCTATAGAATTGATTCCAATTCAAGCAACACTATGGGTTGTGTGTGCCGTGCCTTACCTATTAAGTGTTTATAAATACATATACTTCGTTTAGGTCGTTAAATTTTTATCAGTGTGACTGGGATGGGAATGATTTGAGTGCCGTTATCTGTTTATTGGTTTCAATATAGGTGTATTTGTGATAAGGCTTTTTTTCTTTAGAAAATGATTTTAGAGCGAGCTCTTTGGTTCGAAATATATCTAATATCTATCAAATTGGTATTTAAATTATCAAACAAATACCTTTTAACCTTTTTATCATGATAAAAAGAGGGTATAGTTTTTTCGTGTGGAATATGCATTACCAAAATATTACCTTATTTTATTTATGTAGGTAACATAAGATACATATCATCTATAGGTATGATATATCTAGGATAAGTTAATCATATCTAATTCTTACTATTTATGTAGTGAAATTAGTATTGGTCCAGTCACTTTAGAATTTGACCTGTCACAAACTAGTTACTAGTTGAAACCACTTGTAAAAATTTCCTTTTGGAGAGTAAAAAAGTCAACCGCATTTTGTTGTAAGCATAAGAAGTTATTAACAGATTACAAACATAAGATTTTTCAAAAAGTTTTTTGTTCAATTTGTTCATTAAAAAAAAAGCAAGTAGATACCCCATCTTTTAGACTCTGACTCGATATTTAGGATCAATCGTTTAGTAGTATTTGTAGTGCAATTAAAATTCCTTAAAAATGTTTATGTTTTCCCAGAATCCATAGAAAAATTATATCGAAGAATCAGATTATTAAAACCTTTATTGTATAAACTATGAATTTTAATTATTTAAAATATTGATTTTTTGTTTGTTTTTGTTTTTTTTTCGGTTTCATCTAAAAAACTATACGTATTGAATATAGAAATAAATTAACAACAAAAAACAGAAAATAAATATTTTAAATAATTAAAAATCATACTTTTAAACAATCAAGGTTTTAAAAATCCGATTCTTCGATATAATCTTTCTATGGGTTTTGGGAGTACTTGAAAATTAAAAAGAAAATTTGAACTGCCCTGCAAAAACTATGAAAAAAAATATTAAATTTTTTAATAACTTTAAAAAAGGCAACCACGAAAAATGCCATAACTATTTAACGGTAAGTCCAAAGTATTAAGATTTAGATAGTTATTGTTGCAAATTTGCATTTCTACAAGATGGTTTACCTACTTACTTTTTTTATTAAAAAAAATTCATTCTTTTTTTATTAGGAAAAACATTAAAAAAAAACATATTTTAGTAATTTTTTAAACTTTTCATGCTTGCAAAAAAAAGCGGTAGCCTTATTTTTGCTATTTTAACACACACAAAAAAAGTTGTTTTTTAAAAGTGGTTTCAACTTGAAATATTAATTTGTGACAGGTTTGACCCATTTTTAGTACTAAGTGAAATGACTCCTTTAGTTTTTGAGAGCGTAAACGGTTTTATGGGAAGAATCTTTTTTTCGTATGAAGAGTCTTAAAAGATCTTGAAATACACAAATCCGGTGGTCCAGATGGTATATGCCCTATTATTCTGAAGAGGGGTTCTTCTTCGCTTTCCGAATGAAAAAATAGACCAAAGAGTTGTAATTACTGTTCTTAAATCTAATAGTTTCTGATTTGATGAATGGAAACATTTAGATGACAAATGTGCGCTTCCTTTTGATTACGTTTGGATAACATTGAAACATGAAAACGTCATTATACCTGGATACTCTGTTTGAAAGTCTCAACCAAAACATAAGAGAGGATAACATCGTAAAAGCAAAAAATTCGTTCATATTAAGATATATTCTAAGGTGGAACACAATTGAGAGCTAGCAAACTTTTTTAATGACCGCCAGCCACAATGCAGACAAAATTTCTTAAATCTTTTAAATAAAACTTTTCTGTTAAACAAAATCTATATCTAATCTAATCTAAAATCTTATTCTATCACTTCTTTTATCAACAATTGAAATATAGTCAGTTGCATTTCTCCCCTTAAAATATTTCGCCGTAATAGCTATGAATGCCAAATCAGCCTTAAGCCTAACTTCGGACGTACTGTTAAATACAGAGATTCTTTCTATAGCCAGCGCACTGGAATAAACAAAAAGCTAATGAAAAGATTCAAAAGATTAGTAAAGAAATATTAAATTTTAATTAATTTTCTTACGAAATTAGTAAACAAAAAGCTAATGAAAAGATTTATTTATTTATTCGTCAATTGGAGTACTAAGCTCTCAAGATACAAATTATAAATCAAACTAAGTATAAATATAATTAATCATCCTCCAAATTTCAATACATTTATTAAATAATTTTTAAATACATCTCTAGTTATGCATTGGTAAAAATCAATTTTTTCGTTATTGGAAACTGCATTAGCCCGCCTTAAACAACGTCAGATGGGTTCATTAAGACCATAGTTAACTTTGTGTCGGGGAATGTAAAAAGTGTTATGAGATCTTAAGAAATATGTAGGGCAATTCAAACCAATCATAACAAGCAAAATGGGGCAGTTAATTTTATAATTCAAAATATCTCTTATAAACATGATATCAAAATATTTTCGACGCGATTCTAAACTAAGAAGACCAAAGAGCAAACAGCGGACATCATAAGAAGGACGGACAATATTCCAATGCTAGAGACAAAACAAATACCTAGAAAGACGCTTCTGCATATTTTCAATCTTTTTACAATGAGTAAAATAGAAATTATTCAAAAAAACAGAACAATATATTCGAGAATCGATCTAACGTAGGAGAAATATAAGCATTTTATTGTGAAAGGATCTTTAAATTCCTTAGAGTTTCTAAGAGTTTCTAAGTACAAAACCTAACATAGAACACAATTTAGCGACAATGTAGTGGCTATTGAAACTAAACTTTCTATCAAATATAACACCTATTTTTTCTATATTTTTGCAAGTGGAGTATCACCAATACAGTATTTGAATTTCAATGGTGACGAACTACGACAAAAAGATAAGCTTTGACTCTTGGATACGTTCAAATGTAATTTATTATGAACACACCAAGTTAAGATTTCGAACAAATCTTTTTGTAATTTTAAACAGTCAGATGCATTTTCAACTACACAAAGCACTTTTAAATCGTCAGCATACATCAAACAATGAGAATGAACAAAAACATCTGGAATATCATTGACAAACAACAGGAACAAGAGGGGTCCAAGGTCACTTCCTTGGGGAACACCAGAAGTGACTTTAATAGCTCTAGATAGGTTATTATCTAAGCGAACAAATTGTGTTCTTCCACAAAGATATGACTCAATCCATTTCAAAAACTTAGAGTGAAAGCCATACCACTGGGTTTTTTTAAGTAGAATATTGTGACCAACCCTATCGAACGCCTTCGCAAATTCAGTGTAAATCACATCACACTGAAGTCCTTTTTCAAGTAAAGACAGAACAAAATTTGAAAAAAAGATAGTGGTGGTTGATCTTCCACTTACAAACCCATGTTGCAGCGGTGATATGATCTCTTTAGATAGAAGTATAAGTTTTTTATAAATTAATTTTTCAAAGATTTTAGGAATGGTAGAAATTTTACAAATCGGATTCAAAAGATTAGTAAAGAAATATTAAATTTAAATTAATTTTCCTATAAATTAGTAAACTTAAAGTAGTTAGTAGTTACCCTTCGCTTTTATTATTCTTAAATGTAAACATTTCCATACCTGAAAAGAAAAAAAAAATGTGAGTAAATATAGGATATTAGTAGGTTCATATTTAAATTTTATTATTTTTAGTATACATACTAATAAATTAATCAATCTTTTAGTTTAAGCGCTAAGAAATTTTAGCCTGATATACAATCTTATGAACCTTAGGTCCACTCAAATTTGCGAAATGTTAACGATTTTTTGTTTATGACCAAAAAATGTACTTCCTCGATTATTGAATAATGTTCCGACAGAGAACTGTAGAAAATGTTGGCTTTAGAGTTGATGTTGCAGAGCTTTTCCAACACTTGAAAGAAACTTTTTCAATAAAAAAATAAAAGGCACGACTGGGTCGGACAAACTTGCTCTTTATTACTAACCTTTGGTGTAGGATAATAAGCAAGAAACTTTAATAAATAATCGGAAGTAAAATTAGTTTCTATAGCGTTTTTATGGTAAATACCATTAATAAGATGATTTTGAAAAAAAAATCGAACGAAAAACTTCGTTATTGGCAAAAAATCAGTTTTTTTCGAGAAAAGTCGGATTTTCTATAGAATTTATATGGCAGGAACCGTTAATAAGGCGATTTTGAAAAAAAAAACAATTCTAACGAAAAACTCCGTCATTGGCAACAAATCAGTCACACAAAATTTTATCAAAATCGATAGTATTTTTTTCGAGAAAAATTAGATTTTCTGTAGCGTTTATATGACTGGTACCGTTAATAAGGTGATTTTGAAAAAAAAAATTCTAACGAAAAACTCCGTCATTGGAAACAAATCAGTCACACTAAATTTTATCAAAATCGATTGTATATTTTAAGAGAAAAATTAGCTACAAATTCATTGTAGGAAATTTTATAAAAATCGATCGTTTTTTTACGAGAAAAATGGAATGGTCTAAGACGCTTGTACGGCAGGTACCGTTAAAAATCTAGTTGTGCAATTTTTTTTTTCGAAAAACATCACCGTTTTCAAAAAATCAATCATGTTAAATTTTATCAAAATCGATCGGATTTTTTTTCGAAAAAAATTGAATTATCTGTTATATGGCAGTTACCGTTATTTTCACACCTAGGATAAAAATCAATAATCGCCTGGGCATATTACTCTAAAAATACAGGGTACCAAGTTTAAAGAAAATCGGCCCAACCGTTTAGGCTGTAGGTGTCGATACATCCAGACTGACAGACAGGCAGGCAGAATTTTCGGACCTACTTTTTTCGTGTTCTCTATCACCGTTATGTCATGTTTGATTGTTATCTCAAAACTTTAATTTTCGTTCAGATGAAAAAGGGCTGATGGACCTGCACTTTGTAAGCTAACATATTTAAATCTTTGACCAAAATGGGGTATAAGAGTCATTTTCATTACCAATTGCGGCGATATTTTCGTTTGTTTTGGCATCTACGAACACTATACGAGCACTTCAGAAACCTCTGTTGTCACGTGCGCTTTCTGACTTTGAAAGAGCGGCTAAGTGTTTGACTATTAATTGGTGCAAGACGACCGAAAAATCTGGATCAAAATTTACGTTGTGCCAAAATCATTGAGGAATAATTTCGTAAGAAAAACAGGCACCATTATCCTGCGATCTTAAGGATTTTGATTTAGTTTAGAACACTGCTTTACAAATATTTTCTTTTACTAACAAAACTGTTTTGATTTGAAGATCTTGAAGTTACCAAAAGCAGCATTTGATATATTTTTTTCTGTTTCAAGTGAAGAACAATTTATATTTTTCATAATATTAACACGGCAAACAAAAAATGCGAAATTATTTTGAGATTTCCGATAATTTTTTTTAATATAAGTAGTTTCGGATAAGAAATAGTTTACAAAGATAGTTCATTTTTCATTTGTTTAAAACGAACATCACAACAAAGTTGCAAAGCAGATGAATTTTTTTTTCGCAAATCACCAATATATAACTACACGTACATACACATCAACAAAACACAGCCCAATATCATTCATCATTCTCAATTGCATTAATTTGTCGAAACTCTTGAGCTTGTTATCGATCCTTGTGTAGATGTTGAGATGAACGTTTGCCCCATTATAGTGCAGAATGAATTTTTTGATTCCATTTTAGAGATATCGCAAAAAGATACAAAAAAAAAAAAAAAACGACAGACACTGTGATTTGAAAAGAAATTCATTATTTTTTTCCATCTTCAAATAATCGTCGTGAGGCATGTACGGATCTCCACCATTGTGGCATACATCAAAGCGAAATTCCTTCTCTCTTGGTAACGTCCGCACAATTTCCTCCATAAATAAGGCTTCATATACGAACGAACCATCATCATCGTTCGATTGAATTAAGGCAACAAAAACTTGTCACTTTGGAAGATGTACCCAAAGCAGGAGAGGTCTGGCTGTCTGCCTGCCTACCCATCTAACCATCTGGGTATAAAAAACCATGTCATACGTATTTGCCTCATTTCAATTGTTCATCATGAGCCACCACCGCACCGCTTACGACACTCATACGGGCTCTTTCAAAGTAGATCAAGCTCAATCCGCATGCAGCATCCTTTCTCAACTCCACCGTGACAATCCGCATCCCGATGGATTTGGCAGCGAGTTGAATGGTTCAATGACAAGATCGACGATGATGCCCATCGTTCGTACATGGCGCCTTCATTTCGGCGCAGAAGTGGACGTCAATTTCGGTCATGGGACATCAATCAAGCGATCGTCAAATATGTGAGGACTCATTCGGATAGGTTTGCGACATGGCAGAGTCAGAAAACACACAGCACAGCACTGGGAATTTCTTTTGGGCGCGCCAAACAATTCAATCGGACATGTGAATAAATCACTTGACCTCCTGCTTACAGCTGAGTGACGAAGATGAGACACAGAGTCCTCTCTTTCTGTTCTTGGGCTGGGTATCTGTTTCTGTAACGTGATGAAGTGCGTATACAGTATAAGAAGTTGAAGCAGAGTTCCAGGAGTTATTTTGCCTACAAAATAACTGCTAAAAGTGATGGTGACCGTTCGTTCGTCAGTTAAGGGCAGAGGAGCTTATTTGAAATGCAGAAACTCACGAAACTGGTAAAAGTGTCTTTTTGGACGATAAAGCATTTAACGAGTTTCTATACAGGAGCTGGGGACGTTGAATGGATCTTGTGCTACGCAATTTGCGCACGTTTAAATAAATGTCAAGAATAATGACTGTCGGGAATTCCGGTGGTTGATGTAGTCACGGGAGAACTATAAAATCGTGGAACGTGCAACCTGTTGGCGCCAATAACGCCACCCGAAAAGTGTTGCTATAGGAGCCATCTATTGGACGGCATATCTCTTTAATTTCATCAGTGTACATCACAGTTCGTTGCGGGGGTTGGTTTTGGGTATCTTTAATTGAAAAGATACTTTTATTTCTATGGGAGGTAGCATTTGACCTCACGAACGTGGTTCGTCGCCGCGTTTAAGGACGACGACGAAGAAGCCATGAAAAAGTTAAATGCAGGCAACGTTTTTATGAATGCATTTTTTCCCGCTAGTTTAAATGTTCGTGGTTTGAATTGAACAAACGTAATCTTTAACATTTTCCTTTATATATTTAAAAAGAATTGATGTATTATAGAAACAGAAACAGAATTTGGACAGGAATTCGGATTAATCTAGAGACTTTTTCAATATTTTAAGATTGAGCTTAATTGCCAATTCTAGTAGAACTATAACAACACACACAGAGGATTAGGAATATAACTGGAGGGTCAATTTTAATTTTGAAAAGAAAATGTTCGACTGACCAAAAGATCGACTGTTTAAAATGTCGACCATTTAAAATCTCGACTGTGCAAAATTTCGACTAGTTAAATTTTCGACTTTCAAAATGTCAATGTCGATGATTTGAAAGTCGACAGTAACAGTGACACTACGTTAAATGAGGAAAACATGGTGGTGAGCGACTTATCGGCATTTGGGGTGTCAAATTTACAACCAACTCGATCACGTATACCAATCGATATCGACGGAAATCAGTTCGTATATATAGTATACGTAAGTATCAGAAGTGCCAGCGCGTAACTTTAAATAATCGAATTGACTCCAAACAATCAAGCACATGCGTTCTTTATTTGTTTCAGTTGAATCAAAAAACAATCGGCTAAGATATAAATAAAGTGCAGGACTGGGTCGCACGAACTTGCTCTTGTAGCAAATTACCAATAAATAAAATTTAATTTAATAAAAATAAATTTCATATTATTTTTTTAATAAAGTTTTTAATAAAAACGAAAAAACACGAACAAAATCACATGATCACATGAATTGTTTTTAAAAGTGCTACTATTTATGAAGATTCAAACGAAAATTAAAGTATGCAGAAAATTTTGTTGCCTGAATGCAAGTTTATCAAAAAAATAATTCCAAATTCGTTAGAGCAGTTTTTAAATAAATCGATGTTTAATTAATAATTTTTATAATTTTTTTTTTTTTTACAAATTTAAAAAACGCCAATTTAAAGTGCTAAATAGTTTGCATTTTATGCATTTTTAGTAATGCCGTTTTCCAAATATAAAATTTATAAAGAAATATATTAAAAAATTAATAAAAACTAAAACCAAGCATTGATCAAGTCATCTAGGTCTTTCTAAACAATGTTTTTAAATTAAAATCGATTAACCCCGTTTACGAATAGTTCAAGAAGAATATAACGGTTCTATGGGAGGTACCGTTAATAAGCTTGCGATTTTTACAAATTAACAAAAGACAATCCGATAAAAACCATCTGTAATTTTTGTTTGAAGAAAATTGTTGGAGCCGTTTTTGAGAATAATACACTCGCAATTTTCAGTACCAAAGTTTTTTTTAGTATCTGAAGGAAATAATGATAAATATTGTGTAATTAACGGTTTTTGTTAATTCACTATTTTGAAATCATGTGGATGCATTCTTATGAAGTTTACTAATGAGCTAAGTCCTAAGTAAGTAATGAGACATCTGTCTAGAAATATAGTCCCCACGGCCTTTACCTTTATCCAACAGCATATGAACCGTGTAAATCGGTTCAGTGATTTCTGAAACACAGACAGATTAAGATTGGTCGTTATAATCATTATAGCCAAGGAATTCTGTGCAAAAATTCGAACAAATTTTAATAGGAACCAAATTTGCCAGGGTTGTAGAACTAGTTGGGAGGAGTATTTCAGCAAAAGTCCCCGCCTTTAAGTGTTGAGCAATCCTTGCAAACAGGGTAGCCATCACAAATTTTAAGTAAATTAAAAAAAAATAGAATGAAACATTTTTTAAGAATATATTTCAAATTACTCAGAAAAAAAATATTTAATTGCTAAGCGTATTATTTTTTTTTTAAATAATACCGTTGAGAAAGTAAAATTTCGGGCCAAATTTGATAAAGTGCATTTTTTTTCTTAAATTCTTGTTTGTTTAATTTTTTTAGATCACAATTAATAAAATTTAATAAAAAAAATTATGCAATTATATGTATAGTTTTATTATGCTTTATTTGAGCCCTTTTGCAACTTTTACTGTATGCCGTTATAAAAAAATTGAAATTTCATTGTGAACAAAACTTTAAAAATTTCTCTGCCTTGAAAAAATATTTTTTTTTCATATTTAATAAACGGTATATTGCACAAACTTGAAAAGTGTGTCAAATGATGCAGAATCTCACTTAGCATAGCTAAAAATTTAATTTTGTTATATATTATGTTGTTGAATTAGAAAAATGTAGGGTCAAATTTAAAAAGGTGTTTTTTTTTGAATTTTTTTTTAAAACAATTTTTTTTAGTGAAAAATTAGAACACTTGGATCAAATTTCTTTATATAATTTTATAAAAAATATATTTCTGCGTAATTTGAACCTATTCACGGGCTTTTGCTACATGCCGTTCATTAAAAATTTAATTTTTACCTTTAAAATATACGTGTTAACATAATATATATATATTTTGCATTCAGAATTTTGAGGTGCAAGCACAGAGTTTTTCCGATCACCTGCCAATTGTTACTTCCTTTCAGATAGGCAGCCAAGATATAACAAGCTCTGAGGTCATGACTGAAATAAATACTTTACCAAAATTAATATGGAAGCAAAACAATGCGGAAACCTATCGTGACAATCTAAGTAGGCAGATCGAAGCAATGCGTTCGGAAGGAAACATTTTTGAAATAGCGCAAGCTATCAGACATTCAGTCGAAATTGTACCTCGAAAGCATACCTACAAGCAACCATGGTTCGACCTTGAATGTGAAAGAAAGCGAAGACAATCATTTTCACTGTTGAACCTTTATAGGAAGTTTAACGAGCCTAATTACAAAACTATGTACCTGATCGTGAAACGTGAGTTCAAAGAGATATGCCGAAAAAAGAAATCTGAATACAAGTCCACCCAAGCTATCGAAATTTCTCAATGCAAGGACTCCGCGACTTTGTGGAAACTGCTAAAAAGAAAAAATGGGGACAGGTTTAAGATTGGGTTAAATCTCGATGTTATGAGTATGGAAAGCCATTTTAAAAGTATTTTGAATCCCGCCAACTCTATAAATCTACCGAAATTCCAATTTGCAGTGCCAAATTCAACAAATGAGCACCTGGACAGACCCATAACGGAAGAGGAAGTCAAAAGCATGGCTGGACAAGAGCAAGGACCGAAAAGCAGCTGGAACTGATGGCATTCCTGAAGAATTTTATAAGTATGCTAATAATGAGCTCCTTGTGATGCTTACAAAGGAATTCAACAGAATTTTTGAAACGGGAGAAGTACCAGAGAGTTTCAAGCAGAGCGTGATTTTCCCGATCTTCAAAAAAGGTGACCCAAACATGGCCAAAAACTACCGAGGAATTGCTTTTTTAAACTCTTCCCTAAAAATATTAATGGGTATCTTAGCTAAGCGTTTTCAAGTGTGGATCGAACAGAATAAACTTCTAAGTGACTTCCAGGCAGGCTTTAGGGAACATTTCTCCACGGTAGATCAATTTTTGTTTTAACAACTGTAGCACAGAACTTTATCAGGTTAAAGAAAAAACTATATGTGTTCTTTGTTGATCTGAAGGCAGCTTTCGACACTGTGGATAGGAGTGCTCTTTTTTACAAACTATATAACAAAGGCCTTTCTAGAAAGTTTGGAAATCTTATCGAAAAACTGTACGAAGGAACATCATCAGTTGTTTGGAATGGGAAGCAATTTGGAGATTTTTTCGAAACTATGACAGGAGTCAAACAGGGATGCAACTTTAGCCCTCAAGCATTCATCATGTTCATTGATGACATAACAGATTATATATCTGGTGGAATAAGAATTGGAGGGATGCACATTAAAGTTTTGTTGTACGCAGATGATATGGTGTTATTGGCTGACTCACCGGAGAATTTACAAAAACTTTCTGAGTTTTGTGGATACGACTTACAATTAAATATAGAAAATTTTAGTCACTGCAGAGGTGAATTCGACAAACTAATCTCTGCTGTAGATGAAAAGTTGCTGTCTGACAGTATTGAAAAGGTATCCAGGTCACTGCACCGTGAAATATATTCGATTTTAGAACACAATCTGTACGAAAAAAACTATTTCGATGAAAGATATACAACAGAATTAATATCAATAATTTTTAAAGCAAGAGGAGAGATATTAAACCTTAACTTTCCAATTTTAAACGAGTTCAGGTTGCAAATTTATGGAAAAAGACTGTTGGAAGAATCTGAAATGAGGAATATCTTGAATGGCTCAGATTGGAATCAATTGTACTTGTATTGTAAATCAGCATTAAAATATAGAAAATCAATAATCGAAGAATCTTTTTAAAACTTTGTTTTTATTAATTTAAAGAGTTTTGTCAAACTTGGGCAGACGGTTTTAAACCATGTCTTTAATGTTAATGTTATGATGCAATCTGTAAACTAATACTAAGAAAATAAAATGTTTTATCTATCTATCTATCTATATTTTGCATATTTAATTTAATGTACCGTTAACATTCCACAAACTTCAAACGGTCTTTTAATGACACAAAATTAAATTTATCATAACAAAAAATATATCTTGATTATATAAAATTTTGGGTCAAATTTAAATATTTTTAAATTTAAGTATTTTTTATTTTTTTAAGAAATGTTTTTTTTTATAATTAACAATTAACATTTATAGAACAAAAAAAAATAATATTTTAAAATATTTAAAGCAGCAATTAATTTTGCTTGATTTTAGCTTATTTGCAAGTTTGAGCTATAAGCACTTCACGGGAAATTAAATTTTTTTTAAAAACAAACCTTTAAAATATGCCTTTTTGCATGCATTTAAAATTTTATTTACAGGACAGTGCACAAACCTATTTAATATTAAATTTTGTTATTTAAAAACAAACAATTCTTAATAATTTGGTGTTTCAAACATGTTTCCAGATCTGCTACATCAAAATATATAGCATTTCAAGATACCAAAAATTTACGAAAAAGTAAACAAAAAAAACTCACAAGTACCGTTATTTTGTTTTCCTAATCACTTACAAGCGGGGACTTTTCTGAAAAGTTGTGTCGTAGTATAAGGCATAATATATGTAAGTTCCGAATCTATTAAATTGGTTCAAAGTTTGTATGGAGCGATGTTTTTGTTTGCTGGGCTATTAAAAAAATTCCTGTGATTTTTTTATTTTCAATTTAACCTTTCCGGTTGTGATTTCCGGTAAATTTAACATTTAGCAACTTATTATTTTCGCGCTTATTTTTCTAAAACAATAAAACTTATTTTTAGTCCTTTATATAATTGTTATGTGTTTACATTCTACGATTGTGTGACCCAATAATGCCCACTACTTTTATTTTCTTCTATGACAGGTAATTTGACAGATCAACTTATCGCCTTCAAATGGAATTTCCATTCGAAGTGAGATTGAATATTGACCGATATTTGACTTACAGAAACCCTATTTTTTCCAGATGCAATAAGAGAAGAGTAAAGTGTTTCATTTTTTAACAACTCCAAAATATATCGCCTGAGTTAAAGAACATGGATAGTGGACTTATCTGCACTCGAGTCATCCTTACATTTTTCGGGTGAGTGCTTTTCTATAAATAAATTTATCCACTTGCTACAATTATGACGCACTCCAATAAAAGACTTGATTTTATAATTCTATACCTACATTAACTACATTCATGTCATAATTCCGTCAAAGGATAAAATATTACCGCGACTGAAACATATATAATTATCGGTGCATATTGTATAATTATCGGTGCATATTGTATAATGTTGATAAAATCTTGGAAGTTTGAAACCTCAACAAAAATTGAAAATTTATTCTTCGAGATTGTGGAATTTTTTAAATTGTAAAACATATAGCCAAAGACGAATAAATAACAGAACAAGACTCATCTAATGATTAAGTATTCCATATTTTCGGAAGCGGCATTTCGGTGACAATTACAAATTACACACCACACAAACACAACACAAGTCTTGAGGTACCCTATCTCGAGTCCAATAACAACAAAGTTCCATGTCTAATGTTCAACAATTAAGGTCTCGAAGATAATGCTAAACGCTACCATTAAATTTGTTCTGTGCTATTCTCACTCCGTCATAATCCATTTGTCGTTTCGGTAATGCCCCAGCGACAATGATGTCCAAACTAACGAGTCTTCGGTCGGGCTGCTTTCCCAAAAATTTGTCATTGTAAATGCAGATGGTAAATCATTGAAAACGAGAAGAGGCACCTTCTTCCAAGTAACTCGCCGAGAACTTTCGTACCCCATGGCACCTTATCTGGTGATATCTCATGAAAAATTACGACTCTTGATAAGAGTGATTCGTCTCTTTCAAAGAGCTGTCCAAAGGTGTACACATACATTTAAGTGGGTAAACCACCTGGACCGATCCATGGCCGACCAGTAAGTTATTATATGAAGATTTTGCTGCAACGACCACGACGGCGATCGTCCCAGGTACACCAACCAATATAACGCATAATATGTTCATTGCTGCTTTGTTTCTCGATTTTTTTCTTACCTTATTCTTGGACGTTTCGTTGCTCGAAAACACTTACGCCAGGCTCGCGTTGATGGGTTTCTTATCAAGGTAAACCTGTTGAAGAACGAGCATCTATTAATTTCCGATGCTGATAAAAAAGTGGGTATTTGGGAGTTTGCCTTTTATTGGAAAAAAAAAGAATGCAACCTTCGACCACCACACTTCGGATGAGATCGACGGGACAAAAAAAAAACATTCTAACCCACCTTAGTTGAGAAATGAACAACGACGAAAAACAGGCTCCTCGTAGTCTAAGACGATTCTGATTTCAATACCGAGAGCCCATTGAAATGGAAATTTATTTATTGTTTCTTGATTCGATTAATTGTGGGTTTTATGGCAGTCCCAGAATCCAAAGACATTAATTGTCCATCGTGATGGGTCCTTAGTGGTTATCAGAAAAAAAAGTAATTTGAATTAAATTAAAAACCGCCCCAGACTATCTGACGCTGGACTGCACTAATTTAAAGAACCTTCTAGACTAGAAACTAGAAACTGCATAAATATGTAGACGAAAATTTCTTAACATGCCTATGCGTATATATAGTGGGTTCATCTTTTGTTTTTATGTGTTTCTAAATGAGGGTAGATTCATCTTGTGACATCTGCGGGATAAAATCTTGCATTGGATTATTAGACCGCAGCTATATACCATGATGTCGGCGAGGTGATAGTTTTTGTTTTTATTGAAGCTCAGGGTACATGAAAGGTGTACCGTGAGACCATTTTCTCATAGAAAGGATTTAGACTCTGAATACGTATGTTTGAATTATGTAAAATGTCGGCTAGTTAGAAAAATCTTTGAAAATCAGCTCTAGAATCAAGATTAATGCTGTAAAAGAATGCTGTGATGAGAAAGAAATGTGAAAGAATTAATTTAGAGCTTACCACACGATTGTTTTGTTTTTATATTTTATATTTTATTTGTTCGTTTAAATTAATTTTAAGCTTAAAAGAACGCCCGCTCGTTAGTCAGTTAAGTAAATATAGATAGTTAAATATATGCCGTATTTTTATTAAAAAAAAAAACATTAATTACATTTGCTACAAAATTTCGAATTTCTTAAAAAACAGAGTTATTAGTTTTTTATATATGCCCAATAGAGTGATAGTTAGCAACTTGGTTCGGAAATTGAATTTTCTGAATATTTTAACAAAAAGTTAAAAAAACATGGAAGTACAGTCGAGCTTCTTTAACCCGATTTAGAAAGCTAATTTTCTTAAATTTAAATTTATTTAAATTTAATTTTCTTAAATTTAATTCCTTTGTGATGCATAGTATACTGTACAGTGATCATAGATTTGGAAACGGTCGGGAAATGAAAGGAAAGTGCACGTAATAAAAGTTATAACATTTTATAGGCTTTAATATAACCACGGGTAAATTTTCCTAAGACATATCTTTTCCCCCCTCTCCCGCTCAACTTACAGACATCAGAATTCTTAGTGTGGTAACTCTTGAATCGAACTGAACAAGTTTCTGAAGGAATGACTGTGGTCTCAGCTCAAGCACTCTACAATCCTTTTTATGCATTTATTTTTCCAGTGAAAAATTACGACTTTCAATACTTCAAATAAGGTCGTGATTTTGGTCTCATGCATTCAACAACACAATTTCAAGATTTAATTTTCTAAGAAAATTTAATTATCTTTAATTGGCTTCCAATATTTTTTGTTGTCAGATTAACATTTTGGACGATATGACGGAAAATTTGATGAAAAATATGAAGAAAACCCATTTTTTTATTGTTTCTGTTTTGCGGTATACGGTATGTCCAGGAGCTGTAGAGAACTATTTTGCATACACGAAATAGGTGCGTTTCAACAGACTTTTTTGCATCCCAGATAAATGCACGGTCCCTTTAGGAGCGATTTCAATGTAAAATGTTTAATGGCTGAGAGATTTGTTTGTTCGGCTTTTACACCCCAACGACACATGTGAATGGAAGGTAGGTAGATGGATTGGGTACTGGATTAAAACAAAGGGTATTTTTATCCCGGAAAAGTTACGGTTCCTGTGGGTGAGTCTTCAATGTGAAAAAAACACCACTTAATTGAGTTTATTCCGACGCTCCGTAGCAACGCACGGGTACCTGCTAGTAAATATATAAAGTAAATACACTGTTCCTGAATAGAATACAATTTTATGCTATCCTATACGAAACGTAAATATTTTTTTAGTTACAAGAAGAAGTCTATTTCCTATTCTGACCCATAAACTACAAATATATGTTTCAAATTTAGCCGATTCTTTGTTCCGAGAAAAACAAAAAAAATCTATCCCACGGGAACAGTACATTTTCAGGATAAAATTAGCCTATGTGCTATTCCAGACTGTAATCTATCTCTGTGCTGAATTTCATCTAAATCCGTTCAGCTGTTCTGGCGTGATTGAGTAACAAACATATACCAACATACATCCAAACATTCACATTTATAATATTATTAAGATATCCTGTGAGCAAACAATATTAAACTTGGCTAAGAAATGATTAAAATGAATAGTTCATATCTGGATTTAATTTTACATCTGGATTTGACGAGTGAATAATATGGCTGTAAGGCTCGTTTGCTGAAACGAAACTTAAGTTTTATGGTCGACATAATTTTTTATGTTTTATGTAGTACCTTATCTTCTTCATAAACCGTCGCATAAGGATTTATTGTAAACATACACATTTAAGTATTGGTAGATTTTTCGTTGACTAATAAACAATGTACATAATATGTCCTTGTTTCACAGTGAGAGTTTAAACTGTTGTTTAAACAAACCCGAACGAGAGTTTAAACTTTTACTTAAAATAGTTGGGTTTCAATCCCAGTTACCTAAACTTGCAGTTAACGATGCTCAGTATGATTGAAATTTATTTTGAAATATTATTGTGAAAACAAAATTGTAAATAGTGAAAAAATGTGAAATTGTCATGCGACTGTGTATTATTTATTTGATAAATTATATATAAATTAAAAAAATACAAAAAACAAAAGGCATTATTTGATCGGAAAAACTTGCTTCTTCAGATTACTAACCTTTGGCTAAGGATACTATAAACAAGAAAGTATAATAAATAATCGCAAGTAAAAAAAAAAGTTTCTATAGCGTTTATATGGCAGTTACCGTTAATAAGATATGATTAAAAAAAAATTTCTAATGGAAAACTTCATCCTTGGCAAAAGATAATTCACACAAAATTTCATCAAAATCTGTCGTATTTTTTTGGATAAAAATTGAATTAACTTTAAGGTTTATTTGGCAGTTACCGTTGATATGAAAACTTAAGTACGAAATTTTATTAAAATCGATCGTATTGTTTTCGAGCTTAACTTATATGGCAGGTACCGTTATTTTCAGACTTAGGATAGAAATCAAAAATAAGCCTGTGCATATTACAGAGTATCAAGTTTGAAGAAAATCGACAGTTTAGGATGTAGAACAGACTAACAGACAGACAGACAGAATTGTCGGAGCTACTTTCTTCGTGTTCTCTATCATCCTAATGTCATGTTTGATTGTTATCTCAAAACTTTTTTCTTTTACGAGTACAAAACTTGCCTTATAGTATAGTACCTATAATGGCAAGTAAAATAGCAAGTGAACAGTGATAAAAATACTACTGAATTAGTGATAAAAATACTACTGAATTAGAGCTACATGCCACGTGTTGTCAATTATTTACTTCCGTCTGCTTCTGAATTTTTCTGAAAATCATCATTAGTAATGAAGTGCATTTTTGAATACATTAATAAGTTAAAAAAACAACACAGCAAATTTTTGTGTTGGAAAGGTAACCGAAAAAAAGTAGATGAGTCGACAGCAGGGGTGAAGCTCATGAAATAAATGCAAGTTTTGCAGTTCATGATAGCGGCTTTTGTGAGTTAAGCTTAAAAAGTCACTTTTACAAAAAATTAGATAATTTTTATAACCGTTTTATTATAATAAGTGCTCTCAGTGCATAGCAAAAATGCTGGTCCAAGATGTTTTTATTTTTGAAAAATTTGAAAACGGTCTAGCGGGCCGTCTATATCAAAATTTTGCTGTGGGCAAATTAAACTATAAGTGTCGAAAACTAACATTGGATGTCGCAAGCCCACCGAGGTTGACCACAGGTCAATGGATCCACAAAAAGTAATTGTTTGATGCGCAATAGTGAAATTCATATTTTAACTAGATACCAAGTTTGAAAACCGTTAAGGTTCTATGTATCGATAAAAACCGATCGACAAATCCCGTTAGTCCGCTAACAACGGTTTCTTTTTAAATGATTTAAGGTGCAAGCGATATCTTGATCTTGAGAACAAGGAGCGATCAACTTCAAAGGTTGGTCATCATTCATTAGATATATGTACAATGTAGATACAAAGTTCAAACTACTTGAAATTCATGTTTATACTATCTTTGATAATATTATCGAGAATATTATAAACAATTTTTCAATTCCATGGGCTACAAAGTGTAACTTCATATGTGACCCATTAAAATAGTGCATTTAATTTTTTTGCACGCGTCGCACACAGGCAAATTTTCCCAAATTCGTGGCCAAAACTATGAAAAAAAAATTTCCTCTTTGTTGTTTTTTTGTAATGCCAAGTTGTTTACAAATAACATAAGCTTTAAATGAGATTGATCATGCAATGCAGATTGTAACTGTTTAATCAGCCGATGCTTTTAAAGTGCAAACTTAAAATTAACGAGTGCAGTAGCAAATTTAGTTTGTGATAAGAAGTTGTTTTGCTTTGTGTTTCTTTTAATTATTTTGGGCGCTTTTAGAAATAATTTATGATGGATTCTGTTGCTAGTGGTATGTAAAAAAGGGTGATGATCCTTTTTTGAAATATTTTAAGTGTGAAGTAAATTTTCAAGCCAATTGAGATGATGTATTTGAGCAATAAATTTTTTTTTTTTTTTTTTTGATAATGTTAAAGTTAAATCGATTGAAAATGCTTCATAATGAAAATAGTCTTAAAAGTTAGATAAATGATTTCCTAATAAGAAACAGTCATTAAACATTGCGACTTTTTGCGACTTTTTAAAATATTGGTTCTAAAAGGCGCAAAGGACACTGAAAAAAAAATATTATTTTTTTGGTTGAAAAGGTGAAAAACGAGACCAATATTGAAATTTCAGAGGAAACTAAGAAAAAGTTAACTGATTTTGCTCATGAACATAAAAGAAAATGGCTGAGCGCCTCAAGAAATTACAACAACTTTTTAAAACAAAATACGAATTGGTTACGAGGTGAAATTTCGTTTCCATGCCGAGCCCATGGTTTTGTTGGACGGCCTCAAATGGATTTTTCGGACCTAAGCGAACGATCAAAGAGACGTAAGACAGAAAATTTGCGTTCTAATTGCAATACCGAAGAATTAAGCTATGCTGCGCAGATGCAACTTCGAGAACAAGGAAAACTCTGCTCCTCAAATGTGATGAAAAACATAATCTTTTCAACTCCTTCACGCGCTGAAAAGTACCAAAAAGCTTTAAAAAAAAATGGACCAAGAAATTATTCCATATACAGCAGAGGAAGCTCTATCAATAGTTGTTGAGGGAAAATTAACTAAGTTCCAATACAATCTTATTAGAGATTCTGCAAAAAAACATAATAACCATATGTATCCCAACTATGCAGCTATTATAGAAGCAAAAAAAAAATGTTATCCTGAAAACTTGGTCATAACTGAATCAGTCGCAGAAACACCTCTTCAAAGTTTACTAGATCACACAATTCGACGTTTATTTCAAGGAATAGAAGATGTTATAGGAACATTTCATACTAATGAAATGCGTAATATTTACCTAATATCCAAATGGGGTTGTGATGGAAGCTCAGGCATGAGTGAATATAAACAACGATTTACAGATCCAAGCATTTCAGATGCTAGTATTTTCTTAACATCTTTCGTTCCTATCCAGTTAGTGTCAGGTGACCCAGAATCACATAATAATGGATAAGATTTTTTGAATGTTTACTCCATGTCTCCTATAAACTTCCTATAGGACAATGGCAAGCTCGTGGTGAGGAAAATAAAAGAAAAGTCCAAGAAAACAAGGAAAGGATTCAAGAAGAATTCAGAATCCAAATGGGATTGCAAGTTGATAAACCAAAACCAGGTTATGGTAGTACGAACGATGGCAACACTGCCCGTCGATTTTTCCATGATTTTGCTACTTCTTCTGTTATAACCAATATAGATGAAAACATCATACGCCGATTTCGGGTTGTTTTACTAACAATATCCAGTGGATATCCAATACAAATCAGTCGATTTAAGGAGTATTGTATTGATACCGCAAATATATTTGTGCAACTTTACCCATGGTATAATATGCCTACAACTGTACATAAAATATTAATACACAGCCCTGAAATTATATCTGAAGCTATTCTGCCTATTGGGCAGCTCGGCGAAGAAGCCCAAGAATCACGAAACAAAGACATAAAACGTTTTCGAGAAAGTTTCTCAAGAAAATTTTCGAGGCAGCAAAATATGGAAGATGTGTTTCACAACCTTTTGGTTTCTTCTGACCCATTTATAAGTAGTTTGCGAAAACTAACCCCTAAAGCTAAAAATGCGTTTCCATCTGAGGTAATTCAGTTTCTAATAGAACCAGAGGTCGAGCAAGCAGAATAATTTCGTTCCAGTTTCACAAGTCATTGAATGATGTACATACACATGTTTATTAATGTTTATTTGTTTATAATATATTTTATAACTCAACTGTTTTTTTTTAATACTATATTAAATGTATAAAAATCATTTGATAACAATGTCAAGTTCGAGAATATAAAGGCATATTTTTTTTAGTATTTTTGTAAAAAAAAACAAAATTTCAAAATCACCTTTTTTATAATTTTTTCATTTTTTTTTACGAATTTTCGTGCAAATTTACTTGAAAATGGTGCTTTTTAATAAAACTATCTGTTTTTGATACTTTCATGCAATAATAAATTAAAAAAACAAGAAAAATAATTTTGGCCATGTTTTTGGGAAAATTTGCCTGTGTGCGTCGCGCATATACATATACGCTTAAAACGAGTTCAGTGATTTCTTGTAAAGCGAATCGCATAGTTGCATAAAATAATAACTTACAGAATATGAAGAATTATCATTTTATTTGTGCGTTGTGTTTTTATAATCAGAACAGAATTGCAATTAAAGTTTACATGAATACTGATCAACATGAAGTTATCACGCCAAATAATATTTTTTTTTCTTTTTTTCTATTTAAAGCAATTAAAATACATTAATAAATGTTAAAGGAATGAATATTCATGATGTTTTCGTTTCTTTCTGGTAAGCAATTATATATGTTACCACGGTTTTAATTATTCAATTTCGTCACGGAGCTGCGGCATCCGACTTGTAAACAACATTACGCATTCAATTTCAACACTATATCTTGTTAAAATTAGAAAATTAGCAATTGTAATAGATTTTGTGAGAATTTCAATCATAGATTTTATTTAATTAACCAGAAGTTAATTTTGTTTTGACACGTGAAGGTGTTAAGTTAAAAAACTTTTACTATCTTCAACATATTATTTGTTAAAAAACAATTTCTTGGTGAATGGAATTGAATGTAATTAACCTATAATTGAAGTGCCACTTCCTTTTTTTTTTTGTGTGTCATTCATCATAATCATTTAACACTCATCAACGCATCCATCTTAAGCAAAAATGTTTTCATAAACACCCTTATAGAGATCATACAAAGTCTTAATTATCATCTCAATTATCCTTAAGTATCTGTATCGTGATTGTACGTTTAAGTTCAATTTAGAAAAACCCGCTGACACGATCATGCATCTATCGCATCGCTTGAAAACATCAATGTTGACACTTGAATGCATTTCGTCACTTAAGAAAACAACAAATGCGCGTCGCAAGTACAAATGTAAAACAGCTGCAAGAAGTCTTATTTTGGCACTAGACGACACGACGTGTCATTGATGTTGAAGGAGTACCCTTTTCGATATTATGGATTCTCCGCTCCAAAGAAATATGCATTGATAAACGCACACAACTTAAAATGGAGAATTTTTTTTTTACATTTTAAAAACGTAGATACTCTCATATTCATCTAGTGTTATAGTCATCACAGCTGCCAGATAAACCAAAGTCTGGAGGAGGAGAAATCCAGCCAGTCTATTGGAGTCGCATTAAAAATTACGATGGGAATACAGTATTTAGACATCCCATAAATATCATCGTGTGGTAGAGAAAATTCCTTAGGGGGAAGTCACATCTATGAATGTCAAATATTGTCAGATAAATGAGATCTTTTAGACAATAAAGTTCAACAAACACAGAATTTTTTTTTAATTTATTGTATTTTGGTGTGGGTTTATGAGAGTGTGAGCTGAATTTGTTGTAAACTGTGTTGTATTAATGCTTGAAAATGAGTTTTTTTTACAGTTTTTACATTTATCCAAATTAATTCTATTTCGGTTGATTATTATTTAATTTAATATGTGGTTATGATTGAGATGGCAAGGATAAAATTGAACAGGGTGTTTCAAGTTGTAATTTTAAGACTTTACTCCCCGATGTTGGAATTCAGTTTTTTTGCAAATTTCTCGGAAACTTTGAACTTTTTGCAAAATATATAAACTTTAGATTTCATCTTGTGCTGCATATTTAATTTATGTACCAAACCAAATATAAATGAAATCGGTTCAACCGTTTTGAAGTTCCGGAAAATTTGGAAAAAAGCTGTTAATACCAAATCTTCGTTATGTGCATTTTTAGCCAAAATTATATTAAGAAACTTGCAAGTATAACGTGCACAAAGTTTCTTTAAAATCGTATGAGCTGTTTTCAAGAAATCTTGAAAAAACTAATACTGTAGTCGTAGTGGATACCTCTCATGTAAATGAGAGGTATCCACTACTTGATGAAACTTTGTGTACGTTATACTTGCATTGTGCTGAATGTAAGTTAATTTCAGGATTTTGGCTAAAAATGCACATAACGATGATTCATTTTTATTGTTTTTTTTTTGTGTATTGAGGTTTATACAAATTTCGTCTTTGAGTAAGTTTCAAGTAAAATACTCAGCATTTAAATTCGTTGTTTTCTGGCAAAAAAAATTCTGAATAGCTTACTTGAAACTAACATAGATATTGTGAACAAGCCCTAAAACATTCATTTGCAAATGAGGGCTTGAAAACAGTTTATTTAAATGAACATTTTTGACGTTTGGTTTAACTTTTTCACAGAACGGGAATCGAAACAAGGGTTAAAAGCGAGAAAATATTTTCATTTCGTTTTTTCACAGAACCAGAATTTGCCTCCAGGGGTGTTATTAGACTTATTTTTTATTCTACTAGGAAATAATAAAAACAACGGTGCCTGCCATATAAGTGTTATCCAAACAATTTACTTTGAAAAAAAAGTAAGATCGATTTTGAATAAATTTCGTATATGACTGTTCGTCGATTTTTTTTTAAAGCTTATTAACGATACCTTCTATAGAACAGTTTTATTTGTACCGATTTTAATCAGCTTAACCTATAATTCGACGAAATTAGGTGAAGCTGAGATATAATTTTTGTTATTTTTAGTTTTCACAAAAACCAAACGACATTTAAGCATCTAGTTTTCTATTTTTAACTAAAAATAAATAAAGGCATAGGGTCCTACTAATAATGAAATTTAGTAACAGCTTAAATAACAATTTTCACACTTTACGAACATTTTAGTGCAAATTTTGTCTAAAGTGTGGAGATTCTATTTAAGCTGTTACTAAATTTGATTATTAGTAAGGCCCATTGAATTTTAAAAGCAAAAATCTGAATCTTTTTAAAAAAATTTAGTTTAAAATTTAGATTTTTAAAAACTATTCACTAAAACAATCAATTAAAAATAAAATTAAAAAAACATATAGCTTTTTAAAAAGATACATTCTAAATCTAACCGTTGTTTTTTTAATTTTTTCTTCTTTTTAAAGTTATTTTTTTAGAAAATTTCCTCTTCTGTCTACACGGGGGGAGATAGAACGCCCCTCCTTTACAATATTTTTCTTGGCTTAACCGAACTTGCTCTAGCTTTTTGGTGCACCTTATATACCAATCCACCCTGTAAAGTTATTTTCATACATATTTGAATACCACAGTAATAAGTTGTTGGCTACATCTAGTATTGGAAATTTAAAGAATCTAAGTTCTAAGAGCAACAACGTTAAATTAAGAATGTAACATTGTTGATTATCTGTGTACCTTCATAATTTACCCAAACCAGATTTTCGAAATTAGTTATAAGAAATAATATTCTGTGCAAATGTAATACATTGTCCTTTCGTTTCTTTAAACATATATTATAAATTCTAGACTACCTTAGTTTCTCCACATAACATACATAATAGATATATAATCGAATTTATCTAAGTTAGATCCTAAAAAAAAACTTCTTTAAGTACCCACAGCCACGACACTACACTGCAAACATCCTTTGGAATAATATCGCTAAATTGCAAGATTCGTATCTCTATGGTCACATATTTATGACAAGAAGAAGCATTCTCATAATAAATATTAATATTTTCATATCCTGGCCTGTTGGTTGCTTGGATCAATTTTCTCAAGTTTAAATAAAAAAAAATAATAATAAAAAGTGATTGAGTGGCAGGGAGATACAAGATGCATTCTAGATTGCACATATACAGAAGGATGGGGCGGCTTTGGTTCAGAAGATCTTGTTTATTGATTAATTTGTTTGATATGCCATACACGTTGTCAACATAATCACAAAGAAATCGCATAACTATGAGTTAGAATTGAAAATTTATGTTTACAATTTTTCCAAGCCATGTTTTTCAACGACAAAAATTATATAATTGTGAAGAATTTTTTTTTTTTTTATCGGAGTCTTCTCAAAACGGATTATTTTTTTTAAGACATTGTCCTTATTGGTAGAAAAAATACATTTAACTTTTTTGTGTGCTTAAAAAAAAAACTAATTGGGCTTCAAAGTTTATATTTACAAGCTAAGTCTACTCGGGGACTCCTTAAACCTGAAGCCTATAAAGTAAAGTTTGACAACTTGTAAAAATACCTCGACAAGCGTCACGATGCATTATAACAAGATGGTGGAAAACTGTCCAATTTCCCTCTTTCTGTCACAGAACGAGAAGAGTGTCAAGAAGTTGCTCAACTACAGCTAATTTTGAACAAATGAATTTGAATATTGTCATGTAGTCCAGTCACCTCAGAATTTAACGTGTCACAAATTAATTACAAGTTGCAACCACTTTTAAAATTTTCTTTTAGTGAGTCAAAATAGGGAACAAAAAGTCTATCGTTTTTTTGCAAGCATAAAAAGTTATTAACAAATTAAATTTGTTTAATGAAAAAAGTGAAAGTGAAAGTACGTCATCATGTAGAACTGCCAATTTGCAACAAAAAACAAAGTGTGATTTGATACTTTGGATTTACCGTTAAGTAGTTATGGCTGTTTTTCGTGGTTGCCCCTTTTTTATATTGTTAAAAAATTAAATATTCTTTTTTTTAGCTATTTGCAGTGCAGTTCGAGGGGTTTGTCACGAATAAAATCACCTGACCACTTATATTTGAAATCATTTGAAATCACTTTGAAATCACTTTGAAATCATTGCATTCACAAAATATTTAAGTCATTAAATACTGCTTGAAATCACGTGAAATCATCTGAAGTCATTTGAAATATTGCAATCATTGAACCACTAAACTGACGCCCGTGACAAACCCCCTCGTTGCAGTTAAAATTCTGTAAAAATGTTCATGTATTTCTAGAATCTATAGAAAGATTATATCAAAGAATCAGATCTGTAAAACCTTAATTGTTTAAACTATGATTTTTAATTATTTAAAAAATTGATTTTTTTTCTGTTTTTGTTTTTTTTTTTTTGCTGTTCCATTTATACTTAAACGTTAGTTGTTACGGATCAAACTATACTTTTTGAATTGATAATTTAATTTGCAACAAAAAATATTAAAATATTTTGTAAGTACGATGACTTGTTTTTTTTAATATCAGTTATAACTCAAAAATTATTGAAGAATGGGCTCCTTGTCATTAAGGACTCTGATGATTGGCGGTGGCGGCCATGAAATAGCTATAACTCCTGCCAAAAATAGTGTTGGTGTAAACAGGTTGTTGTTGTCTAATTCGAGCACTTCCCAATACATTTAACAACGATAATACCAAGCTAGGCAATAAAACTATTCACAATAGATCTCAAATCTGAGTGGCACTCTAAGTTTATCAAAACTTTTGATAATTGACAAGGATAATACCGACGGATCAATTTTGATGACTAACATCAATTATTGTATTGATATTTGACAACCGTAATAGGGGCCTTAGTAATACCACAATAAAATTTATTTTCTCTATTTTTTCACATGATATACTTGGCATAGAACGCGGGCACGCGAAGAAGAATATAAAGAGCTCAGAAAAATAGAAAAACGGCTTCACAGACAGAAAAAATCAGCCTGGGAGAAGAACTTAATCTGTGAAATAGAAAAAAGCCGAGAGCGAGGTCCGCACCAGGCGCGGAAGTTCTACCAATCCGTCCGAAACATGACGCAGTACACACCACGCTGCACATACTGCAAGGACGGAGAGGGAAATCTGATCACCGATCCACAAAGCATACTGGAGCGATGGGAAGTGTACTTTAATGAATTGCTAAATGGTCAACTCACTGCAGAAGTGGAGGCTCCACTGCTTCAAGACGAATACCCTATGTTGCCGTCACCAAGCATAGAAGAGGTTGAGAAGGCTATAGGCCGGCTAAAGAAAAACAAAGCCCCGGGAGCTGATGGTTTACCAGCCGAATTATTTCAACACGGTGGGCCAGCTCTACGTCAGGCAATTCATGATATTATAGTGCACGTGTGGGAGCATCAAGAAATGCCAGAAGACTGGCGAAAAGGTATAATATGCCCCATACATAAGAAAGGAGATGTCACAACGTGCAGCAACTATAGAGGTATCACGTTGTTGAGTACCGCCTATAAGATACTCTCCTCTATCCTACAAGACCGGATAACCCCATACGCTAAAACCATCATCGGACAATATCAGTGTGGTTTCATTCCAGGCAAATCAACAACTGATCAGATCTTTACCCTTAGGCAGGCGATGGAAAAATGTCTAGAATTTAACATCCCAACATACCACCTGTTTATAGACTTTAAGGCCGCCTATGATAGCATAGCCAGGGTAGAACTTTACAAAGCCATGAGAGAATTCGGCATCCCAAATAAATTGACACGACTATGTAGGTTGACCATGACCAACGTAACAAGCCAAGTAAAAATAGCCGGATTGCTATCCAGACCAATCAACATCTTTAATGGACTCCGACAAGGGGATGGTTTGGCCTGCCTCCTCTTCAACCTGGCGTTGGAGAAAGCAATCCGTGACTCTGGCACGGCAACAAGAGGGACCATCGTCAACAGGTCCAGCCAGATACTGGCTTACGCAGACGACATCGACATCATCGGAAGAACCGAGCAAGTTGTACACGATTCCTTCATCCAGATCGAGCAGGCGGCACAAAATCTGGGGATGCACATTAGTAAAGGTAAAACAAAGTACATGGTTGCGTCGAATGCGAGAGGAACAGTTGGTTAAACAATCAAGGTAGCGGAGCACGAATTTGAAGTGGTGCAATCCTTTAAATACCTTGGGTCAATAGTAGCAGCCGATAACAATATAGAAGAAGAAATACGCGGGCGGCTTCTCAAATCCAACAGAGCCTACTACAGTCTGTCAAAGCTCTTCAAATCCAGAAATCTCACCATAACTTCAAAACTACTGCTGTAGGTACAGGACCATGGTTCTGCCAGTACTCACATATGGATCCGAGACTTAAGTGCTTAGCAAAAGGCACTCTGACCTCTTAGCCGCGTTCGAGGGAAAAGTCTTAAGGAGAATTGTTGGCCCCATATGTGAGGAAGGACGATTCCGGAGACGGTACAATCATGAATTGTACGCAATCTAACTTGAAGCAGATATCGTGACAAAAATTAGGCTCGGTAGACTTCGGTGGGCAGGGCACCTAGCTCGCATGAGCGAAGAGGAACCTGCTCGGAAAGTTCTTTGTGGTACATTCTATGGCAGACGACCGCGTGGTAGACCATGCTTGCGCTGGAGAGATGGCGTAGACCAGGACGCCCGGAGCCTTGGGGTGCGCAACTGGATGGCGTCGGCTCGAGACCGGGATAGGTGGAGAGACTTGTTGAAGGAGGCCAGGACCGGACCCCGGTCGAGCCGATGATGATGATGATACTTGGCTAAAGAAGTGTGTTTTTTAGTCCCCGGGGTCAGTCTCTCTGAAATTTAGGGACTAAAATTCTATCCAGATGTCTGAAAAATTTTCTAAAGACGATGCATTTTAACGGGTTTTGCTATGCTATCTTAAATTGATGATAAACCATACCTTTTTAACGGTATTTTTCAAGCATTCTTATATTCCATTATAAAGAAAAAGTCATATTTAAATAGAATAAGTGATAATTTATAAGATATTTTTATCAGTAAAAAAATTTTCATACATTTGTTGTTTTTTTGACTGGCCACTTTCAATAATGTTAAAGAACATTCTAGAATTAATTAATTTGTACGCCTTACAGCTTGAAAAAAGAAAAAAAATGCCGAAATTATGAGCATAATATTCTACTTTTTGTATAGAATCACCCATATATCGTTGAGCAGAAAAGTTAAAGTTTAGCTAAGAAAGCTGAAATATTTTTATTTAGAAGGACGAAATAGAATATACGAAATGACTTTTCATAAATAATCAGGTTTATCTTAAAAGATTTATGAATTTGTTTTTCACTTTTCACTTTTTTATTTGTACATTATTTATATTGAAACTAAATAAACAAATTGCACCGCACGCGACAAGTTCTCACAGGTCATCTTAAGATAGTCGTATCAAGTTCATTTGACAGTTTTGATTATTAAGTTGCTCTTTTCGACATTAAAACGATAAGTCAACTTTAACACACTGATTAAAACATAAATGAAACATTAAAGAATTTCATTCACATCACCGATTGTGATAACCGATTTACGTATAATATTTGACATCTAGTTGTCTCATATATCTTTTTAAAACTCTAAACAGCTATCAAAACGTGAAAAATCCCATTAAATTATCAATTTATTTATTAAATTAAATATGTTCATAATTTACGGGTGCACCCTTTGAGGTCCGACTGGCATACCGCAACCATGCATATCAAGAGCGGCAACAAACCGAAAAATTATGCCATTTATCATTTTTGTTTATTCGATGCAGTTGCCATTAAATCAAGTTCATATCAGCTTCACTCAATCCCCAGCCAAAGCGATGTGCGGCCTCTGCCCCTTATTCTCAAAGAAGACGAAAACGATGTGACCGCGTATAGCCAGGAGCACTCTTCATAGTCATTACCACAAATCTTTCGTCGAGCAATTAAAATATCTAGATGGGTGTCTTTCGCCATGGATCATTATCATTGTCGGTGTGCGTTGCTTTTTAAAAGGCTGTGACTTTTTCCACAAACATTTCAATCAACAAAGAAGATTCACCGAAAAAAAAAATCCTTTAAATCTCCGAGAAGGTGGTGGCAGCGATGATAAAATTAAGCGATATACTTACTCTCAAGAGGTTTTAATCTTAAATGGAACTGTAGCAGGCAGCCGTGATCGCACGCAGCACAACGCTGGGCTGCTGCAATTGAGCCAGGAACTCTTTCTCACAGTCTCTTTGATGTCACATCGTAATAAAGTCATTGTGAAGCGTTGCATTTGGACAGGAATAGCTGCAGGACGTGTTCACAGTCGGCAATTACAAGGTGATGGTCTTGGAAATAAAAATCGTATTAAAACTTTTATAAGGATCTATAAAAATTACTATAGGTGGCAACGACGACACAGTGGCATGAACATGAATCGCGTTAGATGTTGATCAAAGCCGGTGGTCATTTTGAAATATATATTAACGGAATTAGAAATTCTTTTAATAGGAAAACTAAATAAAATGTGACATACGAAAGCAATTAAACGATAAAAGTAAGATATGTATGCGTATAACCATACTAAAAAAGTCAAAGCAATAAATCACAGCTAAAAAATATTCTAGTATTGTGAGGGGAAGAATCCCTAATTAGGCAATAAATGTCCACATATTATATGATAGTATAGGGTATAATCTTCGCACACCGGCCGGATGGCGCCACCTCATAGAACGACCCTCTCATCCGATTTAAATTTCAATAAGTTAATATTTCCCTTTTTTTGTGGGGAATAAATGTTGTAAATCAGAAGTAAGATTTATGATCTCAAGGGTGGGTGGACTATTTATAGAAACATATTTCATAAAGGTACCTAGATAAATAAACAAAAAGATGAGTGTCGTTTTTGTGTATAAGGTACATCGTAGTGAGGGTAAGTTAAGACTGATATCATCTTGTAATTATTCTTTTAGTATAATAGTGTTTGCATTTGGTACTCCGGAACGATTCGGAACTACTCCAGACTCTTTTTGCGTTCATTTGGCACTAAATGACAGTTCGAGTATTGGAAAGAAAAGCAAATCGATTCCGTACTTGAAGTCAGAATCACGCATATTTGCACACATTAATAAATCAAAATCGTGATATGTCGTTATTTTGTTATTATAGTCTGAGAAAAAAAAATTAGTGGCACCGACCGACAAGTATACCATCATATCGTCTACTCAAAACTGTTCATCTGACTAAAAAAAGTTCTTGGATAAAGTTATAGAGAAATAAATTTCTTGAAAAAAATAACACTTAAAAATTGATTGTTGAATGCAAAAGACCAAATTCACCTTTATTATTATGTTTTACATTTGTAAAACTATAACTTTGCTTTCCTAAGTAAGGTTAATTTGGTCTTTTGCATTCAAGAATCTATTTTTAATGGGTTATTCTTTGTACTAAATCTAATTTTCTTTAACTTTATCGAAGAATTTTTTTAGTTTAGAAGATAATATAATGGAATGCTTGATGAAAAATATAAATAAAACACTTGTTTTTGTAATTTTTCTCCCTTGCGATGCGTGTATCTCGGGAACGGTTGATATTAGAAAAAAAGTGACCATAACAAAAATTTTACAACATTCGATGGTCTTTTGTTTACTCTTAAAATTTCGCTACGACAAACTATTTCCGTGGTATAAGCGTAAGTCGCCAAAAGCCCCCTTTCGGGTGCTTTATACTCCTCACCCTTCTCCGGATAACCTCCCAAGGATCAGGACTTTTAGTATGTTAACTACTTGAGTAGCTTGAACAATATTTTAAGCGAATGGCTTACTGGAGTCCTACATCAATAAGGTATAATACGTTCCTATTTAAAAAATAAATACATTTTACTTGCTCGAAAATGGTTTAAATGTTGGTAACATGATTATGGAAGCCGCTTGAAGCGGCTACCGGGTGATAGGGTAAGTTATACCCGTACTGCATATGGTAAGAAAAAAAAATTATCTGACTGGGTTACGTAATAATAGCAATATTTAGAAAAAATATGAAAATCGATACCCAAGGCCACATTTTTATGTACTGTGGTCACAAATTTTGATGTTTTTCAGTGATTTTTTTTCAACGTAATATTAAATAACCATGCTACTAAATCGAAATCCGAAATAAATATTGTAAGTTTCGCAAGAAAAATGAAGTTTGACTGTGTCATTCTTCAAACAAATTTTGTAAGCAAACTTTAACACATCATATTTAAAAAAATGTAGGACACTACCCACAGCAAGTTATTTAAAAAATTGGCCCATTTTATCAAGTTTTCAATATAATTCAACACTTGACACTTGCTGCTTCCATAATTATGTTATCAACATCTAAATCATTTTCGAGCAAGTAAAATTTAAATTTTTTTTTAAATAGGAACGTCTTATACCTTATTGATGTAGGACTCCAGTAAGCCGTTCCCTTAAAATATTGTTCAAGCTGGTCAAGTAGTTAACATACTAAAAGTCCTGATCCCTGGGAGGTTATCCGGAGGAGGGCGAGGAGTATAAAGCCCCCAAAAAGGGGGACTTACGCTAATACCACGGAAATAGTTTGTCATAGCGAATTTTTTTTAAGAACAAACAAAAGCCCATCGAATATTGTAGAATTTTTAAAGTTAAAGTTTACTTACAAAATTTGTTTAAAAAATGACTCAATCAAACTTCATCTTTCTTGCTAATCTAACAATATTTATTTTACATTTCGAGATTGCATTCAGTAGCATGGTTATTAAGGATTACGTAGAAAAAAAAATCACTGAAAAATATCAAAATTTGTGACCACAGTACATAAAAATGTGGCCTTGGGTATCGATTTTCATATTTTTCCTAAATATTGCTATTATTACGTAACCCAGCCAGATAATTTTTTTTTTGTTACTATTTGCAGTACGGGTATAACCTACCCTATCACCCGGTACCCGCTTGACGTTGAGTAGCGGGACACCCTGTATATAAACTCAATGCTTTCACTTGAATAAAATTGAAACTCAGGTGTAATCAAGAGCTCGCTTGCTCATTTCCTTGACTATAGAGTGATGACTATTAATTCCGCCCTAAAAAGCATTTTGGTCCAAGTAGGTCAAAGAGCTACGAAGAAAAGGCGGTGGTTAGGTGCAAGTTCGATTCCTTCTATAAGTCAAAAAAGTTGTATTCGATTAAACACGAAATTATAATATGTATTAACCAGAAATAACCGCTTATGCAGTTGACATAGTTATAATCGGCCGAAATAAGCGAGCTGTGACTGTTGCATTTTGGGATTGGTTGTGTTAACGAAGACCAAATGAATTATATGCTATCAAAACGAGAAAGGAATTTCAACATCCTCGGCTCGGGATAAACGTCACCTGGAATCCACTATAACAACGCAGAATGACATCAGTGCAGAAATCAAACGAAGTACAAATTACTCTTTCCAACAGCTGTTTTTTTTTATAAAATTTCTGATTGCGATTATATACATAGGTACATGTACTATAACAATCAAACATAACATTACGATGATAGCGAAGTCGAAAAAAGTGGGTGTTGAAATTCTGTCTGTCGATCTGTTAGTCTGACATTCTTATTAGCATCTGCAGCCTAAACGGTTGAGCTGATATTCTTTAAATTCGGTATCTAGTGTTTTTAGGGTGACATGCACTTGTCATACAAAATTCCTACGCCACTTTACCCTATCAAGTTGTGCAGTGATTAATTTGTAGATTTTACTACGCTCATAGTGAATTCCACTTATTTGTAGTGTAGTTAGTGTGTCAGCATTTGAAGGAACTACAGCTAATTTATTTGTAAATTTTTACGGGTAAAAAACGACGGGGGAACTTTTACTACCTATAATCTCTGCGTTAACTCGGCATCTCAAACTGACCGAAAAACATGTTTCCATCAGAGTTAACTTGGGATATTTCTTCTATTAAAATAAATTAAAGGATAACATATCAATCAACCTTTTCATCTGTCTTTTATTTCGAATAATGAATCCCAAATGTGTTTTCATTTAAAAGACACTTTTAAACATTATTTTGGTAGAAAATGGGACTTCATTAATATGGTTTTTTTTGAAACGAAATGTGTTGGTACAATAGAAAAATGCAATTTTAAGATTTAATATCGAATAAATATTTAAAGGTTAATAAGAGAACAAGCTGTGTTCAATAAAAATATGGTGGATAGCAGGAGAGACCACCGTATATTCACCAGACCTATCCTCGTCTGACTCTTTGTCATTCAAACTAAAATATATGTAACTTTTTAACTTGATTGATACTATATAAAACATCGTGAAGAAGCTATTTTAAGGCTTCACCAATTTGAAGACTAAAAAAACTCAGCTGGTATGCTGATGTCAACAAAATAAATTTTTATGAAAGAATTACTGAAACAGAGTTTTCGCTTTCGTATAAAACGACCGCCGTTTTCTATAGGCAAGATATATTAAAAAAAAAAAAAAGATAAAAAACAGTATAGTATTACAGAGTAAGTCAGTGATGAGCGTGTTTACATACAAAGTATTTAACTCTAATACATTCGTTCTTGGCAGAATATATAACCGCAAGTAAACCAACACACCAGACAAACTGGATTTGATCAAAAATAACAAATGTACAATATAAATTCACTAAATTTTCATTCAAAACATTTCCTAGATAATAATTCAATCCCAAACATTTCGTGTTCATTTCAAATTACTTTTGTAATCCCGAAAGTTATGCGGTGTACCCACAGGTAAGTAAACCCTTCTTCGAATCAATCTAAATGAAAATGTGGATTATGATGGAGAAATTCTCAATTGTCAGTTCTAGCTAGACATACAATGCCACTTTGTAGCTAACATTCTCGACAACCGACACGGATCTTCGTCTGTCCAGTTAACTTGAAATTAAAGCTTGAAACGAATTCGTGTTAATTGAAAATCCTATCATCCGTTTGGTTGATTTTTGTTGGACCAACTGACAGACGAGAAAATCGATTTTCAACCGTTAAGAAAATTTTTTCAAGCCACTGAATTGATAAATAATGTTACTTTAAAGTATCTATCTATATATAACATAGAAGCAGAAAGATAAATTTTTTTTTCTTTTTTGAGAAAAATGCGCCGCAGTTCGGAGGACAAGCAATTGTGACAGACACTTATCTGAGTCTTGTTGTCCATGGTGTATACGTTTAATCAAAAGCAAATGTTTCACTATTCTTGCGATGAGTGTTCCATTAATATTGTGTTTCAGATGGAAGCGTATACAAATTGAAACGACAGTTTTCGATCAGAAAACAACTGTTGCGTGTGAAGAGTAGGTGTGGATGAAACGGATTCATTTATTTTCTTTAAAATAAAAAGGAACAATTAATAATATTTTGTATTTCTTCTTTGATGATTCGATATAAGAGTGGGAAACAAAATGAATGGAAATGTCAAAGTCAATGTTTAAAATTAGTCGGCTATCAATTGAAATGTTTGTTGCAGCTAAATAGTTTGACGTTAAACACATTCGAAAATTAATAAAAAGATTGTCATTGAATTGAGTTTAGGAAAATATAAATTTCAGACGTAATTTAATAGTGTTTTTTTTTTTCTACTAATCATTAATGAACTGAGTTTGCAAATCATAAAAACCGTTATTCTCCATTTACACTTACTTTGTGAACTAGTTTCTAACTTACAATGAAAACAAATCAATCAAACAAGTAAGAGTGCCCTTAAACCAATTTATGGTAGGTACATAGTTAAATAGAAAGAAAATAAAGTGACAACAAAAATCCAACATGTTAAGTATAAGCAAGCACACGACTATTATGGGTCGTAAAGTATACATGCACTTATTTGGTTTTCTGATGGCTTGGAGCTTAAAATTGTAAAATATGTATATAGATACTTAATTGTGTACATGGTACGGTTGCCAAAAGCTTTAAAATAGTTAAAATTGTGGAACAGTTGAATGGAATCAAATCAATTTCTGGGGCTTGATTATAGAATATACGAAACGAATAGTTTTTGGAGGCGAAAATTAAGTTTTTTATTACTGTTTTGTGGAAACCAGCTGTCAATTGAATCGAAGGTTTGGAATGATTCACTTCGAATTCGATAATTATATAAATCTACGTGTGTCAACAATGGAGATATCGAATTGAAAACGACTCGATTCGTATTCTCTAATCGGGCCACTCACTGGTTTGGGATTGTTTCATATCAGAGACCAACTGAACGCTAGTATCTATATATACTAATAGGCAGGCCTTGGATTCGTGCAAAAAAAAAGTTTTGAGATAACAACCAAAATTGACATTATACGATGAAGAAAATACAACTTGAACCATCTGAAAAGAAGACGAAAAAGTGGGTCCGGCAATTCTGTCTGTCAGGCTGGATATACCCTGAATAATTGCAAGTAAAAAGCAACATAAATATATACATTTCATACTATTCCGCCCGTCGCAGTGACGTCAAAAATCAACCGAGGCTTACAAAACGTCCGTAATTTTTTTTTTGGGAAGAATACTCTTTATAAAAGTGTTAAATACTTTTTATCAAAAATCTAAAGTTAAGGAAATGTGAAAGCTAATGTGATCAAGTCTATTTTTTTACTCGTTTTTTATTATAACTTCTAAGATACTACAACTACAAGTAAATTGGATTTAATAACAAAATTATAAAGATTAATAATTTGAATTAAGCTCTTTAAATATGTACATATCGCCCGTCACTCTTGTTATTAAAATATGATAAGTCGTAACAAAGTAGATGTATAGTGGAAAGTGTATCTAGAATCAATTTAATTCTTATGTATATAGAAAAGTATTTTATTTACATTGAAAAGAATTTTGTGCAAATCAATATAAATTGATATAATAATTATTTATTTAATTATTTATTTTAAAATTATAAATTATTAAAAATTAATTATAAAAATTAATGTTTTAGTATCATATAAATAAAAAATAAATTTTATTAATAGTTTATTAGTATTGTGAAATAATATTGAAATATTGAAATATTGTATCTTGTGTATCAGAGTTTATTAAATATACCATTTTGTAGATAATACAAATTGCAACAAAAAAGTAAACAAACGTAGAAAAATGAAAAAAAAAACAAAAAAATCTTAAATTCAAAATGGCGGCTGCTGCACAAGAACTAATTTCACAATTTCATCTGACAGTAACCACATCATAAAGAAATGTTCAAGACTTTTTTTGTAGAAAATCATATACCTACGCTTCAAATTTTTTTCAAAAAAATCAAATTCAAAAAAAGTTTTTCAAAAAAATTTCGAGATATTTACAAAAATTGAAATTTCGACCCCTTCCTTTCCCAAAAACAATTCTGTCCCTGTGTCTGTCTGTCAGTCTGTCTGCAACCTAAACGGTTGGGCCGATTTCGTTCAAACTTGGTATCTTGGGTCTGTAGGGCATACTACAGAGGGTTTTTTTTTTGGAATTGGAATTCTAGGTCTAAAAATAACGGTACCAGCCTTATAAATTTTATGAAAAAGCTTGATTTTCTCGAAAACGGCTCTAACGATTTTGATAAAACTTGAGATGAGTGATACGGCATTAAAGATCGTTCAGATGGTTTAAGTTGTATTTCCTAGAAAATAGTTTTAACGGTACCTACCATATAACGGTTTTTTCAAAAATTTTCTACCTCGTTAACGACTAAATGGATCTTTACCAAATTTTATATCTAAGAAGGTGTGTTTAACTTTATGATTATGGCTTTGTTAATTTTATTTGTATAACAAATTGTTTAAATTATAATTTTTTTTGTGTTAATTCAATATTTTGAGAACTGGTTGATGATTTTTTTTTCAAATTAAGATTTTATGTGTAAATAGGTTCCTAAAATTGGCATACCCAATTTTTTTTAGAAAGATTTTAAAAAGTTGTTTAAAACAAATTGATTATTTTAAAGACTCAAAATATATTGCTCTTTATCAAAATTAATGGCCTACAACGATTTCCTGTTAAAACTCTGGGTTGTAAGGAATTAATTTTCAAAGTTATTTTTTTTTATTTGTATTTATTATTTTTGTTTAACTCAGTAAGCCTTTTCTCTGTTTGGGAAACTTGTCACAAGGGCAAGTCTGTGCAACCAAGTCGTGCTTTTTATTTTTATTCGAATACAACTCTTTTTCAGTGCAAGGTTCACCATTTACGCTTCTTGGGCATAAATGGACATCATTATTTAAAGAACGCTATAAGACTGGTGAGCTATTCAGATCAACGAGGGTCTTGAGTCGAAAACTTGACTTATGAAAATCTTCTAAGGAGAGTCTTTATGATCATCACTAACTTGATCGATATTTTTTTCAACAAGTAAAAGCTAAAAACTAAAAATCCAAATAGCCTAGTACAACCATTCTCAAAATTGTTTTGCGAAAGTTTGATACATCAGATATATATCCTCAATTTATGACAAAACTATGAAATATCTCCTTACTAATAACCATGACATTAGAGTATAGCAGGTATATTTGCCTGTCAAAAATGACATCCTCTGCTCTACCGATTTATTCACATTATCAAAATTGCGAAAGCGGGACAAGCAAAATTGACATCAGACTAGAATGACGTTCATGTAATTTTAGAATATTAAAAAAATATAAACATTTTTTTCTTAGGTGGAATCAATCAGTAAATAAATATTTTTTTAACAAATCTACAAATATAAGGGCGACAAAATCAATGCTTATATCGGTACTAGTCTTAGATTAATATAACTCCAGACATTTTTCCAACTCATATATTCACCTAAAAAATCTATATATTATTTTCCTAACCGAATAATTCTGAAAACTTATCCAAAAATCTTGCCTTTACATTTAACAACAATCAGATGTAAAATTCATGTATGATGAAACATTGTAAAAAGTTTGTTTTTCCTTCTTGTAACTGTCATTTCCATCGTTTTTCATCATTACAAGCCTCCTATAGTAAATAAAGGCGGCCTAGACCCGGGCGACGGAAAAATGATTAAAACCTTGTTTTTTGTTTATATATACACACACCGACCGACGATGATGACCATTTATTCCGCCACGAAATGATCATGTGAAAATTACTTAAAACACAATTTCATTTGCTACTAAATCGTCTAGTAATTTATGTGTGCACCTCGTTCCACCCAGGTCGAAAGTCGATTAATAATTTCCAAAGACTCTGCGACCGACCGACTGACGACGATGAATCTTATATAGAGAAGTCGATGAGAATCAAGGACAATAGGGGGATCGAGCAAGTCGCAGTCTTATATATAGTGTTAGCCATGGAAAAGAAACTTGCGGCATATCGTTATGCTGCTGTTGTTGCTTCTGCTGCTGCATCATCGTGCAAAATAATCATAAATCATATCACTTGTCGACAAGTCAATAAATTTGTTTGTTAGCCACCACACATGGGATCCTGTTGCACAGAGCTTACGCAGTTCACAAACAGCAGCAACATCAGCAGAAGTCGATTAGGTTCGGCCTCAGCTCTCCCCGATGTAGATTACCTTCCAGGAACAGCAAATCGGTTATCCAGCGAGTTAATCTGTTGGAAAGCCCAAGTAATATTATGCAGATTTGTCCCGGTAACCAGTAGAAAGATTCATCTTCTGAGAGTTGTTTCGAATGCGCCGTTACGCTTCTTCGTCGCCGTTGTAAATACTTTGACTTGATAATATAAAAAAATATAAAAAAAAAAATCGCCTCAAGATATTGTCCAGCAATTTATTCGTGCTTCTCTGATTACGCTCCTTGATATGATATACGAACGAACGCTTCGACCAAAACTCGATTCTTCAATATCGCGAGTTACATACCTAACCCCAAGATGCACTCACATCGACTCAGGTCATTGTCCAGTTCATTTCAATGCCATCATCAATTCTCTAATTTCAATTTCATAATTATTTCTTTTTGTCATTTCAATGCCATCAGCAATTCTCTAAATTCAATTTCATAATTATTTCTTTTTGTCACTTTAATGCCATCAGCAATTTCCATAAAACGAATTCATTTTCATTCTCATGACTAAGCAATAAATAACATATAAAGTATTTGATAAGGTAGAATTAAGTTTGAGTTATGAATAAAACGTAGCACAGAGGTGCACAAAAAATAATAGTTGTTTTTTTTAAAACCTCCGGGAGTCCTGACCTTATTTGGCGCAGTCGTTCGTAGGAGTATCTTTGCACACATTTTTCGAGTGTAAAAATTTTTTTGTATCGGTTTATGTCAACGGATTATTGAAAAAATAAATCGATTTATATCAACGGATTATTGAAAAAAAATATAAATAAAAAAAAAAAAACCCTCGGAAAAGTGTTGTGGATAAAGAACTAAAACACAAGAAATTATCTCACGTTACAAAACCTCGACGGGATATCGGGACAAAAATTGTAAGCCAACGGCTAATTGGCGGAGTGAAATAATTATTTGGTGTGTTTCAACACTTTAGTTTAGAACCTTAATAAAAAAAAAATTCGTGTGATTACGTACAGGAAATAACTTTACATAACAACAATCAGTGAAGTGAAGTTAAAGAATAATTTATTTGCGGTGAAAAATGAGCACTACCTGCCCAATTTATAGTTGCATGTAAGTCAAAAAGTAAAACTAATTCCTTTCCTGTATCCTAATCCATGTATAGGTCAAGGAGACTCCCGAATTATTTTGACATACACTCCAATAGTATAGATATAAGTAGTTCAGACGAAGAAAATAGTTGCTTTAACAGTAACATAACTTTAGGAGAACAATTAAAAATCGATCAAGAAAAAATACAAGTAACATTAGAAGAAATAAATAATAGCTTAAGCAACCTTACAATAGAAATACAAAATACTGAAAAAAATAGTGATTTAAGTAGCAAAACAAAAAAAATAAAAAATATGCCTAACAACGAAGATCATAGTGAAAACGATTTAGATGTTTTTCAAACACTAAGGGTACCTGACGCAATTAAAGATTTACCTAAATTCGACGGTAACCCTAGACTTCTTTTCGAATTTATTCAAAATGTAGAAGAAATTCTAACATTAATCACTGGATCGGATGGCACTATCCAAGGGAAAATACTCCTCCGAGCCATCCGGAACAAAATCATTGGCCCTGCTAATGAAATATTAAACATGTATGGCACTCCACTCTCCTGGACAGCAATACGTAGTAACCTAGTGTTGCACTATAGCGATAAAAGAAATGAAACTTCTCTCATTCGTGATCTTCACAACCTTAAACAATATAACAGCACTATAGAACAATTCTATAGCAAAATCATCGAAATCTTCGCTGCTATCAGCAACCATATCAAAGTACATGACACAGATTTAAATGTCATAAGAGCAAAAAATGTTTTGTATGAAGAAATGTGCCTCAACACATTTCTAGTTGGTTTAAAAGAACCTCTTGGTTCCACCATCCGAGCAATGAAACCAGTTTCATTACCGGAAGCTTTTTCATTTTGCGTTAAAGAGCAGAACATTTCATATGCACAAGAAAGACAAAGATACAATACAGTTCAACCCTCTAAAAATTACCATACACAAAATACATATTATACACCCCATTCACAAAAAAATTCATTTTATCAAAACCAGGTAAATAGGCAAAATTTCCCTCATCAACAATTCTCTAAACAACAATTCTTTCCGCCACAACAACCAACATCTTACCAACAACGCTACCCTCACCAAACATTTCAACAACAACCTATCCAACAACAATTTCAACAACAAGCCTTTATTCAACCACAACCCCAACAACACCAACCTTTTCAACGTTATAATCAGCAACCCCAGCAATCAAATCAACAAAGACCCTCAGAACCAATGGAACTCGGTTCTACTAGGCTAACTCGTCTAACCCAGCCATCCTCATCTAATTTCGTTAAACCAAACCAATTTCAAAACTTTAAACAAAGACAGGAACTGCATAATGTGGTTATTCCAGACAACCCTTCTTACGAAGACCCCCCTATCGTAGCAAGCAACTTTCAAGAACTAGACTCTTATTATGATTATAACCACTTTCCTGATCAACAAGATCTTGACTTATTGGACACAATGCATGAACTAGATGACGAAAATTTTCACATACCTGCCCCGGCAGACCAATTGGATACATAGATATAAATAAACACGGTACAACTCTTCCTTATATAAATATTTCCTCACCATTTGGCCGACCACTAAAATTCCTAATAGACACAGGAGCCACCACTTCATTTATTAACCCTGAGTTCATAAATCCTGACGATCTTATTTCTATTGAACCCACTACTATAAAAACCATACTTAATACACACAAAATACACAAAGAGGTTCGTCTCCCTAATTTTTTAGAATTCAACCAACCTGGAGAGACCAGATTTCTGGCATTCCGATTTCATGGATACTTTGATGGTCTACTAGGACTTGACACTCTCACTACATTAGGAGCAAACATCGATCTAGTAAATAAACTTTTAATCACTCAAAATTCAAAATTACCTCTCGAACTCAAGCCTAATTTTATATCCCAAAAATATATCCTTTCGGGAAATTCAAAAACGATTGTTAATTTACCAGTCGATATTGAAGATGGAGAAATTTTTATTAACAGAACACATATTTCACCTCAATTATACATTCCAGAAGGTATTTATACTACAATTAAATGGTACGCAAACGTAATAGTTATCAATAAATCATATTCAAACAAAACACTCTTTTTAGAACAACCCCTCAAAGTCACAAAATTCATTAATCAAGATTTCTACGAACTGAACAACTTAGAGATTGATCACAACAATCCAATTTCAAAACCTATATCTTCCGACGACATTACAGACCTTATTCGAACTTCTCACTTAAATACCGAAGAAAAGAAAACAATTTACAAGCTATGTCGATCTTACGAGGACATTTTCTTCAAAGATGGACAAAAACTAACTTTCACTAATAAATTAAAACATAATATCACTACCAACGATGATATTCCAATATACTCAAAGACATATAGATACCCCCATATTCATAAACAAGAAGTCCAAACCCAAATAAAACAAATGCTTGAACAAGGTGTAATAAGACCAAGCTATTCGCCTTGGAGCTCTCCAATATGGATAGTCCCAAAGAAAAAGGACGCCAGTGGAAAAATTAAATGGCGACTCGTAATTGACTATCGTAAACTGAATGAAAAAACAGTGAACGATAAATATCCTTTACCAAATATTACAGATGTTTTAGATAAACTTGGCAAAAGTATGTATTTTACAACACTTGATCTTGCTAGCGGATTTCACCAGATCGAGATGAATCCAAAAGACGTTGGAAAAACTGCGTTCACTGTAGAGAGCGGGCACTACGAGTATTTGAGAATGCCCTTTGGCTTGAAGAATGCCCCTTCGACCTTTCAAAGAGTCATGGACAACCTTCTTAGAGATCTGCAAGGAAAAATCTGCCTTGTTTACTTGGATGATATTATCATCTTTTCGACGTCACTGCAAGAACACACGGAAAATCTAAAGAAAGTTTTCGACAGGCTAAGAGAAGCTAATTTTAAAATCCAACTAGACAAATCTGAATTTCTCCGTAAAGAAGTAGCTTTTCTAGGTCATATTGTGACAAGCGAAGGTGTTAAACCAAATCCTGACAAAATCTCGGCAATTCAAAACTTCCCAATACCTCGAACCCAAAAAGAAATTAAATCCTTTTTAGGCCTCCTTGGCTATTACCGAAAGTTCATACGAGATTTTGCAAAACTTACAAAACCAATAACAGAATGCCTCAAAAAAGGTAAGACTATCGACTTAAACGAAAAATACGTCAAAGCATTTGAAATGTGTAAAGATCTTTTAATTAATGACCCAATTCTGCAATATCCTGATTTTTCCAAACCATTCGTACTGACCACTGATGCAAGTAACTTTGCACTAGGTGCGGTTTTATCTCAAGGCAATATAGGTAGTGATAAACCTATCTGTTACGCAAGTCGGACATTAACCGACACAGAGACCAATTATTCCACTATCGAAAAGGAATTATTGGCTATTGTTTGGGCAACCAAATACTTTCGACCTTACCTTTTCGGACAGAAATTCAAAATTGTTACCGACCATAAACCCTTGCAATGGCTTATGAGTCTTAAAGACCCAAACTCCAAATTAATCAGATGGCGTTTAAAATTAGAAGAGTTCGATTATGAAATAATATACAAAAAGGGTAAACTAAATTTGAACGCAGACGCTCTAAGTCGAATTCGAACAGAACCACCAAACAATAAAGTCGAAGTAAATTTGAACGAAAGTTTAGCTGATACCATTCACTCAGCAGAGGAAAATTTAAATGACCATATATATATTTCTGAAAAACCATTGAATGAATTTAACATACAACTAATTTTAAAAAAAAATGATAGAGACAAGTCGCCGAAAATCGAGATGTTATTCAAAAACAAACTTAGAAAAACAGTCTACAAACAAACATTTTCGGAAAATAACATTACGGAAATTCTTAAACAACAATTACCTCCAAATAAATGCTGTGGAATATTCACAGATGATGAAACATTCAAAATTGTTCAAGACGTTTACAAAAAATTTTTCTCTAACAGCACAACATTCAAACTAATCCGGTGTACCGACATACTAACGGACATAATAGACAACGACGAACAAGACAAAATCATAATCGACTACCATAACAACAATAACCACAGAGGAATAAACGAATCATTCCTCCATTTAAAAAGAAAATATTTTTTCCCCTATATGAAAATGAAAATTACAAAAATAATAAACAATTGCGAAACCTGTCAACTCTTAAAATATGACCGAAACCCCCCAAAAATTAAACATGAGATTCCACCAACTCCCAAGAAACCATTAGAAATAATTCACGTTGATGTATATAGCATAAACAACAAGAAAATTTTAACAATAATCGACAAATTCTCAAAATTTGCAGCAGCATATACACTCGCAGTTCAGAATAGCCTTAACATAATCAGGTCTATTAAGCATTTCATCAGCCTTCACGGCATACCTAACCACCTTATATCAGATCAAGGATCTGAATTCACTGCAATAATTTTTAAAGACTTTTGTGCTCAGTATAACATTAACTTGCACATAACATCTTTTCAACAATCTAGTAGCAATAGCCCAGTTGAACGATTACATTCAACACTTACTGAAATATACAGGATAATCTACAACAAAAGAAAAGAAAGAGATCATAGCTCTATTTTAAACGAAACTTTAATAACATACAATAATTCCATACACTCCGCTACGAATTATACTCCATATGAGATTTTTTACGGTAGGACTTATAAGTTTGACAAAGAAATAGCTTTTAATAACGAACATGAGTATTTACAAAAACTTAACGAATTTCAAGAAAAACTATTCCCTACTATAAAAGAAAGATTAGAAAAAATAGTATCTAAAAACATTGAACATATTAATCAAAATAGGAAGGATGCAGTAGATCTTAAAGAAAATTCAATTATATATAGAAAAGAATTCCGAAGAAATAAACTCACACCAAGATTTAGTAAACATAAAATTAAATCAAACAATAAAGTTACAGTTATTACTAGTGATGATAAAAAACTTCATAAATCAAAAATAAAACATAAACGTAAATTTCAGATTCATAGCAACAACAATAATGATGACGACCATATCCCACGGACAGAAAATGGAGATACAGGACCTTAATAACAACATAGGAATACTTCCCATGAAACTAGGTATAGGCAAATCTATAAGGGATTATGACAACTTTGTACATGTAGTTAAATTAGAATCATACCAAACCAACATAGAAAAAATAACAAATGCACTAGCAGCATTCAAAAATTTAGATGAATTCAAAGATTCTTTAACAGTCTTAAACGTCAAAATTCAAGAAGTAAAAATTAAACTTAAGACATTAATGCCAAAATTCAGACCAAAAAGAGGCATTATAAACGGGCTAGGCTCTGTAATTAAAAGCATAACGGGAAATATGGATGCGGATGATGCCCTTCATCTAAATGAACAGATCGAACAGTTATCAAGAAATCAAGCAACAGTAGTAGACAAGGTAAATAGAGTAACAAAGGCTAACAACCAAATGACTGAGAGATTTAATAACATTACCGACCATATAAATAAGCAGCAAGAAATTATTGAAGGTTACTTAAGATATTCGCGAAATCAAATAAACACAAAATTTAAAATACAAGAAAATGCTATTAGATACACACAATACTTGAATCAAATCAATTACAATATAGATCTGCTAAACAGTCATCTTACAAATATAGCTGAAGCTATTATTCTCGCTAGACTTAACGTTATTTCAAAGCAAATATTGAACTCTGAAGAACTTGACTTTATCTACAAGATTTTCGAAAATAAATCCATACAGATAAATTCAGATGAACAAATTTACGAGCTCCTAGATCTACAAGCCTACTATAACCACACTAACGTAATATTTAATATAAAAATTCCCCAAGTATCTACCGAAACATTTTCCTTTTTTCACATTATTCCTCTTCCCATAAATAATACTAAAACAATAATTACAAAACCTTACGCCCTATCCAACCCTAAACAAATATTTTACTTTGACGAAAAATGCCAAAAAATTGAAGGGACATACTTGTGCAAGGAAGCAAAGAAATACCAGCCAAACCCAAATGATACCTGCATCGCTAATCTTCTCAAAAACTTACCAGCCAACTGTGACCTCAAAGAAGAACCATACAAAGCTGACATCGTGCAACCAGAACATAACTACATATTAGTAATCAACATTCCCGAAACATCCATTACAACAACCTGTGAACCAAACAACCAAAAACTCAGAGGAACGCAACTCATACATTTTGAAAACTGTACAATCGAAATTAACCAAATTATTTACGACAGTAACTCACAAATATACTGGGAGGATGTCCACATTTTTCCATCACAATTAAACCTTATAAATTCATCATCAATCATACAAACTCCGAATCTACAAAAACTTCAGTCTTTCCATTTTCAAAATATGGAACTGATAAAAACTTTACACACCAGAACCTCACAAACAAACATACTGATGCTCAACACAATTATAATATTCGGTCTGATTGTACTTATCTTATCAATCTACCTAATCAAACTTCATAGATCATCAAAAACATCATTCAATATTCCTATTATAAAACAACCTACAGAATCCATACCCATAAAAATCATCGCTCCGGACACATCAGCAAATACCCCAATTACACCTGTAAAAATCATCGCTCCTGGCACCGGAACTACAAAACAGTTCCTCTGGCCGTCGCTCCATTCTTAGAGGGGAGGAGTTACATACCTAACCCCAAGATGCACTCACATCGACTCAGGTCATTGTCCAGTTCATTTCAATGCCATCATCAATTCTCTAATTTCAATTTCATAATTATTTCTTTTTGTCATTTCAATGCCATCAGCAATTCTCTAAATTCAATTTCATAATTATTTCTTTTTGTCACTTTAATGCCATCAGCAATTTCCATAAAACGAATTCATTTTCATTCTCATGACTAAGCAATAAATAACATATAAAGTATTTGATAAGGTAGAATTAAGTTTGAGTTATGAATAAAACGTAGCACAGAGGTGCACAAAAAATAATAGTTGTTTTTTTTAAAACCTCCGGGAGTCCTGACCTTATTTCGCGCCCAAGTCTTTTCTCTCTGTCCATCCAGCCATTTGGCTTAATTTACTTATGACATGATTTGTTCCCCCCTGAAATGGGTCCGTGCCTAAAAAAATCAATTTCCTTGTTAAACCTGCCACTGGTTGCAGCTACCGAAAGTTGCTGCGGCCAAATGGCCAGCGTCAATTCCAGAATTGTATGTGCTCGATTTATGAATGGTGGTCGTTTCTTTGTCTGTTTGTTCTCGTTTGTCTTCTCGTCCGATTGTTGACCGTTTGTTTGTATACGCACTCGGCCGAGGTGGTGGCTTAAGGGCAGTTTTGCAATTTGTCATGCTTGTTAAAAGAACTCCACCACCACAAAGACGACTGGAAGAAGACCCTCAGAGTCGTTACTGCAGTGCAAATATAAATTAATAAAAATAAATCATCTGGTTTTGATGATGAAGAAGAGACCCAACCACACAAGAACAGTGGGTGTTGCCATTGTTGTGGATTTTAAAATGAAATAAAATCGAAATTAATTGCGCTCCAGTAAGAATGGATATCGCTGTCGGCCGGTGTGAATCGTTTTGTTTATCCTGGCGTTTAAATGCCATCCTCAGCCCCGCGCAACCAACGGTTTTATGTACTTAATTCTCTGGGCGACCAAGCGACCCATCGATACACGAATGCGTCGATATTACCACACAGATACTGTTCTCTACCATAAATCCAATATATATAATTATTTCCTGTATTGGGTTTACCACCCACTTGACCGCCCCTCCTCAAACTGCCAGAGGTGGAAATCCGCGCGGAAATGCACATGGAAATGGCACAGAGTCCGGTTCGGTTCAGCCCATAAGCTAGGCCCGGTCAGGCGAACCAAACCAGCAGCCCATGTTAATAATGAAAGGCCAAAAGAAAAATTCGCTTTTTATAATTAATTTTCTCTTGTCGTGGCCAAACAGTGCACACGGTGGTAAGGCTATAGAATAGGCCGTCGTCGTTGGCCTTATATAGGTGCACTGCACTCCCTTTTACCCTATACTCCAGAGCAAGAGCGCGTGTCAAGTGATTGTATGGATAAAATAAATTTTAATGTTTTTAAATTAAATGGTTTCGTTTTTGTGGTAATTGATTTTAATGGTCTGTGTGCAAAGTTTGGCGCTCCTCATTCACAGGACGAAATATTTATTTCCATTTCTGTATTCTCAGCAGCATCACACATCAGAAGGCGGGCGGGGAGAACTCTCTGTTTCCTTATGAATATATAGGGAGGCGCAGCAGCGCGGCGTGGCGCTTCAACGACGATTTTGATTCACTCCTACAACTCATCTGCGAGCAGATAAATTTTAGTACATTTGGTTTAATGCATTTATGTACAATATATATATATGTAGTACCAATATTAAAAAAAGAAGTAAAAAAAAGCAAACTTTTTTCTACCTCATTTGATGGCTGATGTTGCTGGTTGCGCCCTGTCCCCCCCACACCCTGCTTCACCCTATAACATTCGATGTCGTATTTTTTTTTCAATTTGTTCATTGGAATAAGATTTATGAGAGTTGTTCATTGTGGGTTCAAGTTTATAGTAGAGTTGTACCGATCGCTTATATTCTATGGGGTTGTTCGGTGCTGTGCTCGAGCTCTGGAATAAGTGATTAATATTTTTATTGGCACTTTTTGTTCGTCGGATTTGTTTCGGGCGTTTATTTTTTGTTTTGTATTTTTTTTATTATTTTAATAGGAAAGTATCTGGGTGTACATTGTTGTAGTTTTAATTAATGGCTTTGTTCAGAGTGTGCTGTTTGCCGAAATTCAAGAAATTGCTGTCTCTGTGGTATAATGTTGATCGGGCTTTAATTGCATAAGAGGAGTGGTGCATAGATAGTACACAATTAAATTATAACTGGTTTTCGAAAATCAAATGATTGATTGATGATAAACATAAAAGAAGATTTACTGCAAAATCAATAATTGGTTTTATATATATGGATTTCTTAGAAGTTTATGAATGTTCCGCATATTTAATTTCTGTTAAGTGAACGAGGTATTCCAATTAAAAATTGATTTCTATCAAACTTAATATGTAAATAATTCAAAATGTTTCTATATAGATTGTTTATTTTGAGCACCGAAATTTTATTGACATACATAAAAACATATTCAAAATTTGAACTATAATGCTCAATAACTATATTCATAGCTTGTCTCGCAGTTACAATGATTCTTTAATTTTTGTTTGTAATTTTTTTTAAGCATAATGGGGACTAATCTCGCTTTATCGTTCCCAAAAAAATATAAAAAAATAATAATAATCCAGTTACCTATCTTCCAACCTCTCCCCCTTTGATATATGCTACGAATTGTAGTCTATCAAATTAAGGTTTGGAGAAAATGGAGGCGGAACAAAACAACATACTTAAAGGATCTTAGAAAAAAGGTTGAAGCTCCAAATGCGTTTGAAAAAACAAACAAACATAACATCTCGACCTGTGTCGTCAGTGGTCATAGGCGGTGGAATGCGTAGTGCATACGACTTCGAAGACTGAGTAAATCTGAATGCGTGGTGGGTTCGAATCTCATGATGTACATGTGAAAAAAGTTTTTCATAATAAAATTGGATTAAAGCTCGACACCACTAAGGAGACTGATGAAAGGAATTGGCACTCCTTGAAATAGCTATATCTCCAGCCAAAGATGGACAAAGACGAATAATAAAATTCGTTTAAAAATTGGTGGTAGCACCTTAAAGTTGTTGTTGTTGTTGTTCAAACATTCAATGAATAATAATAATCGCCTGCGTGCAAGGATTTTTCGGACTGTATGAATGTTTTGCTGCGATCAATTTCCTCACATGATGTGAAAGCTTAGGTATACATTACCGTAAATTTACGATGAAATCAAAACTTATTTCTGGACTTTGTTCAGTGCAAAATTATAAAAGTTTGAACCTCATCTAATAAAACTGAATTACTTCTACCAATATGGAAAAAAAATAAAGTATTATTGGCATACTTACGTTTCTCACAGCGAAATAAGGATAAATTGATTTGCGAAAACGAAATAAAACCGAATACCGAATTAGCATTTAATTCGTTTGACGTTATTCACGTTTTTGGTGGCCGGGATCGAAAATATGTGAAAATGGTTTAATGTCCTTAACTTTCGATTAAGTAAAAGACAAATCGAAAATTTAGTAGACATGCTGGCGTTTTGATTTATTTCACATCACCGGGCTCAATTAGAAAAGTTTGACAATTGTTCACACCTTTTTCCCCTTCACATTTTCAAAGCCGACTTTAAAAATAAGGGTAAAATAAAAATAATCGTTTGGAAATAGAGTGTGATTGGCATAAAGGTGCATCAAAAGCTATACAGGGTGAGTCATGAGCAATGCGACAAAATGCTAGGGCGTGTAGGTTGCGTTGAGACAAGAAAAAAATCGTATGGGAGGGGGGGGTCTATTCCCCTCCGTTTAGCCGGGAGGGGCAATTTTCGAAAAAACTGACTTAAAATGGAAAAAAAAATATTTAAAATCAACGGCTTCATTCACAATGCTGTGCGATACGTTTTTGAAAAGCCAATAACTTTTTCTTTCATTGTGTTTAAATAAATCTATTCTAAGAAATAGTTTTTGAAATATTAATTTTCAAAGTCAAAATTTTGAAAAAAAAAATTGAAAAAAAAATTTCAAATTCATTTTTTTCAAAATTTTACGTAATTAAGTGCTAATTTTAATTTCAAAATTCAATGCTGTTATTAATTTTAAGTCTAAATAAGAAAACCGGATGCAAAAATTTTATGTCCTTCTCAAGAAATTAAAAAAAAAACCAAAACCACCTTTTTCTAAGAAAAACATTTATTTTTATTGTAACGAAGCAATTTATTTATTTATTTAGCATTAATCTTAGTTTTTTTACTTTTTTTTTAATTGGAGTTTTATGAGAACGTAATAAAATTAAATAGTATTGGAATAACCCTGGATTAATATTATTTTCATTGATAACTTCTGAAAACTGACCTAATGTAATGTTTGGCTTGGTATTGTTGGACACACTGTGATCGGGCCCCGGTTTTTGAATTCCATTATTAATGGAGAATCATACCTGCAATTCCTACGAGACCTTTTACCCGATTTATTAGACAGCGTTCCATTGGTTATAGCAGATACTTTAATCTACCAACAAGATGGTGCTCCAGCACACTACAGCTTACAGGTGAGAAACTGGCTGGATGATCATTTTAGTGACCGTTGGATCTGAAGAAGGGGCCCCACGGAATGGCCGCCTAGGTCACCAGATTTAACTCCCCTAGATTCCTATGCATGGGGATTTATGAAGAATTATGTTTACGAAGTGGAAATAGTATCATTATAACAACTGAAGGAACGAATTGAAGTCGCTGGAGTCAAATTGCAGGAAAATTTGTCAAGCATAAACTTATGTGAAGCCATTACAAGGAGATATAATCTATGCCTTCTAAACAATGGAGATCATATCGAGAATTTTTTATAAGTACTTCCAATAAAAAACATAGTAAAAATAAAAGGAATAAAAAAAACTAAAAAAACTAAGATTAATGCTTCTTAAATTGCTTCGTTACAATAAAAATAAATGTTTTTCTTAGAAAAAGGTGGTTTTGGTTTTTTTTTAATTTCTTGAGAACGACATAAAATTTTTGCATCCGGTTTTCTTATTTAGACTTAAAATTAATAACAACATTGAATTTTGAAATCAAAATTAGCACTTAAATACGTAAAATTTTGAAAAAAATGAAATTTGAAATTTTTTTTTCAATTTTTTTTTTTCAAAATTTTGACTTTGAAAATTAATATTTCAAAAACTATTTCTTAGAATAGATTTATTTAAACACATGAATGAAAGAAAAAGATATTGGCTTTTCAAAAACGTATCGCACAGCATTGTGAATGAAGCCGTTGATTTTAAATAATTTTTTTCCCATTTTAAGTCAGTTTTTTCGAAAATTGCCCCTCCCGGCTAAACGGAGGGGAATAGACCCCCCCTCCCATACGATTTTTTTCTTTTCTCAACGCAACCTACACGCCCTAGCATTTTGTCGCATTGCTCATGACTCACCCTGTATAGCGAGAAGAATGGGTTAAGGCACGAAAACAATCGTATGGAAGAAGGTTTATATCTAACCCCGTTTAGGCGGCAGCTGCAATTTTCTTAAATAATTACTTAAAACAGAGAACAAATATTAAAACTAAACAGTAAAATGTACCTTTTTTTAAAGTCGGAAATCTCTTCTTTGGTTTTTTTGTGTTAAATAAAGTTGTTTTAGTGAATAGTTTTGTAAAATTACTTTTCAAACTCAAAATTTTGAAAAAAAATTAAAACTTAAATAATTTTACCTATGTATAGCATAATTTTTGTCTGTAAAATTTAATTCTGTTATTAATTTTTAGTCAAAAATAGAAAAAAGGATGCTCTTTGCTATTTGACAAAATTAAAAATTAAGAAATCCAACCTTTTCTAAGAAAACCTATTTTCAGTTCTTTTGTGACTGGAAATGTAGTATAAAGCATAATGTAAAATAATGGATAAAACTGTTTTTTGTTTTTTATTCATATAAATTATACACGATTTCTTATTGATAACCAAATTCACCTCCCATTTTTAGTTGCGAATCGCGATTGTACATAAGTATAAGGCAAGTTATGCATTCGTAAGACAAAGTTTTGAGATAATAATCAAACATGATATTGCGATTACAGAGAAGTCGAAAAAAGTGGTTCAGGAATTCTGTCAGTCTGTATGTATCAACATATTATATACACAGCCTAAACGGTTGGTTTGATATTTTTAAGCTTGGTAAAATGTATTCTTTATTTGAAATTTGTTTTGACCAATTTAGATTATAATTGTGGATTTTGGATGAAATCTTATTCTTCCTTCGGCTTATTTGGTCATTAGTAGTGACAATGAAACAAAGTTTACATTGATTTTCCCAACGTTTCGACAGAGATTTCTGTCCTCTTCATGCTTACATGTTCTAAATATATCTTATTTTATTATGTGTTAATAAAGATCCCCTGAAGAGGACAGAAATCTCTGTCGAAACGTTGGGAAAATCAATGTAAACTTTGTTTCATTGTCACTACTAATGACCAAATAAGCCGAAGGAAGAATAAGATTTCATCCAAAATCCACAATGTATTCTTTATGCCAGGACGATTTTCTTATTTTGATTGTAGGTCTTAAAATAACGGTACCTTTTATATAAGCGTTACCGATAATTCCATTATTCTCGAAAAAAAAATACGAATAATTTTATGAGTGATTTGTAGTCAAGGGTGATGCCTTTTATTTCAAATTTTATCTTTTAAACTGCCGGGCCGACTTTGACAAAATTTTATGTTCTTATATGGCCAGTTTCTCCAAACACTTTTAAATATTTATTGGGTTGTTAAATAGTAAAATTGCATTTTTCAACCACTTTCAGTTTTAAAAGGGCCAATAAAATAAAGTCCCATTTTGTTTGCAAGACAAAAAGAACGTTGAAATTTTTCGATTGATATGCTCTCCTCCCGTTTACTCTAATGAAAGAGACTGAAGTTTGGTGAATAAAAAATCCGGAAATGGCACCAAGTTTCCTCATTTTTAAAAAATTCACCTCCCAACGTTGGTGCAACCCATTTTAAGTTAAAATCCAAATAAATTTTATTACTACATTAAATAAATAAAACGCTTTCAAAAATTTTGGATTTTGGTTTTCAATAAAAATAAAATGCACGACTGAGTCGCACAAACTGGCTCTTGTAGCAAACTATATGGGACTGCAAAAATTTGAATTTATTAAGTTCTGAAGAATGGAAAAAATATCAAAAAATGGCCTAATCGCGAGATCAAGTTGTATGGTAGCTATCATTAAACTGTTTTTTAGCTAAAAAAATGTGAATGTCATCCGTCCAACCTTTACGCTGTTGCTTGGTGAACATACAACCGAACATCCACACATCCGCACATCCACATAGGCAGACCGACGGACGGCACAATGAAGGATTCTTTATCATCGGAACGTCAGGTTTGATAAAATTTCGTTTTTTTTACACAAAACCAATATACTTGCCCTATTGAGCAAGTACAAATATTTTTGTATAGAGCAGCATTTATCCAGCACTTTTTTACTTAATTGTATGCTAATAATGTATTAACATTCGGTATTCTTTAAAAATAATAAAAGGAAGATTAATTCATTAATATTTATTAAATAACATAAAATCCAGTCACGTAAAATTTTTTTTTTAATTTTCTCAAAAAGTACAAGACGTTTGAGCATCTGGTTTTAAGTTTTTGACTTTAAATTAATAAGAGCATTGAATTTTGAAAACGAAAATTATGCTTCAAAATAATTACCTAGTAAAAATGTTTGTTTAATTTTTTCAGAATTTTGAGTATGAAAATTAATTTCATTGCTGAGGGGACAATTTGTGGCCCAGGGTAGGGGGTTACTATATAGAGAGGGTTTCAGGGGCTAAAAAATAATATCTCCTGTCTTTACAGACAAATGTACTTAATGTAAATTTACTGTTGAAATAGATCGTAACCCAGAACTTTTATCTTTCTTGTACCTTGCTATATTTGTGTAAAAATAATGTTCTCAATATTTCTAAAGAAATATTTTGGGAAATACAACTTAACCCAAAAATTAAAAACATACTTATTAACAACATAAAACCTCGTGTCCTAACACACAGCGCTTATACAACACATTTGTTTTATTTATACATACCTTATTGGTGACAAAGAGCTTCGTTAACACCTGCATAAAATAAAAATTGAAAACTAACAAATTTTGTGTCTTCTGATTTCTAGGATAAAAGATCTACATAATCATAGAACGTATTCTCTTCTCTTAGAACAAAAACCATTGATTTTTAATCTTAGATACATTTCGTTTCCGAAATATGAAACAATCCATGGCTTTATTTCTTAAACACAAAGTATGTAATATAAACGTCAACCGCAAATTCCACAAATCCCACATAAGTATCGTAATGAATTTCTAGTATTCTAATAAAACCCAAAAGATTATGATAAACATTAATATGCACCAAACCACGAATAGTCCTTTAAAAGGACCAAAGATTACACTGTCCTTTCAAATAACACCCAACAAACCAACAGATGTTGTTTCAAAAAGGGCTTCACGAACACCTTCTGGGTTTGGAGCTTTATTCACACTATAATAGGAAATGCTGATCCTTATGAACAAATAAACATGTGACCGTTTTTAAGCCACAAAGCATAGAATTTTGAAATTTATTTTAATTAATGAAAACACTAAAGACTACACAATCAATAATTAGATAACTATATAAATATATAGGTTGGGGTAGCCAAAAAAAGGACAGGTTGAATGGCAGACAGTAGACGATTTGAAAGGATAATTATATATGTCATCACATCACTATCAGTGAAAGAAGTTCATGGACAAATGTTGATACGATTCTATTCTGTATGTCATGGCAACATTAAAAGAGCAGAATTAGATAAATAGAGGAGTAATTCAGGGTTGCCAAGTATAAGTGTTAAAAGCCTTTGGTGGGTAGGCGTGGTGGTTTTTTTTTTTAATTCCAAATTGAGAATATTGATAGTTTTGTTTGCCGAACAACCTCTGAAACTTCTTCATCTTATACGGACTCGCCTGATATGTTTATTATACCGACTGACGTTAACTCCAGTTGTGTAGGTTGGACGAGACGACAGAAATAATTTTTGAGGAAAAATGGGTCTATATTTTATTTCAGAACAAAAAAATATTTCTTTTGTGTAATTTTCAAAAAAAAGGAGAATGCCTAAAAATGTATGGGCTTAAAAAGTTATCCCCGGGACTGGCTATAGCAGTTTTTTTAATTTTAATAAGTGTTTTTTTTTATGAAAAAAAAAATCTAGTTATCGATATTACACATGGGGTTTGTTCTAAAATACCACTAAATTGAATTCTATTTAAACAAATCATTTACGTTCTCAAAATCAATGATAACTTTTTCTACTAGGGCTTGTGTAGATTTGAACTATGTCGACGTGGCACATGAGTTGCAAAATTATCCCAGGTGGTGTTTCTTAACAGATGCGAGAAGAGGGAGGGGGGGGTCAAAATAACACCTTCTAGCTGAATTTTGAGTACGTGTCAGTGCTTTAAGTAAAATTCATTGATTTTCCGGTTGTACTTGTGCCGTCGAAGCGCGCCATATTGTATGGTAAATTCTGTGATAACAAGACAAGGCCGGCATATTGCTCTTGAACCGTAAAAAGCAATCTGTAACCCATTGTCTTCATTAACGTTTTTGCATTAATTTACTAAAATTCAATCGGTTAAAAACATAGCTCAAGTGGTTAAAAACTATGCAAACGCTTGACGAATTTACTTCAAAATCTTTAGCTATAACAAGATGCTATTTTCTTTACATGCAATTTCGTACACTACATCATGCTGTTCCGTTTTTTCAATAGGTGGTTTAATGTATGTAAATATTGTATTTCATATCATATTGGGCTTGTGTGCAAATATTGTTTTTCTTTGTCAAATTCTATTGTTTCTTCTAAAGAGTGGTTGTCCGTTAAGAGTGGGACGTAGGTTAAAGAGTAGTATTTAGGGTTGCCAGATTTTACTTTTGTTGTTTTTATTAGGGTATTTATTTATTTTGCATTTTATTAATTTTTTTGATTGATAATTAATTATTGATTAATTATTGTATTCGAATAATTATTCTTCTGTAATATTTTCCTTATTTTGTTTATGTTTTCTTTGTGAATTTTTTTGTCACTTATGTCAAAAACTTTATTTTTAACGTTTGTGGCTGTGTTTAGTTTGTATCGCATGAAATTTATCATCCTTCCAGACATTTTTATTTTCGATTTTCTTAACCTTTAAAAACTTTATGGTTTAAAATACTTTTAATAAAAGCAGGTATTGATTTTCGATTTTGGTTCAATTTTTTTTTCAAAGTTCTGGCAACAACACCCAACTTGGTCTGGTAATGGTCAAAGTAACTTTCGATCTCCTATGGGCATAAATAAATTGTATGTATTAGTTATTCTAATCAAAGGATGTAGCAAGGATGAAAACAATGTTCCTCCCACATCGTATTTATGTTTCTTTCTTTTTTGTTTGCTTTTTAAAACTCTAAATAGTTAAAAAACTTTTATCAAGGTATGACCTCTCATCGCAGTTACACCCACATTCAAACAACATAAAAAAAAAACTTTTAAGGTATGAAATCAGAAATAATGGCAAAAGGGATCTCCACAGTAAAACTGTTGACCAGTTGCAACTTTTATAGCACATTTTCCCTGTTGTTATCTATCAGGTATGAAAGATACACCTATTCCTTTTTTTTAGTACATGTTCTGTTTCTAAAACTTAATGCTCGGATGGGGATATGTATGGTCAACTAATCAACGAGTACAACATGCTGATGACTTTTTATGTGAACACACACAGACTGAATATGTATAAAAGTCACCCTTGCTTTATTTTTGTTCCTCATAATGTTAAGGCTTACAGAAAACACTTCTATGATGGTTAAAAATGCGGGTACATACATAGTATATGTAGAATATACGGACATTCAAGATAAATGTGTCACCGGGGATTAAAAATGTTTTTTATTGCCTTCTAACAAAATAACGTCAAAAAACATTGTTGATTTAACAACAACATACCGATATAAAAAAATACGGATATAAAAAAAAAAAATTTAATAAATTCATTTGTTTTTTGTCGTCGTCGCTTTGAGAATAACGTTTCAAAAGTTACTCAACTGCAAAGCGATACATGATCGAATATTCAATTTAAATATTAACTTTTTTTTTAATATAAGCACATACTTAGATACATATATGAAAAAGATGTTACTTTGAAGCAAACTTTCAAACAAAGAACATCGAAAAGGCTTTTGAGTTATACAAAAGTGCTCGTTTTGATGTATAACTATGTAAATATGTACCAAGGTGTATGTATCTTTAAATAACACAAATCACTGAGGTTTTTAGTTTGACAGAAGAATGTTAAAACTGTAACTTGTAGTGATGATGTTGCTTATAGAGTCGAATGCGTATAACAAGTCAATGAACGATGAAACGGTTAATTCATTAAAAAAATTTAAGTCGAATTGGTTATTAAAATAAAAGGCAAGAAAAATGTGATATTGAAGTAATATTAAAAACAAAATAATTGCGGATTAAAACGTTTGAAATTATAATAAAATATTTAACATTGTTAATTGTTTATATCTAGGTATAAATACAATTCTCTATTTTGCGCAATAGGCCTACAGAAAGTACTCCCGTTTTACTTGCGTATAAAGGTCTTCTAATATGCATTTACGAAATTTCACAGGTGATTGCGGCCATGTTATTGTAACTCCATTTTTCAAATTGTCTTTCAACAGACAAGTGTTTTGCTAAATCAACGTGGAGAGTTAAAGCGATCAAAAACATATGTGCAAATGATAAAATTATTTTATGAAAGTGCGTCTCCTGTTCGAGGAAGTTGTAGGTATCAAATTTTGGTAAAAAAATCTAATCAGCGACTCGACGAATCCTATTTCTGCTTCTGAATTAAATTGACGAACCAACAAGGAAATTTGATTTTTTTTCTTTAATATTTTTGTATGTACCCCGAAGTGGGACATAAGTCCCATAATTGGATAGCATTCTCCCACAGCTAAAAAGAGTTTCTAGAAAGTGTCCATGGTTAACAGTTGAGTCGGTAAAACTGTATGATGAGCTTACTTTTTTTCTGAAAAAAAAAACGCCCCTAAAAACGAAACACCCCGGGAAAAGCCCGGTTGCCCGTATGGCCAGCACGCGGCTAAGCCCAATTGACTATTATGAGTTTTTTCCACAATCAACTGTGATTCTTTGTCTTCATGGAATGCATGACTAATAGGAAGTAAGCCGAGCAGTAGTATTTTATCCGGGAGAAGTTGATTCAAACATACTTTGGGAAAAAATATCCAATTTTCGTTAAAAGATTATTTTATTCTGATAAGCGCTTTTGTACTTCGAATAGTAGAATTGTGATGAAATTGGATATCTGTCTTTTTATGTCCATAACACAATCTGTGGTCGCATTTCTTTCTCGGCACTTTCTTTCAAACTCATAACCACGATCTTCGGAAATTTGTTTTAAATTCTGTTTATAATTTGTTAACTGAATCACGTTTTCAATATCCTCTCTTGATGTTTTTTATTTACAAAAAAATACCGCAAATATCGCAAAAAATATGCGGTATCGCAAAACCAAATTTTACACCGCAATTAAAAAAGAAATACCGCACGTTTTGCTATATATCGCACAATCTGGCAAGCCTGCCTAGTACTGTCAAGTTAGCACTACCACCCCAGAAAAAGCGGTAAACGTAATCTAAAATTAAAAAAGAATAACGGAAGTAATTGTCGATTTTTTGTCGTAAATAAGTCATACAACTAAAAAATTTGTCGCACAATTTTCGTTCTAAATAACCCCAAAAAACTAATTTGCCAGTCAAGATAGGCTTACACCCTAGAAAAAGGATCAAAATCAACCGAAAATCAAAAAGGGTAACGCAAATAATATCAGTTTTTTTGTCGTGAATTTTTCGTGCAACTAAAAAAATTGTCGTGTTAATTTAAAAACAAAAAGTCAAGTTAGCATTACCATTCGCGACATAAATGTCGCATACATAAATGCACCACAAATTTTCTAGTTGCATGGCTTGTTTACGACAAAAATGCGACAAATACTTTCGTTATCCTTTTTAATTCTTGTTTACACCTTATTCTTTTTCTGGGGTGGTAAAGCTACCTTGACAGTCAAGTTAGCAGTGAGGGGTTATTTTCTAAAATAGTATAGCGCGATAAATTTTTTAGCTGCGCGACAAATTTAAGACAAATTCACGATAGTTTATCTAGTTAAACTTTTGAAATTTCAAAGTGGTAATGCTGATTTGACGGACATAACTTACTAAAGGATCAATTCAACTTTAAAATCTCTAACTGAGATTTAGTTGTGTCTCAAAAAAGAGTCTGCAAAACAAGTGTCTGATTGTACATACCAAGACTCGGCACATCAAGTTTCGAGTTATTGCAGCCTCTGTGCCGCACTTACCGAGATATATCAAGATCTCATTTAAATGCATATCTTTTGTACACATTCGGCACCGTATTTATACAGAGAGCATATACCGAAAGAAACGATATCGAAACGAAAAGTCAGCTTTCAATTAATTAAAAAGAATATAAATTATTTAAACAAAGTGTGAGGTTTTAGTTTGAGTTCCTTTAAATAAAAACATCTTTAATTTACAGATATTTTTTTTATCTTAACGACAAAAAGCGAAAACAACCGGAACTTAATTAAAAACATTTCTTAATCAATACATTGACCAATATTGTGGTTTCGTCCGTTGGAGATATTGGTGTTGGTTCTTCCCGTATAACTCCGTTTATAAAGATGAGATAGGTACTGCTGTCTTTTCTAAAGGAAACCAGTTACCTTCATCAAATGCTAAAAGTCGCATTCTTCAGAAATCTCATAAATCCCACACTGATGGCAGGCTTACTTGATGGCGGGATGTAAAGGATGAAATCAACCCATTCAAGATGCTAGGTCGCTTAAATCGCGTGTTTCTGATTTGAATTTCCATGAAAAAAATATCTGGCGGTTTTAGCTCTGTTTGGTAGGTGACGTTCATTTTCACTCATTCATTTCTGCATTTTGTTCGACTGCCTGCCAGACACAGAGTCTATCACATGGCAAAGTGATTTATGTCGGCATTCGTTTTCTTGGGTTTTTAAATTGCATCAGTATAGAATAAAATTCAGAAGTATATTTTGAATGAATTCAACTAATTGGGCAACAAATCTGTCATTGCAAGGAAATATATAAATTTAAGATCGTATGATACGATCAACATCAGCATCAAAATCCCATCGATGGACAAAAACATATTATACTTACAATTTGATAGTGTGGGTTATGATCTGCCTAGTGCGCATGTGGTTTTGGATTAATAAATAATTTATAACGAGGCTGTTAATGAAAATAAGAAGGTTTCAATTCTTGGTAAGTAAGTATATATTTTTCTGAACAAATGACACTGCGAGCAAATGTGAAGGGGAATCACATCCCGACCGACGAAGAGGCATGGCAGGACATCTCTGTTATACTTAGGGTATATGGTATATGAATGATGCTAATGAAGTGGCGCACAATGCGAGTGCGACTCATCGTATCGCACATTGAACTGTGTGACTGTGAATGGAATTGTGAATGCAGCGAGACGGAAACACCAATAAATCAAATCGGATGCAGGGTAATTATTAACTCATATTTCCAAGGAATTTCATTCTTGTGAAATATTATTAATTGTACGTTGGCAGTTCACGACCGCCCGCTCTGTCTTTTTCAAGCTAATAATCTGCTAGCAAGATGAGAATATTTTGATTTGTATGCACTGCACAGGCTTGGTTGGAGACAGGCATTCAATTACATCAGTTTTGCATAAAAGAGAAGTCCTATGGTAATGTGGGAACATCTTAATGGTTTTATATTTAGTATAATAAAATTCAGGAAACAGAGAATAAGTTTAAGTACCTACGTTTGTTTTGAATGTCAAAAAACGACGTGAAACTTTATGGGACAAAAATATACAGTGACGCTCGTTTAAATAGATTCACATTCGTTGTATGTTCCTATTGTTTTTTTTTTTTTTTTTTACAAAAAATATAGTGTAATAATAATGAAATATATTTAAAACTTCTGTTGTTAGTAATTCAAATACAAAATAATTTATTATAATTTGTATAAATTATTATTTTTAAATTATGTAGTTAACTTAAGAAATAACATTTTCCAAGACTTTGTTAAAAAGGCAATTTCGGAAAAGACAAATATGAAAAATAGATTAAATATAATATAATAATTAAGTATAAGTTTTTCGCTTATAAATAACTCAGAAACCATTGATCCTACAAAGCAAAATATTAAGTAAACAATTAAAGCTGACACAATTTCCTACAAAAAGTGTATCTTAGAAGATAGCTAATATGTGAATGAATTTTTGGCCATTTCCGTCAGCCTTGTAATTCATATATTAGTGACACTGAAGCAATAACTGCACAAAAATTTCAGGCGCGCCAAAATAATGTTTTGGACGAGCTAATAGGTATGAAGGATGGTGTACCAATGCACAATGAAATAATTCAATAGAGCAAACTTACGGTGTCACTAATTAAGTAACATTCTTGATTATATATCTATGGGTGATTCTTGATAAAGTGGAATAAAATGTTATTATTTCGTACAACTATGTTAGAATGTCCTATAATATTATTGAAAGCGGCCAGTAAAAAAAAATAAAAAAAACAATTTTATGCCAATTTTTTTTTAAAAGTGTAAAAAGTAAAAATGCATTATCTTCTGAAAATTACTCAGAGCTCTGGACAGAATTTTAGTCCCAATGCCAGGGGACTGAGAATTAGACCCTTTGAAGAATTTTTTGAGCAAAAAAAAAAAACTGCTATCTGCACAATTTTGATTTGGCATATAGGTACATAGATTTCGATTAGATTTATATTTATAAAAAAAAAAAGATCAGATTAAATTAATGCAATAGTTTCCAATGATTTCCGGGGACATCGAAAATACCATCGTTTGTGAAATCACCCATAAAGGTCCTAAATGAACAACTCAGACATTTTTATATAAAGAAGAGAAAAGACATCTGTATACAAACTGAGGCAAATATGCTGGCAAAGACCAACCAATTTAAAGTCGAGGCTCTCCATCAAACTCGGGATTCTGGCTTATAGTTAACTTTATTAGAGATGCGCTATCATCGGTATTGGATTAGACATTTAAGCGGCAGATACTAGAAGGCGGCTAATTTCAAATGCTCACACTATAGATTTAATGCTGCTGGAGTTGATGAAAATATTACTTTTTAAAAAGTAAAGATCTTTCCAAAAATTCCAGTATCTAGTTTGACATTGTACCAGAGTATGTTTCGAAAAGTATGTTACGAATCTTGGACGATAAGCAGAATAGGCGAACTAGATACTGGGATCTTTCCAAAAATATCTGGTCCTGTGTTTGAGGAGGGCGAAGTAAGAAGGCACAACCGCAAAATATATAAGCTGTAATAAAATGCTTGGTCCAAAAGTCAAAATAAATTGACTACATTGACTCGATCACATCGAACGGATGCACAATAATTCTCAAGGAAAAAGACACTTCAAATCTAAGCCCCAAACCCCCAGTTTAGAGACCAAACCATAACTGTATGACAGCAGTGTACCCCAGATCGAGGAGGATGGAAGGCGGCCGTTTCTCAGGCAGAGATCCACAATATTCCATATTGATTTACACAGTTTTGTGCATAGTTCTGAAATATAAAATTTAAGTGTCACGGAGGATGGACACTTAAAAACTGACATAAAAGCAACCATTTTATTAATATTGAAAAATATGCTACATTTTAGAAACTTTTTTCGAAATTTGAATTTGTACCTGTAAATATTATTAAGCGCGGACATTATTTTTTTTTTTGTTTTATCGTCTGAATCTACTTGTAACCCGTGAATGGCCAGTATGGTTAATTTGTTTTTTTCGAACACCTTTTTAACCTGTAGGAGCCCTTGCACTAAGGTAAGGATGCTCGATGATCATCGATATTTAAAAGATGAAAAATTGTTGTTTGAAAATCGATATGGCTATACAAAAAAATATCGAAACATCGATGGGGTGTAAAGATAAATCGCCTCCCCGTGGTACACCCTGGATAACGCTAAATGATCAATCAAAAGAGGAAGCCAGAATAAGCAAGCAAGTAAAACTACTTTCCTGGTCATACTACAAATGTAAAAACTGAACAAAACTTACCAAGCGAACAATTTTGCATAAACGATTAAACATCATAAACAACACTCGGTGTTTCTCAGCGCCCATTGACGGCGCGGCGGGCGTGTCGGAACTTCTGTTCGAATATGCCAACTTAATATTGAAGGTTTAATAAGTAAAGCTAAAAGTGATTACTTATCAAAACTTTTACAGACTAACAACATCGTTGTAGCCGTCGTCCAAGAAACACATACTGCCTTCGACGCTGCTCAAAAGGCTGCCGCCGCGCTGGTTACCTCCAGATAAAATCCAACTACCACATGGATCAGCAACCTATAACTAAGGACAGACGACTTTCAGGTCTTACAATATTGTCAGATCTGTCAATGAGCTGACCATAACCAACTATCTGACAATGCGAAATTGTGTGTTCACACGGTTGGCAGATTCAGTTTCAAAGTCTGACAATTTCATTGTAAGATGTTTGGATGAAAATGGCCTGACAATTGTCAGTTCACACTGTTGGTAGAAACAAAATTGGTCGAGCAGGTCTATAAGGACTTTGAGGTATCTGGAGACCCGAAAATTGGTCAAGAATTGCTAAAATCACTTGACGAGACTCGAAAAAAGAAGTGGATATCAACTGTCAACCACCTGAACTTCACCCACTCTAGCAGGAAAGCTTGGAGTCTTTTACGAAAACTTGGAGAAAGTATAGTAGTTCAAACAGCACAAGTCCTTGCATCGACCCAAATAAAGTAGCCAACCGCTTTGTTGATGTTTCTCGAGCCCCCGCTGACAAAGCGCATACAATCATCACCAAACGTGCACTGAGGAACCTCAAGAATAACACCCCACAAACATCATCTTTTGCGAGTGCTTATTCAACACAAGAGGTCAGCACTGCTCTTACTGCAGTTAAAACCGGGAAAGCGGCGGGGTTCGATGATATATATCCGGAGTTCCTTGTGCAAAGTGGGAAAAATACAAGACGGTGGTTAGCAGATTTCTACAGAAACATCCTGGAAACTTGTATGATCTCCAATGAGTGCGAACGAAAATAATTGCAATTCTTAAACCAGGCAAACCTAACAACCTATCGGAAATATATCGCCCTATATAGCACTTCTAAGCGCATGCTAAAAACTCCTCGAACTCCTTATCCGCAATAAAATTAAACCTGCCATCAACGAAATTATACCCACTGAACTTACTTAGTATAAGTCCTATATATGTATAACCTATACGTGCAATGTAATATGTATTTCCATACGCTAAATAAAATAAAAATTGGAACATCGATGCCTGACGATCGATGTTAGCTCGAAAGGTTGTAAAGTGGCGAATGATCTTGTATTATCTGTATATTTGCTCCAAGCGCTCCACAAGGGAATTTATTCCACCTTTAGCAAGACTCTGCTCCACATTTCGATGTGGAGTTAATTTCCACTCGTATAGTGAGGTTGTATTCCACTTTAAACAGTGTCGTGTTCTTTCCCAACTCAATGCAGAAAAATGTTGTTATAAATGCAAGAAAAAAAAACAATGGTCCTATACTTTACTTCCCGGTAGTATACCTAAATAAGTTAGAATCTTTGCATATCCAAACTTAAACCCACCCAAACTCGCACACCCCAAATCTTATAGTGAGCCAGGCAGGGGGGTTCAGGGGGGCAGCATGCCTCCCCCCTTTCCCATCTCTACTGTTAGGGGTACAATTGGGCCTCCCAGGAACTGTTCAGTGAAAGTCAAATTATTTCTCTTTCTCACAGTGGGAAACACCTCCACTTTAGAAAGTGAACTACTTTCTCACTTATTAAAAGTGCAGTAAACTCCCATCTTCATTAATTCACATTGAAAAGTGGAGCAGATTTCACTAAAAGTGGAATAAATTGCCATGTGGAGCACTTTCCTGTTCACTATTTTACCTGCACCATTCACTATAGAGAGAGGAAGTTTAAAACTATATCGTTAATTTTACATGATTGGGCCGTAGTTAAGCTACTCTTTCTTCCTTCGTTTTTTTTTTCCTTAAAATTTGTACTAAAGGTGAAGAATTTTTACTTTGTTTTTTTTTTTTTTTAATATATTAACAATTGGTGTGAAAAACATCGATATTGGGTAACATTGATTTTCTGTCTGTGTTTAAAATCAGAAATCGATGTTTGGCTGCCGATATTGACAGCGATGCCGAAATCGATGATTTTGAAACATCGATCATACCTACTTTACATCAATATTAAAAACACACAGAGAGTAATTTTGATTAGTCTTCGTTTTCATAATTTCAACTTTTATTACAATTGAGAGTTCATGTTTTTTTATGAAAGGATATTGTTTTGTATACTATCAATAATCGCCAGTAAATTTCCTCTTGGTTAAAAGATTTTTCCCCTACCGCTAAAAAAATCAATGCTATTTGCACAATTACATTTCAAAATTAATTACATTTCAAATAGCAATTTTATGTACTTATGTATAAAGGTACTGATTTTATTTAATTGTATTTTGAATTTCTAATTACAACCAATGTACTAAATTATTTGACAGTAATTGAGCTTGTATTGCAACTAACAACATTAATCTTCCTGTAATGTAATTAATTTTTCATTTAAAAAACTATGTGCCCAGTTTATGTTGGACACTTGAACCAGATGTTTTTCAAGCTTTGGGAAAAAAATGTTTGCATATACGGTTTATCTACAAAATATAAACAAATAATAATTCAACGATAAAAATAAAAGTCGTTTAAGACTCTCGCTTTCCCCTATACCTAACTTTCTTTGTGATTCTGTTCATGTGGCACACATTCCCAGACAATAAATAATTTTGCCAAAATTCTCAATTGTGAGGATCATGCCATCATTTGCTATCAATACATCATTCTTTTTTATTTGTATTTTTTTTTTATTAAACAATAATATAATTCGTGGTAATTACTACAAAGTTATGACAAAATATATCTGTTCATGTTTTTATTATCTGGGATTTGCTTAAGCAAATGTGACTACAATGTCATCGATTAATTTTCCAACCAAAAAAAAATATATACACAAATAAATAATATAAAATGCAGTAGGCGGATGAAACTGAAGAACAACCAACAAGATTTATTGAACATGCTGTGATCTGGAAACGAAAATGCGACAGCGAAAACAGACAAAAAATTAGGTTGTGGCATGTTGTGTGACAGTTCCACTGTCGTCAATATCGTACGCGAAATACCTCGTAAGAAATAACCATAAAGTTAAGTGAAATGACTTAAAGATGTGTAGTTACATTCTTGAGAGTTGCGCATGTGTTAATAGACGTGCGGTTTAACTTGTAGAAGTATCACATTTAAAAATGGACAAAATTACGCCCACCAGTATCATGAGAAATGGATATTGATGTTTAAAACTGTTTTACATTTCTATTGAAAAAATTGAAAAGAAAAAGAAAGGTAATAATGGAAACCACTTTTTTTGTTATTTGAGAAGGATATTCCAAAACAAAATAATTTCAAGGATGTTATTATGTATTTGAGTTTCAATTTTAAATAAAATCAGAAACACAATTTCAGAGTTCAGACTCAGAGCGCTCTGAGGTAAAAAAGAAACGGATATTTATTTTAAACAGTTCAAGCTCTGTTCCGAGCGCTCAGAGTTAAAAAAGATAAACGCCTTATGATTTAATTTCATGAGAGAAAACTCGGTCAAAATGTCAGTTTTGCTCGAACAGTCAAATATATTTTAATTATTTTTAATTTCGTGCTCTTTTATTTGAAGTTTATCTTAATATTTCGTGAACTGTTTTCTTAAGGCCATATTATTCACTCGTTAGATCCAGATGTAAACTTAAATCTAAATGTTAATTATTCACTTTACTCATTTCTTAGCCAAGTTTAATATTGTTTGTTCGCAAAAAATAATACATATATAAAAAACAAAGATATCTAACGGAAGAAACAATTAGAAAAGATAGATTTTATATGTATGTATATGGAAATAAACGAAAACATAGGATAATTTACATCTGGATTTGAATTTTAAACTACTGAATAATATGGCCGTTAGTGAATTACCATTTGGATGTAATAAATCCAATTTTTTCTTCTAAAATTTCAGTTATAAATTCTTGCAAAAAGTGACATTTTGCGAGACATTTTGTTGTTTTGTTTTTGTGACTCGGATTGCAATTGTGTGTGTTAAGTTTTTTATGTGTGTGAATGAAGTGACATAAAGTTTTTATATTCGTTTTTGGATACGGTAATTTACAGTATATTGTTTTTTGCCTTTATTAAATGCCAATTTATCACGTTTATAAATAGATATAAATATAATGTAAGTTTTCTGGAATATAATTTTTTTGTACGAACAACTGTATATCAAAAAACTCTTAAGTAGAACTTAATATCTTATGACCCACTTTTTTTTCCCCCCAACTTAAGTTCTACTTAGTGAGATTTATGATGAACTTTAAAGTTCGTGCAAAGCAATAAGTGGAAACAAAGAAATTAAGTTGTACTTAAGGCCTTATAGTATGTATGAGCAAACGGGCCACATTTATGTTCTACATAAATCCTTAAATGACAGTTTAAGCAAAGGACAAAGTACTACTCAAGGGTTTATGTATGTAGACCATAGATGCTTAAGAATAGTTTGAGCAAATAGCCCTAAGGGCGAAATTTATAGTCGTCACTTTTTCTCAAGTCAACGTCTTCTGGCTTTCACTTAAATAAAAATAAATTGTTTCTACCAGATTTAACTCGAAGCCTTAAATAATCTCGCTCTGCGAAACTGAGCCGGATATACCAACATGCATGCGACATATAGATACAAATAATTTTGCATCGCTATCAAACAAAGAATTGGCCGGTCGACCGACTCATGCACCAAACGCCACCAACGCCGACGGTAAAATTGTTTACCTTTGCAGCAACGCCCAATTAATAATTATTTTTGAGGCGGGATTTATTAACAATAATCCATTTTTGTTCAACCATTTAAATCCAGTTAAATCGAAGAAAAGGACAACAAACATGTATCAAAAATAAAAAGCATACAAAAATCCTAGCTGTATACCTACATTCAACGTCAACGGGTGCAACTCAACCCAGGTAATGCTTAGCAAAAGAAAAAAAAAAAAAAAACATGAGTGTGTTATATGGTACCAGCCCACTTCGCATCGGATCGGTGCAAAAGATTTAAACTGAATAAAAACACGGCCACATACGTGAACCACGAAGCAGCCTGCAGCATCCATCCGCAGTCATCCCCTCTAATTCATCTATAGTACTTAGACGTGTATCTTTTTATCTATATATTGCCTGCCTACCTACTTACATCTCATAGGACAGAGAACACGATTTAAATCTTTGTGGATGGTATCAAGAAAATGCTAAGTGTCGCTGACAAATCACATTTATTGCAGCATTTCTGAGCTGTCAGTTTGATGGACTTTGAAGGATTTCCAACAACTGCACTTTTCAAATATACAAAAATTTTAATCTCATTTTTGTTGTAATGTGTTGTACTTGAGATGCTGTGCTGTAAAAATTAATATCTTTGCGTAACTCAGTTTTTCTTTTTGGGAATAAAAGACAAATAAATTAACATGCACATAATCTAATATGAATTACAATATGCTTGGCTTAGTTGGGGTTCTTTGAAATATTGAGCACTCTTAGCTGGAACAAGAAATTTTAAAATGTTTGGCGTTTATGGATTAAGCATGAATGAGTTTTTGAGTCTGATTTTTAGGTTATCAGGGGCGTTTATAAACTTTTTTAAAATAAAATGTGTCTTTTTAGAATCAAAAAACACTTTATGAAAATCTTTGTTTTTAAACAATAAGGCCAGGCGCGCACTATGCGACTAGGCCGCACGGACAGGTCGCAGCGGTCAAGGGTTCTTCTACGATACATAAAAGTGCGCGCATTAGGCGGCCAGAGGCCAGCATATAAAAATTGGCCGCCTAGTGCACGCCTGACCTAAGGGTACTCATCTAACGACGTAAAACGACGGAAACGGTAGGTATACTTTTCCGCCGTCGTAAACGAGCTGTCAAATTTTGTATCGGAAAGTTTTCCCTCGTCATTTTCGACTATCATCGATGTGGAAAGTGACGATGTAAAGATGTAAAGTAGCCAGTTTTGTTGTTGTTTTAATAAGATTATTTTCAATTACGCAATAAGCTTTATAGGGCGTTCATGAAAACCTATGATATAAAGTTTCGTTTTTACATCAAGCGAACATCTCCATTGTTAGATGAGTACCCTTAATATGTATTTTTAAATAGTAACAGAACAACAATATATTATGAACTGATAATGTTTAGATATAAAGTGCGATAGCAAGTTAAAGTTGGTCGCTTTGATTTAAATTGATCGCTTTGACCTCAGAAAAAATTGACTAGTGTCTCTGTGCTTTTGTGTACAAAGGATCTGTTAAGAATATGAGTAACTATAGGAATTGGTTCTTATCATGAGGATATTGCCCCAAAAAAAGGGTTTTTAAATATAGGAAAGCACCATTGTGACACAAACGTGTAACTCGCCATGGTGATAAAATATCAGAGGGTCTGAAAAATCAACAACAACAACAATGCTATATTTTTTCATTGTGGATTCAGAAACAGACCCACACAGATCATCAGATATCCGTAGTGTTGCAGTAATTCCGCGGCATTACACCCCGGGGGTTGATTCCTCTTTAAAATGGTATTAATTCCTACGAGAAAAAAGTCATACTACCCATACGGGTATTTATTTCCATTCTGGAATGTATTGAACCTCCATCTTTGTTTGGTTTCTTGAAAAAAAAAAAGAAAATCACATGAGAAACATGTTATTAAGGTCGAACTTTTTTCTAATTCATTTTATAACAAAAGATAGGTATTTATCTGGGGCTTGCTGCTTGCAACCCCCTGCAGGGGTCTACTATAGGTTTGGGTATACCTATATAAAGGGTTTGTTTCAAAAGCTTTGGGTTTTGTTGCATTTTTAAAGTTGGGACCTTATTGCATTTGATTTTATTTCATGGCACCGAAGTTTTTTTTTTCATTTTAAGAGTTCTTTGCTTTGTTTTTATAAATAAATGAAAAAATAATTTTGTTCTTTCTAATTTCCATTGTTATTAATTTACGCGGTCCTTATTTCCAGTTATAATTTGACACAAAAAAAACACAAACAAAAATTGACACCTTCGGGTGTTATGGTCACTTGAAAAAGGAATTAACAACCGCGGTTGATGATCTTGATGATTAGTGAAATTGAACGGTAACTGTCGCAGTTTTGCGTATTCACTGATTAATTTTGTAGATGATAATCGTTAAAAATCTAAATCCGATGTTTAGAGCTCTTTCTTTGTTTTAGATTTTATCCGCACGACGCGCAGCGTTAGCACCCTGCGCTTATTTCTTCTCACACTCACAGTCGGGTTTGGCTATTGGGAAGTACAAATTGGAAAACTTTTCATGTAAAAGTTCGGCAAAATAAACATAAACCTTTAATTAAAATGAAAATTAAAAATTCTCTTATCTGTAGAAAGCTACATTATCAGCGAGTAATATAGGCTGTATTTTTTGACTTTGACAGTAACTTAAAGACATCAACACGAGCGAAGCCGTGCATCAAAGCTAAGTAAATAAAAAAAGACCCTTTGACGCAATAGTTCATTTCGTCGAGGTCTATACTTTGTCCAACTTAAATATGCAGTACAGGACTTATGGGAAAACTTTTTCAAAATCAGTAGCGTGCCATAATTTTTCACCATAATGAATTGAAAGAATTCCTGTGTAAAAAAGTGCATACTTGCTCATGAAATTTCGATTGCATCTGATATAGATCCCAAGACCACGACCACAGTTGAGCACGCAATGGATTGGCCAATTCTTTTCAACCTTCTTTCAAACATTCAGAGTTACTTTTGTCAATTTGGTAACTCGTTGCATTTTTTTTTCCTAGAGCTTCTGTTGAGAAATTTTGATTTTGAAGCTTATAAAAAAATTCAATGAAGAGAGTTATCATGGAATATTTGTTTTGATCTTTTCCATTTTGTTTAATGTGTGGAAAATGCAGTTACCTACAAAAATGTGTTTTTTAAAGAAGTTTGTTGCGTAGATTTTCGTAGTGGTCGTTCGGTTTATTTATGTTTGGTGAATGTTTTCTCGTAGCGCAAGGATTATTGATATTTCGTGTACCAATATTTCTGTTCTGATTTTAATTGTTGAATTAATTTGAAGTGAAATTAATATGAAGTAAAGTGTTTTTAAGTGAAGTGTTGTACATTTTTTTAAATGTTAAAAGCAAAAAAGAAGCCACTATTATTATTATTATTATTATTATTATTATTATTATTATTATTATTATCTTTATTGTTTTTTTTTTTCAGAAGAATACAAACTTAAAGTTAAAAAGATATACAAGCATGGCCCTAAGCCGTCTGCCGACTAGCCACTAGCAGATATTCTTTTCGGTGCCTATTAATCTTTGTTTTTTTTTTAATTTATATAAAGATTATAAGTTTGTATTTAATTTTTTATAAAAACAAATAATGATACAAATTTGATCTAAAATAAGTAGATAGGTATAAAAGGTAACCCTACATGTTATTCTAAGTTTTTTTCTACTTCCAAACGCTAACTGCGGCAACTCTGAGAGAGTTTTTGTTAGAGTAGTGCGTTGCGTAGTGCCTTATGGAAAACAAACGATTGCGAATGAGAGAAGCATCCCTATATTCTCTGTACTGCATACTCAAAAAAAAAAAAAAAACAAAGTACATATACTTATGTACGTTGGTATTCATATATTCCAGTCGAAATAGACCAAAAGATAATTTACATTAATTCCAAATAAGCAAATTTTGTATACACTTGAATACGTCATTACAAATGCTATGTCAAAAATTTCTGTCAATCCCGCTTTTGCGTTGTTTTTTATCCGAGGCCAAAATTCACATTTTTTCCATTGGGTGAGTATTTCAAAACAAATATTATGAATTCGAAAACGGACTTTTCCTAAAATAAACTGATTTTATTTTCTAATGGTAGGTTTTGGTTGATGTAGGGACGAGACTAGGTTTCTCAGTAATTTTATTATTCTATACCATCTTCAGTTTTAAGGTTTACTCAATTTTTTAAATGTCATAAGTGTTGCTTTTGTTTTAAAATAAATTATTTAAAGTAAAATCAAAGTATGTCTTAGATTTCAAACCAATTGAAGAAGATCCATTTTAAATCTTTTTCGATTTAACATGGTCACCACTTGTTTTTAAATTAAACTTTATAAATGTCTTTAAATAGCTATAATCTTATCAGAAACATTTTATCTTAACAAAAATAAAAAAAAAACAATACATTAAATTGCGCGTCTCTAGCAACAAACGAAATTAAAAATGTTCATTATGTCAACCAATTATTTTATTACGTGACAACCACGAGGTTTTTATCATAATTTGAATTTCCATATGGCTACATATTCATTGAGAGAGAGAGAGATTCAAAAGAATTAGCACCTTAATTAGCTTATAAGGGAGCTTCTGCGGAAGCGACACCTAATATCTGTTTCCAAGATCTCATTCCAAGAAAAAATGTGATCACGGCGATCAAAAAGTCAAAAAGGGCAATAAGAAGAATTTACGACGATTTTCCGAAACCCTCTTTTAATTAATTAATAAAAACCAAAGCCTCAGAGTTGAATTAACACTGATGAACACACCAAACAACACACAGTCCCTCGCTCTAAGTTATCATGTGGTAACAATACCATAACTTTTCCAGTGTCACATAAGTTTTACAGTTTATTGCATCAGTGCGCTCATCCTGAGATTCAAATTCACTGAGATTCAAATTCACGTTGTGTGCTTATAGGTGTAGACTGACGTATAATTGGCCGCGAAGACGTTTCAATAGACGCGGAACTTATGTAAAAGAAAATATTTTAGTTTAAGGCCCGATTAACCGCAATTAAGGGCACTTTGTAGGGAAAACAAACATGGCTCAGTTTCGTGTTCGAAATAAAATATTTGAGTTCATAATTTTCAATGACACATCATGAACCATGAAGGGTTGGATGAATCATGATCCCCTCAATTTATAGGAGCATTATATTTCTAAATACTGTGCTATTCGCCGAATGATTAACGGGTTTTTTCTGAATTGTGAAGGGAATCATGTGGATTGATTTAAGAGCACCCGCTAGTAATTTGTATTTTCGGGAACAACCAGAAAATCAGCGTACGAAATCAATTTTGATACAAATGGCTGTATACGATGCCCATGTTGTCGGTGATGCGCTGTCAATAAACCATGTAACAGGATATTATATAGCTGCTACTGAAGAAGATGTTTTTAAAAAAATGTGAATGGTAATAACTATTACCAAGGGAAAATACTCAGACTTTCGTGATTAAAATACTAATGCTTTTGTAAGTCCATTATGTTTTAATAATGATCACTTCTCAAGTGGTCACACAATTCTGGGAACAAGAAGGACATCAACGTTGTTCCTTTATGAGAGCATCAATTTAAGAAAACACTTATTGCATAGCATTCCTTTTTACACATACTTAAATATGTGACCGAGAGGATATGATGATAATTGGCGCCAAGGAGGTTTTCTTTATACCAGACATAGTGTCATCTTACAGGGGCGAATGCAAATGGTTCGTTTGTTATTTCTCTGTGACATCGGTACAAACATGTGTTTGCTTTTTTTTATTTAAAAATAAACGTACGTACCTGCAATTTAACTAATTCAGGGTATTCTGATGCTAGTTTTGCTAGTTCTTGGTAGTTGGCCTTTGCGGATGAAACGACCCATTCTTTTCCTTTTGGATGGGAAAGTGTAACTTCTGGTGTCATTTTTTCTTCGATAACCTTTGGAAAAAAATATAATTTGTACAAATTTAAAAATTCACATGAAATGCTAAGTTTAAGAAAAAGAAACAAGTTCATTTATTTTAGATTTTCTACAACTGTGATACCTTCTATTGATCTTTCACCGTAAAGTTTTTGCGCTTCAAGATCTCAAATATGAACTAAATGGTAACATTCAATTTGATAATAGAACTTTAATAAAAATTTCTTGTCTTTAATTTTTTTAAGGTAGGACATAATTTGTATTTACGATTTAACTTTTGAAACGAAATTTATTTTAGACCCTCTGGTCCGCAAAATGATGTTCTTGATCCCCAATTACATTTCAAGAAATTAAGGAAGCATTGTTCAGCTTAGAAATTTAGATATTGAAAAAAGCAGTGAGCGAATTCTTTTTTCTTTTGAAAACATGGTAAAATTCCCTTTTGAACACTCCGAAAACGTCAAAATTAGTTGAAGTAGTCAAGGTTTTACTAAACAGAAAATACAATTTAGTGCTAATTTTGACTACCCGTTGCGCATGTTAACCATTTACGTGTGGCGTTCAGTTGCTGGTAATGGTTTTCGGAAGTTGATTTAAATTGTTATTAAAATAGGGGCTAAGTATGGCGAAAATTAAGATGTTGAGAATTTACTTCCGGACCCAACTAGTATTTCCCTTAAAACGATCAAAAAACGTGAAATAAATCAAATTATTCAAGAAGGACAAACTGATATATACAGGGTGATTGGTTTAAGGTGCGCCAAAAAGCTTGAGCGTTTAGGTGGAGTTAAGACAAGAAAAAAATCTAAAACATTGACTTAAATCAGAAAAAAAATTTATTAAAAAACAGCGGTGAATGATACAAAGCCTTGTTATATTTTTTTTGAAAGTCAGAAAACTACTCTTTTATTTAATTTTTAAATTAAGTTGTTTAAGTGAACAGTTTTAAAAAAGTTAATTTTCAAACTCAAAATTTTGAAAAAAAAACTAAAAACAAAATTTTTAAACAAATTTTTTTCAAAATTTTATGTAATTAACTATTATTTTTATTTTCAAAATTTAATGCTCTTATTAATTTTTAGTCAAAAACAGAAAACCGGATGCCAAAATGTATCTTAGTTTTTGAGGAATTAAAAAAAAATTAAAGTAAAACTAGTAAGTAAAGTAAAAAGTTAATTCGTTTTTTTTTTATTATTTAATTAAAATCGGATGGTATGTAATAAAAAATTAAAAAGGGATAATTTCCTACTTAATAACTGACCTGAATAGGTCAAATTTGGGAAAACCAAAAAAAAAAAGTGTTTTTCTTGGAAAAAAATACTTCTAGTTTTTCTTAATTTCTCAAAAATTAAGATACATTTTGGCATCCGGTTTTCTGTTTTTGACTAAAAATTAATAAGAGCATTGAATTTTGAAAATAAAAATAATACTAGTTAATTACATATAATTTTGAAAAAAATTAGTTTAAACATTTTTTTTTTAGTTTTTTTTTTCAAAATTTTGAGTTTGAAAATGAATTTTTTTAAAACTGTTCACTTAAACAACTTAATTTAAAAATTAAATAAAAGAGTAGTTTTCTGGCTTTCCAAAAAAATATAACAACGCTTCGTATCATTCACCGTTGTTTTGAAATAATTTTTTTTCTGATTTAAGTAAATTTTTTTGAAAATTGCCCTCCTGCCTAAACGGGGGGAAATAGACCCTACTCCCATACGATTTTTTTCTTGTCTTAACCCCACCTTCACGCTCAAGCGTTTATTTTTTTTAATTTTTTTTTTTAAATTTTGAGTTTGAATATTAATATTTTTAAAACTGTTCACTTAAACAACTTAATTTAAAAATAAAATAAAAGAATAGTTTTCTGGCTTTCCAAAAAGATATATAGCAAGGCTTTGTATCATTCACCGTTGTTTTTAAATAATTTATTTTCTGATTTAAGTCAACTTTTTAGAAAATTGCCCCTCCCGCCGGAACGGAGGGAAATAGACCCCCCTCCCATACGATTTTTTTCTTGTATTAACCCCACCTACACGCTCAAGCTTTTTAGTGCACCTTATACCAATCAGCCTGTATAGTATCGGATTTATGGGCTGATAAATTTACAAAACGAAATATTTTGTGTGCCACTTTTCATTATGTAAAAAAATAGTTCTCAAAATGAAATCCATGGACTTCGGAAAGTCTATACGGGTGAAAATATTCTTTGCAAGATGAGAAGAATTCCTTATGAATTAGATGTCCTGTCCATAGTACTGACAAAAATATTTTTGCGACAGATAGAGGAGCGAACATTAAAGTGCTTTAAGAGAGCATATAAACTGCGCTAACCATTTATTCGCTAACGTTTTGGATTCTGCGTTTGATGCTACGATAGAATTGCGAACAACAATCGAAAATTGCAGGAAACTTGTTAACTTTGTATATCCGCTAATAAATCGACTTTAAAAAAAATTTCGATATTGGAGAAGAAGATTCCATAGCCATTTCCAGTTTGAAAACAAATATTTCATCACAATCTAAAAATGGATTCCAAATTTAAGTGTGTATACAAAGCTTGTTTTTTATATCCACCGACAAATTCAGTGCAAAAATAAGATGTAATTTCTGATATTAAAGATTTTTGCGTCGAAGAAATTATTCCATAACAATTCAATAGAAATGCAAATTTTACCATCTTGTTCCAGTTCAACACCACAAAACCAAGTCCACATGGCCCCAATTTTAGGAGAACTTGATTTATTTTTTGCAGAATTATAGGATGCTAGTATGCATTCATTTCCAGAATCTGTTAATGATGAAGTGGAAAAATATTCCCACGTAAGGATTCCCCTCGTCACCGACTTCGATGTTTTACTTTAAAACAGAGTATCCAAATCTTTCAAAATTTGCAACAAAAATTCTCTCTATTCCTGCAAGCTGTGCTGCTTCCAAGAGAGTTTTGTCTTTAGCAGGTAATATTATATCTGATGAGAAACGAAATCGTTTAGCTCCAAAAACGGTGGACAATATACTTTTTTTTAAATTCTATATAATAAAGAAAATGAACAATTTGTACCTTCCTACATAAATAATGTTAAAATTAAAAAAACCTACTCGTAAGTTTTAAATTGTTTTATTTATCTAATGAAAAAAGGGTACGTAATTTTCATAAAAATTGATAATGTGTTAAAATTATTTCTAATTTCATTGTCTTGGAGCCAGCACAAATATTTTGATTTTAGTTCATTTTCGTTACGAGCTACTTGAATCCATTCATAACCATGTGAAACACTGACACTCTTCACTGCATATGTAAATAAACTATACTTTGTCCTTTTTGAATGTGCAGTACAGGAAAGATAGGGATATTTGTCTCTCTTTCGCACTATTTTGCATTCCATAAGTTACTATACTCTTCTAAAAGCTCTCTGAGGGTTGCCGCAATGAGCATTTTGAAGTGGGAAAAATTGCAAGAATAATATATAGGGTTAACTATCTACTTTTGTTTAACCTAAATTTGTATCTCTATGTTTTTTATAAAAAAAAATATATACGGCATATTTGAAGAAGATTTTCAAAGATAACGACTTGACCGATTTTATTCAAATTTGTTTTTTTTGTCCAAACTAAGTATTCCTAAGAAAATGGTATTTAGCATATTTGGATGAATATTTGTTTAATGAAATAAAACCTACCCTACCTACCACACAACGATATAACACTCGCATCCGTGTTAAAAAACTGATTTTTAATAGATGAACAAAAAAACACTCTGTTTCAAGACAGTACGACATTTTTCAACGTCTATCTACGAGTATTGGGTCCATTATTATTGTGACACCAACAATATAATGAATATAATTTCTACAAAATGCGTCCTCAGCTTTGAATTTATTTGTTTCTAAGGATCAGAAACTTGTGTGAAATACCTCTGCGGGCATACTACCTGCCAAACGTAATTATATTTATGTGCATATTGTCATTTGTAGAACATACTCCAAATATGGGTCATATATCTTAACCCCCTGCTCATGCTAGAATTTAATGCCATAATTAAAGACCTAATTATGTATATTCGTTTTAATGGTGCATTATCATCCCTTTACGAGCTTGAATCGAGATTTATATACGATTTTCTGTCGCACAGTGCGTTGCGTCGTATATACCTATATAACAGTACAAGTTCCTTGGGAGTCGTCTGCAAATGTGCCCAGAGAGCGCTCTTGTTAAAATCCATAAAGGAGTTAAACATGTGTGGTTATTATTTATGGGCATTTTTAGAACTAATTATCAAACTTCTACCTATTACCTTGTTGGCACACGTGAAAACTTTTCGCTGTCGAGCATTCGCCAGGGTGTATACTTTTGACTCGATGATAATGGTAACTGCTGCCATTGCCAAAGGCATTGGCAATTTTAACAGTTTTTCCTTTTTTTGTTACATCGCCATCGTTTTTATTTTATTTTTTTTTTTTTTTTCAGGACATAGTTGAAGTAGGGAGATACAAGCAGGATTACCACATTGAGAAAGTTGCTTATTGTGTCGTTTACTTAATATGCCACGTGTGGAATATTTACGGTGCTTGACTTTTTAAGCATCTTTTTCTTTTTGAGATGTACTTTTAAGGAGATAATTTTGTGCTAATCTAACTATATAGAGATGTTGTAAGTTACAACAATGTGGGTTCATTATATTTAGAAGTTTGGTATTTAGGGTGTGGTATGTCTTTAAGGGTTAATTATGAACTTATGGTTGGGCAGAAACATTCAAACACAAACTTGGACAAAGAAAAAGATGAATGAGTCAATGCTAATAATGCTCTTGTTAATCAAAAAAAAAAAAACGTTTATGAAGAGAGTCTCTAATACCAAAAACCTGAGTTAAGCACCTAAAATCTGCAACGCACGACTGATTCACGGCCATTATCGATACTTAAATATTTATGCTCAACATTAAACCTTAAAGTGACAATTTATGTAGAGGAAAAACTACTTTCTACATAAGAATTTATGTCAAACATCAATGTTTCAGCAAATGGTCCTTACTTTTTGAGATAATGGTTAAATACTGTAAAAAGTCGAAATAATATAATCAATTTAAGTCAATTAAGCTTTAAAGGAAACACGTTAAAACCGAGGGGTTTGTCACGAAAGAAATCACTTGACCACTTATACTTGCAATCATTTAAAATCACGTTGAAATCGGATGCAATCACTATTTCAAGTGATGAAATTAAAAAAATAAATGTTGGTTAATCGATAACCAACAAATGATTTTTTGCAATCATCAAAAATATTTGAAATTACTTTAAGTTTTTTTTGCAATCATGCGCCATAATGAAATCACGAATTGAAATCATAATGAAATCACTTGAATTAATCCCGTATTTTCTAATAACTCAAAGTAGTGCGACAGTTAAATTACCAAATTAACAACCCAGAAAAAGAATCAAAACAAATCGAAAATTTTAAATGATGAGTAATGGAAATAACTGTCGCTTTTTTGTCGTAAAGACTTCATGGAACTAAAAATATGACGCTATTTTTTTTTTTATTTTGAAGTAGGCCCTTATTACGGTTTGCGAGTCGAACGTTCGAATCGAGGCGAATGGTTTTGCGAATGCTTTACTTTGGTTTAAAGCGTAGCAATTCGTTTCATTCGCGAACCTTTATTTGTTTGACTCCCCGCCTCTAAGTGTTGAGCAATCATTGCAAGGTTGCCATATCAATTTTTAAGTAAATTAGAAAAAAAAAATTCAAAATATAACGGAGCATTTTTTAAAAAATGTATTTTAAATTATTCAGAATTAAAAATTTCATTGCTTAGCGTATACATTTTTTTTTAAATAATCGCGTTAAATAAGTAAAATTTTGGTCGAAATTTGAAATAGTGTTTTCTGAAATTCTTATTTTTTTAGATTTTTAAACTTAAAAAGTATGTCAAATTACGCAGGATCTCATTAAGCTTAGCCAAAAATTTAATTTTTTAATATAATTTTGTTAAATTAATAAAATTTTCGGTCAAATTTAAAAAAAGTGAATTTTTTTAATTTATTTTTTTAAACAAATTTTTTTAGTGAAATTTAGGTGATTAATATAAAATTTCTTTTTATAGTTTTATAAACATTTTTTTTTCGTAATTTGAACTCATTTACAGGCTTTTGCTACAAGCCGTTAATGAAAAATTAAAATTATATTAAAAACAAACCTTTGAAATATACATTTTATATAATAGTTTTTTTTTATATTCAACTAACGGTACATTGCACAAACTTCAAACGTACTTTAAATGACGCAAAATTAAATATAACATTCCAACAAATATAATTTGGTTATATGTATATAATGCATTCAAATTATTAAAATTTTGGGTCAAATCTAAACAAGTGTAAGTTTTGTTATTTTGTATTTTTTGTTTTAAGAAAATTATTTTTATAATTAATAAGAAGAATTGAATTCAATTCTTCATGATTTGAGTTTATTTTCAAGTTTGAGCTATAAGCATTTGATGAGAAATTAAAATTATACTAAAAGAACATTTTAAAAAATGCATTTTTTCATGCATTTATTGTTTTTATATTTAATTAACAGTACATTGCACAAACGTGAAAAGTATTTTTTATTGACGCCAAATAATATTAAGCATTTTTAAAAATATAATTTTGTTATATGTTATACAGTTAAATTAATAAAATTTTGGGCCAAAGCTAAAAAATGTATTTTTTTTTAATTTTTTTATAACAGTAATAATATTATTCACTAAAAAAAGTTTTTCAATTTTGTGTATAATTGAATTAACCGTACTTTGAAGCATTTTGCAAGCTTGCGTCGTGAGTACTTCAAGAAAAAATCAAATTTTATTAAAAACAAAGCTTTTTAATTTAATTGTATATAAATACATATAACATTAGGTATATATTTATTGAACGGTACTTTGGAAACCTAAAATAATTTTTTTTTTGACGCAGAATTAAACTATCCATAGGCTACCATAAATTGTTATTTGCATAATGTCGTTAAATAAGAAAAATTTGAGCCAAATTTAAAAAAAATTAAATTAAAAAAATTATTTTTCTATTTAAAAAAAAAAAACAAGATTTTCTGAAGAAATCATTTCTTAATAGTACCTACATACATTTAAGATTATTTATTTTACAAATCTAAGGGCCACTCTTTACAGCTCTGGTTAGATTTAACCGTTTGTTATTTAAGCTGGTAACCATAGAAATACATACAAAAACTATGTTTAAAAACTGAATTAACCAATGATTACAAAAAACCAGAGCTGAAAAGAGTGGCTTTAAGTATGTTAAAACCTGAGTGAACCAACATCCATTTCCATTTTTTTTTTTTCAAAATTGACTTTTTCAGCATTTTTTTACGAAAAATAAATAAAAAGCTCACACTAAAGTAATGTTATTTATACATAGCCACCGCAATTTCATCGTGTCCATCGTACAATGGGTAGCGAGTCGGACGGGAAAATCGTAGGTATGCGGCTCTGGAGGCCCGGCACCACTTTACTATACGTACAGCTTAAGATCTTAGGTTCATCTGCCGTGCGTCCAAACTTTAGACTTAGGAGCTTGCCTTCCCATCTTGATCTCCATTCTAGAAGTAGCTATTTGAACTTAACACCTTGACCCATCAATTTCATATTTAATTAATTTTAAATATATTTAAAGAAAAACCCAACGATGATTTATGATTAAAAACAAATTGTTAAACGAAAATTGCCACACAATTTACAAATGGATATTTGTGCGTATGTACACAAAGAAAATACTTACTCATGGTTCATATGAATGTCGGTCGCTGCATGAAAAAGAGAACCTTTTTCGCCTACGTCAACGAATGAAGGTGCTACATCATTCCTGGCAGCGGTAATTGGATTTATTTTTTAATCAAAGACATTACACACGGTGAAATAGAAAAGAAAAACTTCCATTTATCAAATCATAATATAACGGAACTAGGCGCCACATATAACAAAAGATCCCCAAAATAAATTGAAATTAACCCAATCGTCTGATATGACTCAGCAAATATATGAAGGTATATTAAAAACAAAAAAACATTCATACCTAAGTACTCATATATTGATTGATTGCCAGCGGAATGGATGTATCTATATACACATACTGAAGGTATGCATCCCAGCTAAAACATTTCATAAAAATCGTTAAGACAACACAGGTTTCAGAGCTGTCGTCTATATAGTTTGTACCGTTGCCGCGGTCTAAACAGACATTGTATGACTTGTATGAGATTGATGTACCTTTGTCGCATCGTTATAGATTCGAAAACTTCTATACACGTGATGATGCATTCTGTTGTATCTTTTTGGGAAAACAAGCTGAGATGTATAGGCTTTTTCTGAAACTACTGCCAGATCGGACGGTGGCAATGAAGGCTGCATGAAAAAGCTGAGGAGCATATATTCTACCGATGTGTGGTTTAACCAAACAATGTCGTTCATTTTGAGTGCACTGAGCACAAATTGCAAGGCTGCTATATCTGCAATTTGATTGCATTTTCTGTAGAGGTTAAATACAGTTTCCAAGGCACCGTGTATATACGCGTGCAATACCAGGAGATCCCTGGAAAATATCCGCAATACTGCATCACTCCAGCGAAGCAGAACAGTTTAGCTGAGCCCCATCCATTTTGAATGAATATCCTTGCAACTCAGTTTGTGATGGCGCTATTAACATAGAATTGCATTTTACCGTCGTTCTATGTACTTTGGCATTGTCTTTATGTGAATTCTATCTATATGTTACCTGAATGCGTTCGGAAGAGGTGAGTGCCACGAAAAACATCTCTATCCTTATAGTTGAGAGCCAGTGACAGGTTAACGCTATATGCACACAAATGAGTTTTACTTTGAACCAAACGAGGACATATAGAACGGCGGACGGACCATGTCTCCAATATCAAGCACTACAAGGGTATTGTTATGCAGAACCTTCCTATGGTGCAGCTGGTAGCAATTGTCAGCCAACTTGGATGTTTCTCATTTTATTTTATTAAAAAGCAGTTTATACGTACGTATACACAAACTATATCTGTGTGTATATACCTTATACTGTTTACAATGGAGGCTTTAAAAACAACTCTCTCAAAATAACATGAATGAAAATCTTTACAAGACCGCCTTTAATTTGTTTGATATTTATCCATATAGGTATTACATAATACAACCAGATTATAATCTTTAAAAAGTATCTTCAAATAGTTTACCAAGTTTTCTTTTAAATTTTTCAAACCAAATAAAACAAAAAAAAATTAAGTTTAAATAATAATTATATAAACTTATACAGGGTGAGTCATGAGCAATGCGACAAAATGCTAGGGCGTGTAGGTTGCGTTGAGACAAGAAAAAAATCGTATGGGAGGGGGGGTGTATTCCCCTCCGTTTAAAATGGGAAAAAAATTATTTAAAATCAACGGCTTCATTCACAATGCTGTGCGATACGTTTTTGAAAAGCCAATAACTTTTTCTTTCATTCTGTGTTTAAATAAATCTATTCTAAGAAATAGTTTTTGAAATATTAATTTTCAAAGTCAAAATTTTGAAAAAAAAAATTGAAAAAAAAATTTCAAATTCATTTTTTTCAAAATTTTACGTAATTAAGTGCTAATTTTAATTTCAAAATTCAATGCTGTTATTAATTTTAAGTCTAAATAAGAAAACCGGATGCAAAAATTTTATGTCGTTCTCAAGAAATTAAAAAAAACCAAAACCACCTTTTTCTAAGAAAAACATTTATTTTTATTGTAACGAAGCAATTTAAGAAGCATTAATCTTAGTTTTTTTAGTTTTTTTTATTTCTTTTATTTTTACTATGTTTTTTATTGGAAGTACTTATAAAAAATTCTCGATATGATCTCCATTGTTTAGAAGGCATAGATTATATCTCCTTGTAATGGCTTCACATAAGTTTATGCTTGACAAATTTTCCTGCAATTTGACTCCAGCGACTTCAATTCGTTCCTTCAGTTGTTCCAATGATACTATTTCCACTTCGTAAACATAATTCTTCATAAATCCCCATGCATAGAAATCTAGGGGAGTTAAATCTGGTGACCTAGGCGGCCATTCCGTGGGGCCCCTTCTTCCGATCCAACGGTCACTAAAATGATCATCCAGCCAGTTTCTCACCTGTAAGCTGTAGTGTGCTGGAGCACCATCTTGTTGGTAGATTAAAGTATCTGCTATAACCAATGGAACGCTGTCTAATAAATCGGGTAAAAGGTCTCGTAGGAATTGCAGGTATGGTTCTCCATTAATAATGGAATTCAAAAACCGGGGCCCGATCACAGTGTGTCCAACAATACCAAGCCAAACATTACAACTAAAGCGGTGTTGTGATTTGTTTTGTTTTTTTTTGTGTGGATTGGCGCTACTCCAATAATGTAAATTGTGGAAGTTAGTAACCCCATCCCTAGTAAACTGTGCTTCATCCGTCCAGAATATTCTTCTAAAATAGTTTTGTTCGGTTTCATTTCTAAGTAGTAATGTTCTACAAAATTCGGTTCTCAATAACTTGTCGTTTGAGGTGAGTTCCTGAACAGGCGTAAAGTGGTACGGGTGTAAATTTTCCGCCCGAAGTACTCGACATGCTCTAGATTGGGACACTCCAAGCATAGTGGATATCCTTCTTGTACTGACGGAGGGATTATTTCGGACTAAATCCAGAATTCTTTCATCTAAGATTCTTGACTCATCAGAAACTGGCCTTTCGCTTCTTCGATGCTCCAGCACTCCATGATCTCTTAGACGTCGGTGGATTCTTGGAAACGTGCTATGATGGGGACACCTCCTATCGGGATATCTTTCAGCGTACAGTCTTTCGGCTTCACGACTTCGACCATTAGCTAAACCGTAGCAGAAATGCATGTCCGTTAATTCTTCTCGGGTGTATGAGCTTGACATCGTTACGTGTTAATGAGTTAATATTCAAATTTGAAATAATTACTAAGCAAAACTGCAATGCCTTTTATTTATCTTGAGTTGCAATTTTCTTTTTTTTTTCATTAAAAAAATGCGATTTTATTGTCCCTATTGTCCCCATAACAGGTAGAACCCATGGGCTGCGGGCAGGCCAAGGCAAAAATATTGACAGGTCAGTTTTCAGAAGTTATCAATGAAAATAATATTAATCCAGGGTTATTCCAATACTATTTAATTTTATTACGTTCTCATAAAACTCTAATTAAAAAAAAAGTAAAAAAACTAAGATTAATGCTAAATAAATAAATAAATTGCTTCGTTACAATAAAAATAAATGTTTTTCTTAGAAAAAGATGGTTTTGGTTTTTTTTATTATTTCTTGAGAACGACATAAAATTTTTGCATCCGGTTTTCTTATTTAGACTTAAAATTAATAACAGCATTGAATTTTGAAATTAAAATTAGCACTTAATTACGTAAAATTTTGAAAAAAATGAATTTGAAATTTTTTTTTTCAATTTTCTTTTTCAAAATTTTGACTTTGAAAATTAATATTTCAAAAACTATTTCTTAGAATAGATTTATTTAAACACAGAATGAAAGAAAAAGTTATCGGCTTTTCAAAAACGTATCGCACAGCATTGTGAATGGAGCCGTTAATTTTAAATAATTTTTTTCCCATTTTAAGTCAGTTTTTTCGAAAATTGCCCCTCCCGGCTAAACGGAGGGGAATAGACCCCCCCCCCTCCAATACGATTTTTTTTTGTCTCAACGCAACCTACACGCCCTAGCATTTTGTCGCATTGCTCATGACTCACCCTGTATAATATATGTATATACAAAAGATGAAAATAAAAATAGAAATAAACTAAAGAAATAATAAAAATAAGAATAAATATAGATAGATACCATATATTTGAGAAATACAAGAAAATCGTCTCCTTAAATTGGTTGGTGAGACAATTGTCTGCAATTCGAGTGGAAGACTGTTCCATAATCGAAGAGCAGCCATAATCAGTCGCAAGCCCCTCGGTGACTGGGCATATTGCAGAATTTCTCCTAGATTCTCAGGAAACTTTATCTTATGTTGTGAAGACTGAGATGACGTTGCGATATTTCAAATATTTATCTAAGCTCAGATCCCACAACGAAGAATTAATATTAGTCACACTAACATGTCTTGGGATATTGTGTATAAAACGTAAGCAGTCGTTAAAAGCTACATTTAGCCTACGCTTGGATTGAAAATCCAATACCGGATATACCGAGCAGATAAAAGTAAAGAACGGACTCAAAATATGTGATGAAGACCTGAGAGACCGTAGGCCAAAAGAAAATCCCCATATTAAATACGCCGAATAAGTTAGTACTAAATTACCACACAAAAGAAAAACAGAACCTTAAAAAATTATATAACTATATTTATTTAAAAATATACGGCAAGTATTAATCTCAAAATTAGACATCCAATTAAAATTTAAAATATTTATTTATTTATGTCCAGCAGCACAGAAATATTTTAAAGATAATTTCAGATGTGCGTCACAACTTTGAAATTTCAAGAGTTTAACTTTAACTATTGGATTTAGTCTTAAATTTGTTTTGCAACTAAAAATTTTTCGCACGATTATTAAAAAAAAAACCTGCAATGCTAACTTGACAGCCAAGCACTACCACCCTCTAAAGCAGTGCTGGTCCGAGGGGGTTGTGACCCCTTACCGACATACTTTTCTCGTAAGTACCAAACGGATCTCTATGATATATAGGGTGTTTCCTAATTCGTTTTCAGGACTTCGGGGCATGATTTTTGGGAAGTTATTACTAATGATAGAATGATTTTCTGGAAAAAATTGAACCCAAAGTCAAAAAATTAGCATGGGCAGGAAAAATGGAACAGACTAAAAACATGGACATCTTCAAACTGAGATCAAACTTTTTTAAACGTTATTACAAAGGCTAGTATTTCTTCCAAAAATAAAATCCTAAACGATGTTTCTATTATTTAGCACTAGCGAGGTATCCGTTCGGAAGAAAATTTTGTCCGATTCGTAAGTAGGAGAATTTTCAATCGAGGTATCCGTTCCGAAACACATATCGGAGAAACTTACGATAAAATTAAACTATTGATGTGCGATACAAAGCGTTGATCAATTAATCGTTTGCAATTGGAGTTCCAATCTGAAATCATTTCCGATCTGAACTTCTTCCGTGTCCATCTCAAGGACTATGAAATTATGAAATCATTTCCGATCTGAACTTCTTTCGAACGGATACGTCGCTAGGGCTGATTAGTAATCAGTTCGCCCGAACTACATTACCCCCGAAATAATTGACATTTCACTTTTCGTCTATTGTGAATGTTCGGGCGAAAATTGTGAATTTCCGGGCGAAATCAATTAATGTTCGAAAAATTCCCCTGATTGTTATCAATTATTCCGGGCGAAATGCGATGCGATCAACAGGTAAAATGTTCACTTATTTTTTGAAGGCGAACGAGTGAAAAAGTTGTGAATTGCAAGACATTTGTTTATATTTCGTCAGCTCAAGTATAACAAAACGCTAATTTGTATTATTGTTTAAATCTGTAAAACATTAATGTACTGAAATATTATATTTTCAAAACATTTAACACCAAATCATCCCTTAAAATTGTCTCCGAACTGCCCTTTTGAAAACAAACAAATAAATATTATTTGCTACTAAACACATATGTATTTATATTTAAATATCGTATGAATTCCTTTGATTTTGTCAGGATTGATCGGAAGAGTTTACTGTTTTCATTTCATGAATCAACGAAGTAGCTCTTTTTGTGGTTTATTGTAGGTACCTACATACAAGGATGTGATTATTTAACTTTTAACAATTTACTATGATTTACTTTATTCACAAGTTGCAATATTCACAATCAATACACACCCAAAAGATTGTTTAAACAATTTAATTTTGCAATCATTTTTAAAAAACAACACAACACAACTATTGCTCTTCTTCTTAAGATCTGTCAAATCAGAAACTAGGTGTGTTCATTTATTTTTTCAAGTAAATTCTTGAACTTGAAGGAGTAAAAAATATTCTCTCAGAGAATGCATTTATTACAAAAAAAAATAATAGAAGATATTTTAGAAAGTTTTACTTAGTAGCTATTTAATTATAAAAATGCAAAATTCAAACCGAAAATATTTCAAAATCAAGATTAATGATGTTTTTTTGTTGGAAATGAAAAACAAAACTGTCACAATTTGTTCCGGAGTAAATTAATGTTACTTTTAAGAAGTGCATAAACACGCCTCGCTTATCCGAAATGTCACTGTTGATTCGAAGTGAAAAATCATTCGGGCGGAGTTCCCAATAGCTTTTAAAATTTCGGGGGAACAGATTTTCGCCAGGCGAAATGTATTCCGGGTGAACTTCACAATAAGGCTGAATAACTACGCAATTACCGTTAACATGGGTCAAGGTACACCAAAGAAAGCTTTTTCTTAAATACCCGAAACATTATATTAAAATTGGAGATCCTTACTGTAGAACAATTTTTTTCTAAGAATCTAAAAATTTTTTGTTTAGGGATCAGAACAAAACCCAGAAATATATAAAATTTCAAAGTTTTATTTCGTTCATTGGAATCTGAAATTTTAATTTGAATACGGTGACGATGAAATAGCTCAATAGAATGACTGCACCCCCGAAGCATTGTTCATTCCCTCTAAAATAAAATAAAGGGCACGACTGGGTCGCACAAACTTGCTCTTGTGGCAAGTTACTTTCATGTTAAACACTGGAATATTCATTTTCCCAGTTTTTTGTTTTTAAAGATTTGCATATTTTGAAATATGGAATAAAAAAAAGATTTATATAAAAGACGTCAGCAAAATTCAATTACATGAAATTTCATCAAATTTGTTCATATTTTTTTTTGAGAAAAATAGAATTATCGGTTTTTGAGAAAAATTTTTTTTTTTCAAAAATCATTTTTTTTTTTAATTTTGTTTTGCAGTATTTTTCATTGGTAGTAGTTTTTGAATATTAAATTTCGTTGAAACCGTTGCAGTAGAAAACCTTCTTTTCTTCGGGAAAATGGAACAATAGAATAAAAAATGGAATAAAAGAATAAAAATGGAATAAAAAAACAAAAAAAACCTCAGGGTAAATTTTCTCCAAAAATAAATTTGAAGAAAATCCGCCCAGAATTAATGTGGGCAGCATGTTACAATATATGAGCGAGTTTGTTTAAATACAGGTTGGCGGTTCAATACACTCGAACCGGTACGGGTGACAGCTGGTTGTAAAAGAGTGCAATCTTTAATGATTTCGATAAAAAAGACTGCATTCATTGACTTCATTGATACTTCAACTTAAAAATTCACAATCACCATTAATTTAAAATCAAAATCAATTGAATGCATTCATTTGAGAATGCATGCATTCCTTGCATTGATTTGCATTCAAAGCATTCATTTGCAGTCCACTCCAGCATTCCTTCGCTATCCAGCATTCCTTCCCTATCCAGCATTCCTTTGCAGTCAAAGCATTCTTTTGCATTCTTTTGCACTGCATACGTACTTCAAAGGAATGCTTGGACTGCAAGGGAATGCTTGGAATGCAAACGAATGCAAGTAATGCATGCATTCTCAAATTACTGGATTCCATTGATTGCTGCAAAATGAATGGATGAAAATCATTTTTATTTCAAATGGATGGTAATTGTGAATTTTTGAAGTCTCAAATGAAGTCAATGAATGCAATATTTAAATTGAATCCAATAAAAGATTTTTAAAGATTGCATTCACACAAGATTTCAATCTTTTACAAGCCTGACGGGTGATTCTACAAAAAGTGGAATAAAATGCTCATAATATTGGCAATTTTTTTTTAAGAAGCTTGAAGTCGTACAAATTAGTTTTAGTTATATGTTGGAATGTCCTCTTGAAAGCGGCCAGTCAAAAAAATAAAAAAGATAGGTATCTACCAATTTTATGGCTGTTTTTTGAAAAAAGGAGGTACTGATAAAAAACAATTATATTTTATAATTTATCACTTAGGTATTTAATTAAAAATATGACTTTGTATTGCAATAGCAGAAACAACTGATTGATATCAGCATGTTTTAATGTGACAAGAAAGCATTAACTTGTATTTAATTGACTCTGAAAGTGCCATTTAAAACGTATGTTGAATCATCGATTTAAGATTGCAAAGCAAAACCCTTCAAAAAAATAAAAAAACAAATCTCAGACCTCGGGATATAAGTTTAGTTAATTTTTCCATGAAATTTCTAGAGGACTGAGATCCAGGGGACTGAGATTTCCATTCTTTTCAAGCCAAAAAACAATTGCATAGTATTTAAAAAAAAATAAAAGAAATAAATTATATTAAGTATGGTTTTACAATATTATAATGCTAAAAAATACGCCTGCTTATAATGATTTTTTTGTTGGTATACATCACCAGGGTACTGATAAACTGAATAGACAATCAACGACCTCCCTCACAAATGCCTTCTTCTCGCAAACAGATCAAGATACAAACACGATTTTGTTTTAAGAAGATTCGCTACTTAATAGTCCTTGAGATTGAAACTGGATCGATTTCGAAATTATCGATATTTTTGACGTTTTCTATCATCCAGGGGGATGGGACTGATAAGAAGTGCGAGTGATAGTCTAATGTTTTTTTGTTTTCAATAATAACAATTATTAAAAAAAAAATTATCATCTCATATAATCATAACAATTTCGTTTTATTTGAGGTTACAATGGTAGAGTTCTTTTCAGTGGCTGAACTGAAATAGAACAACGTCAATGAGGGTGCCAGGGGACTGAGAATTAGACACTTTGAAGAATTTTTGACACATATAGATTTCGATCAGATTTAAATTTATAAGAAAAAATTAATCTGAATGAATTCACTAGTTTCAAACTATTGTGGTGTGGGGCTACCGAAAATTCCATCTTTTGTACAATCACCCATACATAGCATTTATTTTTCATTTCAGCATGCCTGCCAGCTTATGCTGGACGTCATCGCTCATCTCTGAATCCATTGTACAAAAACATTTTTTCCTAACTTTCTACTCATTGAAAATAACTTATTTGGTTCTTAACAAGAATATTTTTTCCAGATAAACACACTTCAAACTTTTAAGCTAAAGCAGTCAGTCTGACAAATTTTAGGATATTTAAGAAAAAGGTCTTTTGGTCAATTATCCTTGGGGGATCTCTTCTTAATTCAACTTAGACTGGGTTCCTTCTTTCTTGTGAAATTCTTATGTGTTTGTAAAGTCAGCATTACCACTTTAAAATTTCAAAAGTATAACTATTGGATTCATTTTCGTAAATTTGTCGTAAATTTGTCGGGGAACTAAAAAAATTGTCGCGCGACTATTTTAGAAAATAACCCCTGGTAATGCTAACTTGACTGTCAAGTTAGCACTACCTCTGGGGTGGATTAAGTGTAATCGATAATTTAAAAAGACAATGGAAATAATTGTCGCTTTTTTGTCGTAAATAAGTTATGCAACTTAAAAAATTGTCGTGAATTTTTTTTTAAATAACCCCAAGAAACTTGACAGTCAAGTTAGCATTACCAGGGGTTAATTAAAAAAAGAAATTAGCGCGACAAATTAATCCAGTGTTAAACTTGTGAAATTTAAAAGTGGTAATGCTAACTGGACACACATAAAATTTTTGTGAGATTAACTAAATGTTTTGCTAATCTAACAATTTTGTTTTTGTTAATTTAACAAAAAAAAAATATTTTAATTAGCAAAATTTTTTCTGAAACAAAAATTTTGTTATAACAAAATATTTTGTCTTTAGAAAAAAACCATTTTGTAAATTCGTATATTTTGTGTGAAATTAACAAATATTTGTGTAAAATCAACATTAATTTTTGCTGTATCAACAGATGTTTGTTCATTTTACAAATTAATTTTATAGAATGCATTCTTTTTTGTAATATCTACAAAAAAATAACAAAACATTTTGTTTATTTGACACAGTATTTCTTCCAATATATTGTTTTTTGCCATATGTATTTACAAAACATTTTTTTGTAGGTACTGCAAAGTAGTTTTGACAATATAACGATCTCTTGGTTACAACCCCTAAACCAGTTTTTTTGTAAAATAATAATATCTAATAATAAAAAAAATCCTTTTGTAAAATTGTGTTGATTCAAAAGAAGGTTTTTGTTTGGCGTATATTAACAGAAGTTTTGTTGATTCAACCTTAATGATGGTTAATAGAACAGTGCTCCTTTTAACTAGTGGCAAAAGCAACACCTGTTGCATTTAAAAGCCAATGTGTCTTGCAGACACATAATAAAATATTATTATAAAAATTGCCGAAGTCTCTACTTTTCAAAAAATATTGAAAATTCTTCTTCTTTTTTAATTGAGAGCTTAACACAAACAACCGAAAATCACTTTTTGATGGGGATAATAATTCACACCAAAATGTGCTTCTCAACGTTGAAGAGCCAAGAGTCATAGAAAATTGAGCCTGTAGAATGCTCGTCACCCAGGGGTGGAACAGTCGATACAATTGAGTTTGTACCGCCACCCATTTAAGTCTCAGCGATGATTTAAATTTAAACGCTATGCCTAAAAATATTTGTGTTCATATTACAATTTTGCATTAAAACTAAAACCATTAATAAAAATTGTTCAATTGATTTTTAAATGATTACTTATTGCTTTTTATTTATATTTCCTTTTATTAACAATATATTATAATAATATTTTTTTACTTTTATATTTTATTTTCAAAGGATAAATAATTTCAAACATGAACCCTTATATTTACAAACCACACAAAAACCGAATTTTAAAACATCGATGCAAACCGAAGAAACATGAATCGGAATTACAGTTTTAATCAGATATTTTTACCTGAAGGCATGAGTGTCTGTCTCTTCATGTGTTGTAGATAGATACATACATACGTATACAACCTTACTCGCATTATTTAAATTGTAAAGAATTCCAAAAATTTGTATCTCATTAGTTGGTTTTGACAACAAAAGGAATTATATCCGAAATGGTGACATGAAGTTTGTATGTTAAGAAAAAAATACATCCAAGCTTTTTAATATACATATGGATAGGTATATTTAAGACTTACACAGTGAATGTTTCTGAATGAACCATGGCCAATGTATTAACTTTTCACGAAACTATACTACGACGAGTATACACACTGAGTAACTTACGAAGGACCCTCGCTAAACAATGCTATTTAGGCAAAGCAAAATGGCAGGTATCGTATATCCCTTAGCAACGGTACCGATGTGCTCCATCTACATTGATGTCCAAAGGGCAGCTTTCAATATTCAGTACAATGCAAAAACGGAACAACAACAAATTCTGGCCAAAGTTAGTAAAGGTTTGGTTAGCCGAGAAGGGAAGAGCGGAGACAGGAGGCTAAACGTGGAACATTTTGTACCTTTTGATATAAATTGAATGGTTTTTCGACTTGTTATAAATGTTACCGCTGCAGGGCACTTCTCCGACTATATATCCACCCATTTTGACTATGGCTTTCATTAAGAGGATATTGCGCCAACAAAACAGCCATTGTGTTTATAGTCCTTCTTATACTACCCTGCTGGTATTGGTAGGTGGGTGGTTGGGTGCTTGGCTGGGTGGGTAAATAAAAACGACATCGTAGAAGTCGAGTGTATCCATCCGTACGTTGAGGTTGTAGAAACACACACGAGCCCGCTCCATGCACTTAGTATAACCTTTCCCTGTAGGAAATGAAGGAACTCTAAAACACACAATGCCAACCCCCGCAACCATAACAAGCAACCACAAACTACACAGCGAATCATGTTCACTGTTATCCTTTTATATTTCTATACATATACTTTATATGGTTAGTGTCTTTATGTATATTTTTTTTTATTTTTCAACACATATTCCTTTCTAGTTTTTTTTATACCTTTGTCAACGAATATCACTTCAATAATTCCAGAACGAGATGTATAAATCAATTAACGTAATGTATAAAAAAAAAAAAGATATTGCTACCGGAATACAAAAAATTAACTAAAGCTTTAAAAACACCAACTATCTTATAGTGAAATACAACGCGTGATGTTTTACCGAAGAAGATACAATAATTACTGACAGATTCATTCATAAATATTAAACCCTTCGTGTGAACTGCAAAGATATACTTTTACGGGAGCTAAACCATCAATTAGGTGCTCGCGGTTCCGATACCCCCGGCTCGTCTTGGACTGGTACAGTTGCATACAAATCTTCATTTGCAATACGATATTTCTGAGAACAATTTATCATCATATTTCACGGACGAGAGTGTATTGACGTGTCTATTCGTTTGACGTTATAGTTGGTTTTATATGCTGAAACGATGGAACATGGTAGCTTGCATGTCGGTTAAGAGTTTTAATTTGATACGTTTTACATGATGAGGTGTAAATTGGTTTGGAAGGGAGGGGGGGGGATAAGAAATCTTAAGAAAAGGGTTTATTATTTGATTTATTATCCAAGACCAATGAAGATCGCAAAAAATGAGATTATAAAAAAATTTCAAGATAATTTTTACTAACACGAATCTATTGTTCATTCGGTAATGTTCTTCTCGATTAGCATTGTGTAATAATAACTTTATTTCATCTAAACTTACATGAATCTGGTTTCTAACACAGGAATATCATATAGATATGTATAACGTACGTAGTTAATAATAAGCTCTAGTTTCAGATATTTCTTTATTGAAATCCTTTTGTTTTTTAAACAAAAAGTTGGGCACCCCAAAATTATTCTGGTAACTTAAATTTGATCAGGACAAGCAAATTAATGTATTTATTTTAAGGCAAGCAAATTGATTTCCGTCAAGTTAGCATTACCACTAAGAAATTTTAAAGCTTTAACAATTGGATAAATTGTCTTGAATTTGTCGTGCAAATTAAAAAAATTGTCGCGTAAATATTTCAGAAAATAACCTCTGATAATAGTTGTAAAAAAATAAACAATAAAAAGACTAAAAATAGCCAAATTAAATATTATTAAGTAGAGTGTATATGAATGAAATTCAATTTTTAAGGTTTTGTGGCCTTAACTCCAAGTTTTGCGACCTCTGATAATGCTAACTTGACTCTCAAGTTAGCACTACCAGTACCACTACAGAAAACCACAGAAAAAAATTAAATGTAAAAAGGATAACGGAAATAATTGTCTCTATTTTTTCGTCAATAAGTCATGCAACTAAATAATTTGTCACGCAAATCTGAGCATTGAACAATCAACATTGACGATCTAACGATTTAACGATTTTTATTGATTTTCCGACGATGCTATGATCTCGAGTGAGATCACAACTTTCCTACTTCTCCACTTCACCTTGATCTGCTTGTGGGGTTCGCCGGGTTGACCTCAGAAAATGTCGGCAAGCTTCCCGGTTATGGGAAATGCTGGTGTCGCTGCATTTGTTTTTTTCCAGAAATTCTTGGGCCTCCCTCTCTTCCGCGATTGTACCGGAACGTTGTATGAAAGTGCCTTTTGGACGGAGTTCTCAGCGTCTCGTGACAGAACCAGCTGAGTTTGCTTATCAACGATGGTATTTTTTAAGTGAAGGCTTCTTCAGATCTTTTTACTTCGGATTTGATCTATAGCTTTGTTACTCCTGCTGTCATGCGAAGGATCTTCATCTCAGTAGCCGTCAATTTGCTCTCATATTTCTTGTACATTTTCCAACATTGTGAACCGTATTTGTAAGCGCTGGACGTACTTCTGCAGTGTAGAGCTTTCCTTTCAGCTTAGGAAACATTTTTCGGTCACGGAAGATGGCAGAGCTCTCACGCCACTTCATCCACCCAAGCTTACGCGATGGTTGATGGCGTCATCACAGGATACTTTATTGTTGATCATAGATCAAGTCAAATTATTTTTTAAGGAATCAAAATATATATAATGAAAAATAAATAGAATAATAAAAGAATGGGATACGTTTTCGTTATTGCTAACAATGCTCTTACCAGCGGATTGGTATGGTTGTCCGAATTGTTTGTTAGTCTTCTAGCTGCATTTACCAGGTATTTTTTAAAGTGGAGATTCTAGCTGCTTCGTAGAGTTGTTTGTTGCTGTAGTGCCTGTCTCTGTCGGTTAAACTGCAGTCCTGTGCGAATTTGTAGAATTTTTCTTTCGAAAACTCCCAGTTTCTGCATGCTGGTTTTGTTATTAAAATGGTAAACCATTAGGGAAAGCAGTAAGTTAAGATGGGCCTCAGGAAATGTTTTTAGAGAAGCAATTTTGTCTTCTGAGTAAGGCTGTTTCTCTTTCGTTATAAGGGATGAATCCCTTGTGGCGTGTTGCTTAAAACGTAGCTTCTCTTCAAAGCAAACACCCAAGTACTTGACTATTGGTTTGGCTGTCAAGATGGATCCATCAAGTAGATTCATGGTGAGGCTGCGACACTTTTCTGTAATTTGCTGGTTTTCTAAAGCAGATTAGCTCGGATTTCCAAAGGTCGCTCACGTGCTCTTCAACTCTTCGGGCGGAATGACATCGAGCTAAAGAAAGCAATGGAGTCATCTGCATAGAGTAGTGTCATCGCATTCCTAGGCTGCGGTTGGTTCTACGTGTCATTATAAAGCTTTGATCCTTTGCCGATGACTGTTTATGCCTGTCAAATGCCTTTTCAATGTCCATAAGGCATCCAAAAGTGACTTGGTCGATGTTAAGGGCGCTTTTTTTTTTTTTTTTTTTTTATAATGCACACGCGCTCAAGGGGTTTGTTATAGCCCTTTTAATTATAAGTCACAGCGCGAGCGATAGGAATTTAGGGAGGAAGGGAAAGGAGGTGTCGATGAACATTGATCTTGAATGTCTGCAGATCAAAATGGTAAGGAAAAATTGTGCCAGGCAATTCATTCCACATTCGTGTTGTACGGCTAAAGAAAGAATCCCTATATTTTACGGTACGACCGAAATTGGGCTCAAGTGTAAACTGATGAGCATTCCTAGCAAGACGAGTGTTACGGGAGAAATGTTTAAGGGGTGGAACGCAGCTGGCTACCTCAAGTGAACATTTTTTGTAAAAGAACCTGTAAAATAAAGAAAGACATGAAACATTTCGCCGATGTTCAAGTGATGGAAATGTTCCTTAATGTATCTCTCTCCTATCAATTTTAACTCCTTTTTCTGAACTCTGTCGAGCAGGTGAAGAAAAGTTTGAGAAGCACCTGCCCAGAGATGGGAGTTATACTCAAGTTTAGGGCGTATAAACGCCTTGTAAATTGTAGCCAGATCAGAAGGGGTGAAAAACTTCTTGCATCTATTAAGAAAGCCTAAGCATCTTGCAGCATTCTTAGCAATCTCAATTATATGATCATTCCAACGAAGGTTGTCACTGATATACACATACCGAGTACTGAAAGCTTTTCGGCCTCCTCGATGCAAGTACCATTCATGGATAATGGCATAGGGGGTATGTTTAACTTTAACGACAAAAGACAGCATTGAGTTTTCGACGCATTAAACTCCACACGATTTCTAATACCCCAATTAACAATGCTGTTTAAATCGGAGTTTAATGAGCTTATCATACGGTGTCGTTGCAATAACACGTCCGAAGGCGAAGGCCGTGAATTATCAAACGTATATGAAAAGCTGAGGGTTGAGTCGTCAGCAAAACAATTTAATGGATTAGAAGTCACAGACAAGAGATCATTTATAAAAATGAGAAAGAGAGTCGGAGACAGAACGGAACCCTGGGGCACACCAGCATTTATTTTGTGGAGATCAGACTTGAAACCGTTTAATACAACTTGTATTGAACGGTCCAGAAGATAGCTTCTAATCCAACGAATAAGATTATCATCGATACCAAATGCACGCATTTTCGATAAAAGAGCTTCATGCCAAACTCTATCAAATGCCTTTGAAATATCAAGCGCAATAATCTTGCTTTCGCCAAAGCGATGCACAGATTTGTTCCACTGTTCGGTGAGATATGCCATCAGATCACCAGTGGAACGATTGCTGCGAAAGCCGTATTGCCGGTCATTTAAAAGCTCCCGATCTTCGAGATATTTCTTGAGCTGACGATTTATCAGCGTTTCCATAACCTTGGAAAGAAGGGACGTAAGTGCAATTGGTCGGTAGGAGGAGGGGGAGGAGGAATCACCTTTTTTAGGGACGGGCTGGACAAATGCTGTTTTCCATCTACTAGGAAAGATTCCTGAACGATAGGAGCTATGGAAAAGCTTACGCAATGGTTTTGCCAGCGATGAAGAACACCTCTTCAGAAGTATAGGGGGTATACCATCCGGGCCAGCGGATTTGTGTATATCAAGATCTTGAAGAACTCTTGCTACTGTACGAGTGCGGAAAAATACCTGTCCCATAGAAAAATTAACGTTCTCAAGTACATGAGGGGCATCGTTGCTTGCAGGCAACGTAGAACTTGCAGCAAAATGAGCTGCGAGCATATTCGCCTTCTCTGAAGAGCTGACAATTGGATTATTGTCGACGATGAGCGTTGGAACTGATGATAACGTTGAGTTCTTGACGTTTTTTACAAATGACCAGAAGTTTTTACTGCTTTTGGGACATTGCAGAATTTTTTGCCGTAACTTCTGGTCATGTAAAAATTTCGTTTTGTGTATAACGGAGTTGCACGAGTTCCTAACTTGTTTGTGTTTCTTCCGATTTTCCTCAGATGGGTTGGCTTTATAGGATCGGAAGCTTACTTCTTTCAACCTGATAGCGCTGGTTTGGAACTTCAGAAGGGGATGTAGCGTAAAATGTTTTTCTCCAAAGCCAAACTGCGTATTCAGGATGATGTTTTGTCTGATACAAATTACCTTGAGTCTTCACAAAATAAGTCCTTCCAATATTTTGCTAGTGCTGTTGAGTAGTGAGTCGATATTCTGTAATTGAACCTCGGTCTCCCTTTTTTGGTATAGGTACTATCTTTGCTGTTTTTTATCTGGTGTGTAAATAACAGGAAAATCATTATTGTTTATGGTAGTTTCTTCAGGATAAAGTTGGAAATCGTATCTGGTCCTGTTGATTTCTTATATTAGTTCTGCGACTTCTCCAGTGCTGGTTAACTATCAGTTTGCTCTGGGTCACTGGCTGGATTATCACCGCTGAATATGATGCCCTCAGTGTCCGTTTGTTGTACTTGCCCGATTGTTGCGTTAACTTCTTCCATAAATGCATGATCGCATAAATTCAGACTCGGTACGAAATTTCTTTTAAAATATTTGGCAAAAGCTTTCAACTTTTCCTGGTTGGATTTCACTTCTGTTTCTCCGGTACTAATTGTTTCAGACATCTGCTGTCTCTTGCTAATTATCTAATAATTTTTAAATGCGTCCGGTCCATGCTTGATATTCTGCAGTTTTTTCTGGTATTGCGTGTTGTTGTGATGCTGTATCGCGTTTCTCAACATTACTCGGTTGCACTGAAGCTCACTTTTTATAATTTGATGCTCCCTTTTTTCAGTGTTCCATTCCCTTGTATGGATTCTTTGCTTTCTTAATCGTTGTCTGTGGTCGAACAACTTGACGAACCCTTCTGGTAGATATTGGTATCTATCTCTAGATGTTTTCGGTCACTTCTGGTCGTCAAGTGCGTTTGTCACAACTGATTCCATTTTCTCGATTGCCATTTCAATTTCCTGGTTTGTGAGGTTCCGAATTCCATCTGGTATGACTACTGGTTCTGTAGTTTATATATTCTTAACCATTTTGTGAACTGATCGGAAGAAGGTTGATTTAAAGACATGACTTGATTCATGTTAATAATACGCTTTTGTTTCAATATTAACAAAAAGAAAAAAAAATATTTATAATTGTGAACGGTTTCGTGTAGATTCAACAATTTTCTTATGTTATTTAACAGAACAAACAACGTTGAAAAATAACAACACGGTAACTGGTTAATTTTTCATGATTTTTTTTATCTGAGTGTATAAAATACACCAATTATATGTCTTTGTAATTTGATGGTGTTATATTCGCCTTTCCTCTGATTCACAAATGATACACGGGTGATTCTCTGTTAAAAGTTTCATTTTTGCATTGAAAATGTCTCCTATCTTAATTTAAGAAAAAACTATGCGGACTCAATTGTTGTTGTAAATTATGCGATAATTGATAATTTAAAAGTCTGGTAACTTGATTTTAGCATTTTTTTAGGATATTTTTTGACTACGGAAATGACGACATTTTACGGCCTACTATTTTCCTAAGAATGTTTAATATCTACATATGTTAACGAATCTCAAGGTTCTGTATCTATGAATAAATGAATGAAGGAATCTACACAAATAATAATAAAAACATATTTAAAATCATTTCCGTAACCACATCGTCATAACTGTAACTCGCAGGTTACGGAAATGATGCTACGGAAATGAGGAAAATCGATGTTTTTTTACATTATCAACATAAAATATAGAATGATTTTTTTTCAAACTTGGCATGAATAATTGGACAGCAGAACGTTATTAAATTGATACAAAATCAACTTTATATATTTTACACAAAAAAAGTTACACTATCCTCGGGAAATGACGAACTTATGGAAAATGAAATGAATACAACCACTCACTTATAAATTACACACCAAACTGATTCTTTAAATGTATTTTCGAATATAATTTAAAGAAAACATTTTTTTATTTTATTTATTTATATGTAATATGTAACGTGGCGGCTGCTAACGCTGTTAAAGACCAAGAAATATTTTTAATTATTTTAATACTTTAATCGATTTCGACTGGGAACACGAAAAGGAGCTTTTAGTGGAGAATCGCCCACATCGGAAAAAACGGTTGTAACATTTAAGCTTCATTTGGTTTTCACAGTGTAGGCACACTCGGTTCAAGAGCGTTAAAGCTAGAAACTGCATATAAATATTTTTTGGTTGAAAAAAAGTCATTTGCCTATACTAATATCTATTTTGATTTATTTTGATATACGAATAAGTACATCCGTTTTCAACTTAGGAGACAAAGAACTGAAAATATTACTTCCGAACCAACTTATAAGTTTATATGTTTGATTTGATTTGAGCAACCAGCATAACTTTCTGCAGTGGCAAAGTAGCAAACAGTTTCGATTAAACTGATCAAAATGTATTAAAATTTTCAAATATTAATCTATCCTGCAATAATGTAAACAATAATTCGTACATTTTCAGAGATACGAACACTTAACAGTTCCTTAATCGAATGAACACCATGTTAAGGAGTACACAATGACAGCATACAGAAGCACATCATGTAAGCAATTTGTTCGACATTAGTTTCATATGAAATTTTAAATTTACACACAACGACAAAAAAAAAAAAAAAAAAAAAAAAAGGAACAAAAATGTTATTATTCTGATGATAACCAAAACAAATGACCTCATGGATGGAAAAACACGTTGGTCGGAGGAAACAAATTTAATAACACGAGAAGACGATGATGCCAAGTCGGTGGTGTTGCAAGACTGTGGGAGAAACCTGGGCGGACGCGTTCAAAGCGTCCCACCGACGACAACGCGAACGACAAAGACTGACATTACGGACGTTATTACCTGCGCAAATCGTTGGGGCGGTTCGAAATACAACTTTAAATGATGCAAAATGAGATACTTTTTTTTAATATTTACTACTATCACGATCCACACGAGCTGGAGATGGATGCAGGTATCAAGCACACTTGGGTGCACATATTATATTCCTCATGTGCACATATCTAGCAACATGTTAGTCCTGATAGTGCTTTATCAACATTTGGTCGCATAGGCTGCTCCCTCAGACTGACTTAATTGATGTAATCGAAGCTAAGCCTTTTGTGTATAGGTACTTTTATTTACAGGGGGCACTCTTAAACTTGGATGTGCATCTTATATGAGACTCTTTCCTGGGCATGCACGAATGTCGGCCACATCATAATGTTAGGCTATTAAAGAGGCTATCAAAACTATTATGTTCTCATTATAGTATAAATGGTGAACTTCCTTTTGGCTTTTTTTTTCAATTTTATACGTTTTAGGTCTTTGGAAGGCTGGAAAGCATTTAGAAATAATGTAGAACTTGTACAGAAGCGCAGTAAATTTTTGTATATTCAGAGCACTCGAGAACCACCAAGACGTTCGTACTTTATTGTTATTTTTTTTTAAGAGCAAGGCATTGGCAACTGCGATCACTCACGAAGAAAAACATTAATAGATAAATAATGACCCTATGTACTTATAAAATTTGTGCATTACACACAATAGAAGTTAAGAGCATTTTGACTCAAAAATATACACAGAATACAGAGAAAGCTCTATTAGCGGACAATTCTCATAAACGAACACATTTTCGGGAACCAACTTTTTTCTCTAATTTCGCATACAAAATTCTTTATTATAAACGAAAAAAATAGGTTTCGTTATGTGCGGTTGTATGATGTATATGTGTGCACCAATCTACAGCCTGAACGGTTGATCGAATTTACTTCAAACTTCGTGCTTAATAATTTTTGGTGATTCCCTAGAGGAGAATTTCGAATTTTGGATTAAGGCCAGCCATAACGGGTACCCACATATAACGGTTTTAGTTTTTCTAAATTTCCTCGAGAACGGCTCTGACGATTTTGATGAAACTTGGTATAAGAGATATTTTCCAGCAATCCTTATATAACTACATTTCAGGTTTTCATTTAAATCTGGTATGATATTTAGTCTTAACATGCAACACAAGATGGCGTTTAAATTGTTTGCAATACAATTTTATCTCACATTTAGATCCCCGCCCTTTAACATACTTCAGAATTAAATAATATTTAATTCACAAGTTCTTATTGATTTATGAATTAAATTAGATTTAATTTACAAGCTCTTTTTGGCTTTTAATCCGTATCGGATTGTTTTATTGATTCGTGTCGGGTTAAAGGGATAGTTATGAATGTTCACTTTTGAACATCGTTTGGCAACATTTGAGTAGGTAGGTAGTTTCGTATTTTTGTAGATTAGTTGATGCATTATGATCTTGTGATTCTCCCTGGGTTTGAGTGTTGCACGAGGTTTTATGCACTCGTGTGTGGGTGTGTTTATTTCGAATAGGTCGAGTCGAAATAAATTAAACCCTGATATACATCAGCACTGCCACGTTAAATTTTAGTACCTACTTTAGATAAGTCCGTCTTATTGTTTCGAAGAGGATTTGATACTTTTTTCAATAAGACCTTCCTATTGTCTAATTTTAAAGAAAATTTTACATGTTTCACATAAGTTCTTCATATTGATTCAAATAAACGCTTACAGGACCATATCCATTTCATGAAATTTTCCATAACCAAATCGCAAAGTGGCTGCCATATAAACGCTTACAGGACCATATCGTTTTCATGAAATTTTCCATAACCAAATCGCAAAGTGGCTGCCCTATGTCCTCGATAGCCTCACGAATTCCATCTTTGAGGTCTTGAATCGATTTAACACCTTGCGACTTCTTCCTTTGGGGCCACGTGAAAGATAAGGTCTACGCCAACAGCCCAGCGTCGATTCAATAGCCCTACTTTAATTTCCGGTAGGATTACCGAAAAAGTATTCACGAAATCCCGAAAAATTTGCGCAAATTTTTCTTTTTTAATTTTTCGCGAAAATTTTTTCGGGCTTTTGGGTTTCCGGGCTTTTGGGTTTTCGGTCTTTTGGCTTTCGGGATTTTGACCCCAAACCTGAAAATTCATATACAGGGTGATTGGTATAAGGTGCGCCAAAAAGCTTGAGCGTGAAGGTGGGGTTAAGACAAGAAAAAAATCGTATGGGAGGGGGGTCTATTTCCCCCCGTTTAGGCGGGAGGGCAATTTTCAAAAAATTTACTTAAATCAGAAAAAAAAATATTTAAAAACAACGGTGAATGATACGAAGCGTTGTTATATTTTTTTGGAAAGCCAGAAAACTACTCTTTTATTTAATTTTTAAATTAAGTTGTTTAAGTGAACAGTTTTAAACAAATTAATTTTCAAACTCAAAATTTTGAAAAAAAAACTAAAAAAAAAATGTTTAAACTAATTTTTTTCAAAATTTTATGTAATTAACTAGTATTATTTTTATTGTCAAAATTCAATGCTCTTATTAATTTTTTGTCATTTTTTGACCGGATGCCAAAATGTATCTTAGTTTTTGAGAAATAAAAAAAAATTGAAAGTTAAACTAGTAAATAAAGTAAAAAGTTAATTCGTTTTTTTTTTATTATTTAATTAAAATCGGATGGTATGTAATAAAAAATAAAAAAGGGATAATTTCCTACTTAATAACTGACCTGAATAGGTCGAATTTGGGAAAACCAAAAAAAAAAGTGTTTTTCTTGGAAAAAAATACTTCTAGTTTTTCTTAATTTCTCAAAAATTAAGATACATTTTGGCATCCGGTTTTCTGTTTTTGACTAAAAATTATTGAGAGCATTGAATTTTGAAAATAAAAATAATACTAGTTAATTACATAAAATTTTGAAAAAAATTAGTTTAAACATTTTTTTTTTAGTTTTTTTTCAAAATTTTGAGTTTGAAAATGAATTTTTTTAAAACTGTTCACTTAAACAACTTAATTTAAAAATTAAATAAAAGAGTAGTTTTCTGGCTTTCCAAAAAAATATAACAACGCTTTGTATCATTCACCGTTGTTTTTGAATATTTTTTTTTCTGATTTAAGTCAATGTTTTAGAAAATTTCCCCTACCGCCTAAACGGGGGGAAATAGACCCCTCTCCCAACCATACGATTTTTTTCTTGTCTTAACTCTACCTACACGCTCAAGCTTTTTGGTGCACCTTATACCAATCACCCTGTATAGATATGTAAAAACAAAATGTGTTTTTTTTACAGAAATGAGAAATTATGTTGAAATTTCAACGCGCTCTAACGGGCTAACGGTACGCCTGAGTAAACATGAATTTTGTAGGAAATTTAATGGTCTTTCATTTTGTTGTGGGTAAAATTTCAGTTAAGACACATAGTTACCGAGATGTTAGCAAAAAACCGAAAAAAAAGTGCGAAAATTCCGCAGTTTTTCGCGGATATTTCAAAACGCACCAGAAAATTTTGTTGGATTTCTTCAAATTCGGATTCAGCGACCCAAAAAACATATAATTTGGAAAAAAAAATCCATTTGTAAATTTTTTGTAACGTGAAACTACCGTTTGACTGGACTATATATAAAATGTTGTTAATGAATTAATAACTCGGTTGTGCCCAACTCTAATATTTCGTATGTATATGTGACAGTTTTTTTTTGAAGTTACATCAAAACATTTTTGTTCCCAATAAAAACAACCGAAATGTGGCACGCGGACAGTTTAATAATCCTTGCGACAAAAACATGAAAAACGTGAGAATTTTCAAAAAAAAAAAAAAAAACATTTAACATTAAAATTAATTCTTTTGTCGGCAAAACAATTTTCGATTTCAACTCTGACAGATCTCTTGTTTTGACTTGATGCCCTAGACATCAAAATAATATATACCTCTCTAAAAGTCAATCCTATTGTGCATGTGCGTGCATTCTATTTTCGAGTGACACAACTTGCATACCCGATGACGATGATTGACAGTTGAGTGTGTTCTATGGCTGGTGAAGTTGCATTATAGAAAAGTGGTATCTATTATTCTCGTGATGGATTTTCGTTACGCATGAAAAATATTTTTATTTTTCTTTATATTCGTTGTCAACATGACACCTTTTTTTATAGGCTGCCAAATGATATGGAGATTTATATAGACACAATGTGTGTGTTGTTGACACTCAGAGTCATATAATAATCCCGAATTAGGTAGTTGACTTTACCATAAAGCAAGGGAAAGATTACACCGTGCTAAACAACAACACACATGGACTTCCATGTTTTCTCAGCAATTTAACAAAGTGTCAAACAATTTTAACATCAATTCAACATCTCGTTGTCATGAACGAATAGATTCCACCAACTTGCTCTCCTCCGTCTCTCTTACTCTTTTTGTCATTCAATTTGTTTGCTAGTACTTTGCCATCATCGGCAACGTCGTCATCGGGGGAATTTAACCTCCCAAATGGACGTTCAAAAGGATTTCCACCTATAGGAACTCCGTCCCTTGGACTAGACATAAAGTGCTAATACACATTTGTCTATGTAAAGTGGAAAAAAGGAAGACACAAAGGAGGGGCAGCAAAAAGAAAATCTCAAGAATCTCATGTCCGTCCGTGCTAAATAAATGTTCAAACCTTGTTCGCTCCCATTTAATAGCATGTTTGCAACTATGATCTAACATAAGTTTGATGTATCTTTAGCCGAAACTTAACAAGGGCACAAATAGTCACACTCAAATATATTTACTCAAACTCTGGAAAATATGCGGCCATTCAGTCAGGGCCAGCCAGGCCAGCTAACCTTCTTCTTTTCTCCTCTTCTTGGTGCGATAACGATGGAGAGTAAAAGTGCTTTGAATTCAATTTGGGTTACCGCTAAAGCGAGCTCATGAAGCAGCGCACACGTACAGCATGTAAAACAGAAAAAGTACAAAGATACACCAATGTGAATGTCTATTTTATTCGTCCCCCGATGATTAGGTGCTTGGGCGCTGTGGTGTTGAGCTCACACCCGACAATCATTTCGCACATCGCGACCAGTGGACTATTTTGACTATTAACACGAGATTCGGACCACCATAACAAGGACGTTTTATCATCCATATAATAAAATTAATGGACTTATTTAGTTCCATGCCTGCTGCTACATGACTTTAACAGTGACACTGAACATACGATTGGACAGAAGAATTTCACCAGAGCTTCGATAGAGTGAAGACAGCGAAAGCACATGGCTAGGAGTTGCATCTATACGACTATATCTGATCTAATTATGCTTGTAATTTAAACTGTTACAGTTACAGCTGAGAGAAGCATTGCCATGTGTGCGTCGAAGAGTCGAAGTCAATATTTAAAAATTGGTTTAAAACATTGTTGGTTTTTTGTCACAATTTGAAGCAATTTGATACGCAAAATTCTACAATTTGGTTGTCAAGTCAATAGTATCTATGATAATATTTGAAGATCATAATGTGTTTTTTTTTGACTCAGGGCCTTATAGCCTAGAAATGTTGTGCCAATGTACGAACTAATTTGAAAAGGAACCAACTTTGGTAGGGTTGTAAAAATAGTTGAGATGAGTATATCATAAATAGTCCCCGCCTCTAAGTGTTGAGCAATCCTTGCAAACAGGATGTCCATACCAAATTTTAAGTTAATTAAAAATATAAATATATATAACGGAACATTTTTTATGCTTGGAATATATTTTTAATGACTCAGAATTAAATGTTTCATTTTTACACTTTTTTTATATAATACCGTTAAGTAAGTAAAATTTCTGTCCAAATTTGTTTTTTTTTATTTTTTTTAGACCACAATAAGACAAAAATTAATGTCAAACTCACGTGTTTTTTCGTCCCGATGCTTGGCACTATACAACATGACAGGTGGACAGCACATTTTTAATTGTTTTGTTTTTATGAACTTTTTCATCTAGGGCAGCTTGTAATATTTTAGGTGGAGGGGATGAAAATCTCAGTAAAAGTGAAACTAGGAAAATTCGGTGAAACGAGTTGAACAAGAAAGTTCATTAAAATTGTTCTTACATTGAAACGATATTGCGAGATTCACTTGCATTTATTTTAATTATTTTTTATTTTATTAATAATTTTTTTATTGAAAATCTTGCCTTTTAAATACTTCCAGATGGCAAAACAAATGTACCAGGTAAATGGTGGTCACATTTGACAGAACTCTGTGTTCTTCCCAAAAAACTACGAATTATTTTTGTCTTCGGAAACAAAACTAAAATTAAAATTAAAATTAAAAAAAAAATTTCGTCAAAATTCATTAATTATCGTAGCTTCAATCTACATCGGCACCACTTTTCTACACGCAATAGCTATGTATAAGTAAAGTTGAGGTAAAATTGCGTCGTAATTAAATAAAAAAAAACAAATTTAAGCATTAAAAGTGAATTTAAAAAAAAAAGGTTTTGAGTCTTTGAAAAACATAGTTGTCTTTGTTTTCATAGCCTTTTTCAATATATAGAAGCAGTACCTACCGAAACGTATGCAAATTAATTATATCGAAATCTAGTTTGACTCCGAATTATAATAAAAATTCGGTGAAACTGGAATTCTAGAAGTATTTGCCGGTCAGATTTGAAAACAAAAAAAATTGGCATATGAAATTGTATGGAAGAGCAGTTTTTTCACTCATAAAGGGGAATAAGTCAAATGTAAGATCCATGATAACTTATAATCATCTTTTGGTCTGTTTTCAAATAATGATTGCCACTGCCATTAAAGTCTAGTCACAACCCACAAGCAAAAAATATGGTGTTAGTTATAGCACAGAAGAGTGTTAGAAGGAAAACATTAATGTTTCCGCACTATTCTTTTCTTTTTTCCATTTTTAATATAAATCTTTTTTTTTTTATTCTAAATTTTAATATTTTGCGGCCCATACAAATTTAGTTCCTGAGTTTGACATGCCGTGAACAAAACTTACAAATGTTGCTGCTTTGAAAAAATATTTTTTTTTTTCAATTAATTAACGGTATATTGCACAAACTTGATAAGTATGTCAAATGACGCAGAATCTCATTAAGCATAGATAAAAAATTAGTAAAATTTAGGGTCAAATTTAAAAAGGTGATTTTTTTTTTTAATTTAAAAAGAAATGTATATTTAATTAACGGTACATTCCAAATTTTAAACGTTATTTAAATGACGCAAAATTAAATTTTTCATAAATAAAAAATATAACTTCATTGTAAATGCTTCCAAATTATTAAAACTTTGGGGTCAAATTTAAAAATGTGTAATTTTTTTTTTGAGAAAATTATTTTATTTTTTTTAAACTTTGGGGTCAAATTTAAAAATGTGTATTTTTTGTATTTGTTTTTTTTTTAAGAAAATTATTTTATTAAAAAAAAATTAAAAGAATTGAACTAAATGTTTATATATAATTAACAGTAAATTCCACAAATTTTAAACGTAATGTAAATGACGCAAAATTAAATTTTTCATAAATAAAAAAATATAATTTGATTATAAATGCTTCCAAATTATTAAAACTTTGGGGTCAAATTTAAAAATGTGTAATGTTTTTTTTAAGAAAATTATTTTATTTTTTTAAACTTTGGGGTCAAATTTAAAAATGTGTATTTTTTTTATTTATTTTTTTTAAGAAAATTATTTTATTAAAAAAAAAATTAAAAGAATTGAACTAATTTTTATTTAAAGCAAAATGTATCTTATTTGCAAGTTTGATCTAAAAGCACTTCACGATGCGAGAAATTAAAATTTTATTAAAAACAAGCTCTTAAGATAGTTAAATAATTATTGAACAAAATTTTTTTTGAATCTTGTGTATATTTAAATTTGTATTTTAAGCGAATTTGCAAGCTTAAATACATAATTTCATTATATATTGGTTGGACGGTACATTGCCCAAACTAAATTAATAATTTTTTTAAATGGACAATTAACAGAATTGAACACAATTTTTTTTGCAGTCATATTAACAATTTTACTCTGCGTAATTTGAGCACTTTTTTCCAGCTTGAGCTTTAAGTTTTATTTTTCGTAATATTTTTGTATAATTGAGCAAGTAAATGAAAATCATATTTACATGGTATTGATCGCTAAAAAAAACTTTGAATACCGACTTAAAGAAATTTTACTTCAAATTTATAACTCCTTAATCGAAGAGTATAATATAAATTTGCAAAATAAAATGGCAACGCTTGCACTGGCTGGGGGCCATCAACGCCAAGTTAAAAGCCCGTTGCGCACTTATACGTAGATAAGTGGATGTCTTGTGCGGGCATGCAACGAGTGGATGACTGCAATTAAAATAGTTCTACGGGAATTGTTATCTTAATTTCTCCATCTAAGTATATCTAAGTTGGAAGTAGTCGTCATCGCCGTTGCTGTCATCGTCTTCGTGTGGATATAATTGAACGAAAACCGTGCTCTGGGGAACACTGACTGATATGTTGCGATTTTTCGACTCACTGAAGCTAAAAGCTGGACAAGAATTCAGTTAAACGATGGCATAAACAATTTTTTTTTTTTTGCGAAAAATTTACATATTCTGCATTTTAGTGGGAAGCGTTAGAGTTTTTGCGGGTGCCTGACATCAAAACGGTTTACTTTCAACAATTGGCATTAGATGGGTTTTAAATTGCAGTTTCTTATACGTGGGATGAGTTACGATAAGCTCTTTGGTTGTCATAACTTTCGCGGCAGAGAAAAGGACAGATTTGCAGCAGTTGTCTGCATCATCTAGTTGGCGCCAATTATGTATGTATAGCTTGTACGTAGTATGCTCTAGTGATGATGTTATGGTGGGGTATAAACAGCTATATTTGCATTTATTCTGTCAAGATCTAAAGATGACAAGTTCACAGACAATAAGTCGTTTAGCGGTGATGGATTTGTAAGAGTCTTCAATTTACTTGAGATCTTTTGTGAAAGAAGTTATGTGTGTCCTATGATCTTTAATGTTATTGCCGAACAATTGAATTCTTGAAAATTTCTCATACAGAAATCAAAACGAGAAATGTTCAAGAAATAGATTTATTTCTTTCGAATTTAGGTCAAGATGATGGAGGTGAAGTTTTTTAAAGAAATCGAATGGAGTTAGAAAGTTTATAATTTTTATTTTGTTTTAAGAAACAGAACGGATTTTGCCATTAGTGAATCCGTAAGCAAAAGGCGAACAAATGGCGATGACATATATTAGTACATAAGATTGTTAAATCGATTCCATTTATGGGCTATAGTAGCAATATGGAATATTGATGAAATGATAATACAGACCATGTCTCATCGTTATGGAGAATCACGACATTTATTTACTTATAAAATGTTTCCTCAAACGTCCCAAACTTCAAAAATTAACAGGCTGGTTTGGGAAAATCATTCGGAAAAGGAATGAGTTTTGTTGTTCGAATAAGTGTTTCAGAATGAAATACAATAAAAATAAAAATAATTTGTATGAAAATAACTAAGAAATCTTGTACCATTTCCTGTTTGAAATGCTATGACTTTATTTAGAAAAGACCAAATAAAAAAGTAAAAACGAGGATTAGCTTCTTATAAAATTGTATCTGCAAAACGACAATCGTTCGAACGTTTTTATTATTTTAAGCGATCTACCCCTTAATTTTTATATGCTTCTAACTTTTAAAGTATTAAAGATATCTACATTAAAAAAGTGTATGCAAAAAAGATGAGAAATTTTATTTTCTACAAATTTGTGTTCGCCATGTTTTTTGTCACACACAAAACTCTTTTTAAAATTGCGGCACTTAGTACGAGGATCTGGATTCCGATTTTGTTTTATATTCAGGAGACAAACCTCTACCACATATAAAAAATTCACAGTGAGATCACAAAATGCACAGTTTGAGTTTTTTTTGTCTCGTTTTTCTGTACTAATGAATAAAAATCTAGACTTGAATTGAAGACGATTTCAAGATCTTTAAAACTAACAACACGGCAAAATGTATGTTGTGAAATATTATAGTCAAATATGATTGGTACTCGTTTCGTTGAAAAAGTCATAGTTTGACATTTCGCTGAGTTAAGGTTTAATCCGTTCTTGCTGCACCAAGTACAAAAGCTATCAATGTCGGCTTGCAGATTCACACGATCACCGCTTGAGCATATAAATTTAAAAATCTTCATATCGTCAGCAAAAACCAGAATTTCACTATTGCGAATACATGATGTTACATCATTAATAGCAAGAATAAAAATAATGGGACCTAAATGACTTCCTTGCGGTACTCCAGAGTTGGCAGTAAAATCGTTTGAAAATGTTTTTCTGAATTTCACCTGGTAGGATCTATTTTGAAGATAAGAATATATCCAATCAATAAATCCAGCAGAAAATCCAAAGGCCTTAAGTTTAAAAATTATAATGTCGTGTGAAAGTTGTTCAAAAGCTTTTGAAAATTAATGCAATCTAATTCCTGTCCGTTTTCCAAAGCATTGGAGCACTTGTGTAAAAACGTTAGAAGTTTCGTTACCGTTGACCGCCTCTGCATAAATCCGTGTTGTTGATTACAAATATTATTGCAGAAAAACGTCATACTATTACAAAGCACTTGCTCAAATAGCTTTGGAATACAAGAGAGTTTGGCAATCGGTCTGTAGTTCTTTATGTCAGACTTACTACCCTTTTTAAAACCGGGTGTAATAAATGATTTTTTCCATACACTGGGAAATTTCCCCGACTTAAGGGATAGCTCGAAAAGAAGTTGAAGAGGAAAAGCTATAATGGAGCTACATTTTTTCAGTATAATTGGAGGAATGCCATCTGGGTCTGGAGAGTAGTCATCTTTAAGCAATGAAAGAAAATGTAAAATGTTCCATCGGAACGTTGTTAAAAGTAACTTGAGGACAGTCACGCAAATATTCAAAGACCTCGACATCAATATCAACACGAGTGTCAATAAAAGAGTTACTAAAATTTTCTGAAAATGCATTACAGATATCAGAAGAGCTCGTTAGCGAAGAATCATTATAAACAAAGTTTATTGGATATCCGTCAGACTTCTTTTTTGAATTTACAAAATTCCAAAACTTCTTTGGATCAAGTTTCAATGAAACCTCCATTTCCTTTAAGTAGTCAGAGTATAAACTTTTAGAAAGGTTATTAAATTGCTCAAAAAGCGAAATATACACATTATGATCCAAAGTAGAAAGACTTTTGATATAAGTTTTCCAAGCCTTATTTCTTTTGTTACGAAGAGATGTGAGCTCCTTTGTAAACCATGGATGTGAAACTTGGGAAGTTTTAGACAGTTTAGTAGGATTAGTAGATTTTGCTAAGCAGTTATTGAAAATAGTATAAAACTCAGTAACTGCAACGTCAATATTAGTTAAAGAAATATCTGAAATACCAGAGGAACTTAATTCATCATAAAGTAATTGAAAATTAGCTTTACGAAAATCAAGAGAATATGAACAGTCATGAGACTGAGTGTTATTGAGCAAATGGCAGCTCAAATCCAAAAATATATCCTAATCAAAAAGGAATAACTTTAATTTTTATTCCTGTATTATGGACTTACCGTTTAAGTAGTTATGGCCGTTTTTCGTGGTTGCCAATTTTTTTAAAATTAAATTCTTAAAAAGTTAAATTTTTTTTCTGATTTTTGCAGTGCAGTTAGAATTCTGTAAAAGTTTTTATGTATTCCTAGAATCTATATAAAGATTATATCGAAGAATCTGATTTTTAAAACCTTAATTGTAAACTATGATTATTAATCATTTAAAATTATGATTTTTTGTTTGTTTTGGGTTTTTTGTCTGTTCTATCTACTTTAACGTCTGTCTGTTTATTAAAAAAAAATAAAAATCATAGTTTAAACAACTAAGGTTTTAAAAATAAAAGTAAGAATAAATGAAATTTTTTACAGAATTTTATTTGCCCTGAATTTTTTTAGAATTCAAAAAAGTGTCAACCACGAAAAACGGTCATAACCACTTAACGGTAAGTTTAGATTATTAGGTAACGGTTTGTTTTTTGTTGCTAATATGCAGTTCTACAAGATGGCGTACTTACTTACTTTTTTTAATTGTTTTTGATTTATTTTTGATAAAAAAAACATTAAAATAAAAATTTTGGGAAAAGAAGAAAATAAGAGGCCAAAACACAGGCCCTTACGTAGGTGGGGGTGGGTTTCGGAGCTCTATTTTTCAAATAGATTCGTTCGAAGAAAAAAGTATGAAATGGAGCCGATCGATGGGTCAAAATATTTGAAACGGCGTTGAAAATATTCGGAGTTGATGACACAAAAAATGACCAATTCTTGCTGCATTACATGGGTGTCGCTGTATACGACAAACTATGCGACAAGGCATTGCCAAATTCACCCGATTAATTGACCTATGTATAAGGAAATTACGTATATTTTGGAGAAGCATAACAATCCAGTACCAAACTAAATTTTGTTAAATTTTGTTAAGACAGAAAGCATGTGAAACGTCGATCGAATTTTTGATTGCACTGCGCTAATTATCAAACGGAATAACGGATGCAATTTTTAAAATGATTGAAATACAGCACTGAGAAATCAATTAGTCATGGAATTGCAAATTCAAAAATACAGAGCAGACTTTTAGAAAAATTAAAGTTTTTCTTTTTCTAAAAGTCTGCTCCGTATTTTGAATTTGCAGAACGCTTCTAATATAGCGAACGCGCATGAAAGTGTTGAAAAGGGTTTTGATAAAATTCACAAGGAACAGAAAGGAACTGTTGACTAATTTCAAGAAAATAAAAAAAAAAGATACAATAGGAATAAACAACAAAATCGTTCAAACGAAAACATTGTGAAATGCTTTAGATGAGGTAAAACAGATCATTTAGCGAACAAATGTCAACACATTGAAGAGAAGAGTTTGTTTTAAAGCAAAGAAAGAATTTAATCTTTTAGCAGATGATGAAGCTGTTTACGACAGTGATGATTCTGTTGGTGATATGTTACAAATCGGTACTCAACAACTGGGTGTTCGTGGCACTATATCTAGACTACTGGTCTAGAATCTGTTTTGAGTTAGACACTGGTGCGCCGGTGACAATAATGAGCACTACAGATGCTTAGCTAAAAAAACATTCTGGAAAAAACTTGAATCTACACAACTCGGATTTTGTATTTTACAGTTACTGCAAAACCCCACAGTTACTGCAAAACCAAACATTTTCCCCAAAATCTATTTAAAAAAAAAACTATTGAAACAACTACCTACGTATGTAAATATGTTATGTACCTACATGTTTTTAAAAAAAAAATTTTTTAATTTTTGTAAACCAATTTAATTTTAGAAACTCACTTTAAATTCAAACTTGAAAATAATACATGTTCATGTCCAAACATTGAACATTTTTTTAAGATCTGAAATTAATTAAAATCAATTGAGTCATCAAAATTTAAAAAAAAAGTTTTAAGGAATTTAATTCATTTACCTCTACTACCTTTAGGTCCGCAAAATCATCATTATTATCAATCAAAATAGCTATAGCCAGCCTATAGGGTCGTTTGAGATAAAAAAAAAGTTTTTTTTATCCATGGCAGATATCTACTGTTAGTTTTTAGATCTAGAACTCCAATTCTAAAAGATTTTCTGTAGATTACCCTACAGACCACAGATACCAAATTCTTAGAAAATCGACTGAATGTGCTTAACTAAATACTGGCTGACTGACTCACAGACTGACTGATATACTGACAGAATTGTCATACTAACTTTTTTGAATTTCTCTAGCATCGTCATATCGTGCTGGATTCTTTTTTTCATTAGCATTGGTTTGAAAATGAAGGATAGTCCTTTAAAATACTGGTAAGATAGGGTACCTACTTTAACTCGTAACAAGAAACAAAAATTTAGTCGATGGGGGGTATGTAAACGAATTTCAATTTTCTCCTGTTTCGGCACCATACAATTTCCTACCCAAAAAAGTTTGGCAACAAAAATTTGAATCACACTGTATTAAGTATGTTGTTTTGTAGTTTGTATACCTACAACAAAATAGACGTGTTTTTGTGAATTTTTACATTTCTTAATACCAAGAAGTGTGGACTTGTATATGGGGAAGAGCTGGAGAATCGCACCTACATCTTACTGCTAATCAAGATTCGGTACTACTTTCTTGGATAACATACAATTTAACTATTTCAATACCTGAATAATGCACTTATGCAAATAAGCACTTATACCATATAATTAATGTTTGATTTTTAATTTCGTTAAAATATAGATTCATAAATTCCTGCATACAAAAAATTATGTGGTTTAAATAAAATAAAACTTACCTTTTCGGGTTTCTTTTTGGTAGGTGGCGAAATTATCTTTGCTTCTTCCTCCGATGCCATTCGGTTGAATTTTCGAGTGGCTTCTTTAACACTCATTGGATTTTCAACATCAGACGAAGTCTTTTCATTGTTTTCCATGGACGATGATGTTTCCGAGGAGAACGAAGAACGAGCGACATTTTCTTTATTTTCACTTTCGGTCGAATTTTCCCGCTTAATTGCCGACACTTTATTAGATTTTTCACTATTAATGCTTTCCATTTTTGCATCATTATTATCTTCAGTTTCTTTCTCGAGAGGTGGCATAATTTCCCCTGACTGCGACGACGAATCAATTAAACGTACCGCGGCCGCGAACTCGTTAATGCACTCGCGATAATTATCGGCACTTTCAGGTTGCAACACCGGTAATTTGGAGACAATTGGCGAGGACACCTCCGGAGGTGGTTTGTAGGGTGGAGGTTGTCTGAACGGCGAAGCTAGACCCTCCGTAACAAGCGATATTCCCCCAGGGCTGCTGGGAACGACGTCAGTGCGAAGTGCCATTTCTTCTGTTGGGCATTCGTGCAAATATTTCTTTCGTAGAATCAAATATTTTTTATCGTTTTCATTCTTGATAGTGGATAAGATATTTACATATGTTTTAAATTGCTTTCTGGCTTCACCTATGACGAAAATAAATAAAAATTAGAGATTACATCAGTGCAACAAGTTGTAATGAATCACTATCCATTTGTATCAATTGGAAGGATTTTTTTTGTCATTTGCATGAAAAGTAGGACGAGAATACTTACTTTGTGTATCGGGATTTGTGAGGAATCGTTTAAAGTGCTTAACTAGAGCATGATTTGTTGCTTTGCAATTATTTGCAAGCATATATTTACGAATTTCAACGAGAGATAATTCACTTGGCGACTCCATTCTTGATTTTGTATTTACACTTTTTGTTTTCTCTGTGACAGCAGCTGTCATTTTAAACCCATTTGCAAGCAAAATTCGAAGGTAGACGTCAAATGCGATTCAGCGATGTGCACAACCAATCCAACGATATGGATGAGAGTACTAAAAGTACTAAAAAGAATGGATTGTGGCGGGAATATTTGAATTTTGAGTAGGTGATGGAAGAAAATTTTAATGTTGTTCTTTTCAATTTTATTTACAAAAATTGTTATTTTTTCTTCAATTATTATTTTGATACTAAAAATAAATAAATTGTTTCTTTGACTCGATGTGAAATGTTACTAAGATATATTTTATAAAATATAAAGTATAAAATATTTTCAAAAAAAAAAATTAGGTAGGTAGATGAAGTAAATTGGTATTTTAGAGAAAGGTTAGTTTGCATTTCTCTATATATGTATTTAAGAAATCGATTGCCGTAAAGCAAAAGTTGATTGACAAAATTATTTAAGTAAAATCAAAAATGAGTTATACCACCAAGAATGCTGATTAATAATACAAATAATGGAATAAGCCCACAACATTACCGACGTTCCGACACAGTATTTCTACATTGTATATACATTTCTATAGTATTTTCATGCTGAATAATCACCGCCTGGCCACCTTGAGAAACGTGTGATAAACACATTTTTAGGTTCGTGCATTTAATAGTTGTCTATTATGTAATCTTGACAACAGTCGTAAACATATATTATTTTTGTTTTGTTTACGACTCTTGTCAAGGAAATATGGATTTTAGAGCCAATAAAATACATTATATATTATTAATTTGTTTCGTAGACGACTATTGTTAGGGTAACAGAATAGACACTTAGTAAATGTAAAAACCTCCAAATGTGTAATAAACAACTTTCTTTAGATGGCGCTGCTCCATGGTTGTACTATAGAAATTTATATACAATGATATCAGATGGACTAAGCTAAGTCCCGATAATTATCGTGAGTTAGATAAGTCAATTTTAGCCGTGTTTTTTTGCAAGTCCATATAAACTTGTGCAAAAAAAGCGACAAAAGTCGTAATACAATAACACGTGAATGCAACAACAACATAAGCCCATATAGACTTAGCGAACTCTCGATAATTATCGGGACTTATAGCTAAGTCCGTATAGACTTCTGCGTTACCGATACAATTACATGTTGTTATATGGGAACGTCGGTAATGCTGTGGGCTAGATCCCAATGTCGTTTTTTTTCGCACATGTCTATATGGACTTGCAAAAAACGCAGGTTTTATGTTGTTGTTTTATTTACGTGTTGTTGTATTACGACTGTTGTCGTTTTTTTCACACAAGTCTAATATATATATCTATATCGCGTTTTTTTGCAAGTCCATATAGACTTGTGTGGAAAAACGACAGTGGGAAAGCAAAGTCCCGATAATTGTGATGAGTTAGCTAAGTTCATTATGACTAGGTATATGTTGTTGTTGTATTTACGTGTACATTATTTGTATTTTTTTTTTTCATAAAAGTCTATATGGACTTGAAAAAAAACAGCTATTTACAAACTGTGTTTGTTTTGCAAGTCTAGAATATACAGTGTGAAAAAAACGACATTGGGAATTGACCCACAACATTACCTACGTTCCCATATAATCACCTGTAATTGTGTCGGTAACGCAGAAACTATATAAATTATGAACTTAGCTAAGTCCAGATAATTATGGTGAGTCTATCAGCCCTATTCTGCTATTAATGGGGGGAATTTAACTTGAATTTTCACTTGCTTCTATTCTGCTATTCATACGGTGTGAATGTGGACTTACATCAATGATATCGGTAATACAGTGTGGTATTCTCTTCACAACAAAAAACAAACAAAAAGAACAGAAATCCATTTTAAAATAAAAATAACCACAAAAAACACGAACATAATACAAAAGTCAAAATTTCGAGAGCAATTAATATCCCGGTCAATTAAATTGTGTGCGAAAAGAGTGTAGAGAGTAGCGGAAACTTGAACCGGTCATCAACCGTTTCGCCGTGAAGCTGCGTACCACAAAACGAAAAGAAGGACGAAAAGTTTCGTTTATGATTTCACTGTGTCATTTCTGTATGGGATTTTTCGTTTCACTCTAGCTGCATACTAGGCTTAAAGGTGTTAAAAATTGTATTTGGCTTGTATGGGAAAATGTTGTCGCTGCAAACTAATAATGGGATCTTATAAAACGACAAAATACAAGCATATTTTACTACAGGGAGAAGGGGTCTATCTCCACCCGTTTAACCAATAGGTGCAATTTTGTAAACATAAAATAAATTTTATTTTTTAGAAAATTGTCCCTCCCGTCGAAATGAGGGGAGATAGACCACCCCACCTAGTAGTAAAATATGCTTGTATTTCGTTTCTGTACAAGATCCCAATATTAGTTTGCAGCGAAAAAAATGTGCCCATACATTTTTTAACTTTAACAGTGCATGGTGGCCACACCTACCACGGAAGGGTTGTAGGATTTCCCGATTAAATATCACACTTGTTGTTAAGAAGTGTGGCGTTAATTCCTTAATCTTAGGCTGACTATAATTTTGCGCCAGTATTTCTACATTGTATATACATTTCTATAGTATTTTCATGCTGAATAATCACCGCCTGGCCACCTTGAGAAACGTGTGATAAACACATTTTTAGGTTCGTGCATTTAATAGTTGTCTATTATGTAATCTTGACAACAGTCGTAAACATATATTATTTTTGTTTTGTTTACGACTCTTGTCAAGGAAATATGGATTTTAGAGCCAATAAAATACATTATATATTATTAATTTGTTTCGTAGACGACTATTGTTAGGGTAACAGAATAGACACTTAGTAAATGTAAAAACCTCCAAATGTGTAATTAACAACTTTCTTTAGATGGCGCTGCTCCATGGTTGTACTATAGAAATTTATATACAATGATATCAGATGGACTAAGCTAAGTCCCGATAATTATCGTGAGTTAGATAAGTCAATTTTAGCCGTGTTTTTTTGCAAGTCCATATAAACTTGTGCAAAAAAAGCGACAAAAGTCGTAATACAATAACACGTGAATGCAACAACAACATAAGCCCATATAGACTTAGCGAACTCTCGATAATTATCGGGACTTATAGCTAAGTCCGTATAGACTTCTGCGTTACCGATACAATTACATGTTGTTATATGGGAACGTCGGTAATGCTGTGGGCTAGATCCCAATGTCGTTTTTTTTCGCACATGTCTATATGGACTTGCAAAAAACGCAGGTTTTATGTTGTTGTTTTATTTACGTGTTGTTGTATTACGACTGTTGTCGTTTTTTTCACACAAGTCTAATATATATATCTATATCGCGTTTTTTTGCAAGTCCATATAGACTTGTGTGGAAAAACGACAGTGGGAAAGCAAAGTCCCGATAATTGTGATGAGTTAGCTAAGTTCATTATGACTAGGTATATGTTGTTGTTGTATTTACGTGTACATTATTTGTATTTTTTTTTTTTCATAAAAGTCTATATGGACTTGAAAAAAAACAGCTATTTACAAACTATGTTTGTTTTGCAAGTCTAGAATATACAGTGTGAAAAAAACGACATTGGGAATTGACCCACAACATTACCTACGTTCCCATATAATCACCTGTAATTGTGTCGGTAACGCAGAAACTATATAAATTATGAACTTAGCTAAGTCCAGATAATTATGGTGAGTCTATCAGCCCTATTCTGCTATTAATGGGGGGAATTTAACTTGAATTTTCACTTGCTTCTATTCTGCTATTCATACGGTGTGAATGTGGACTTACATCAATGATATCGGTAATACAGTGTGGTATTCTCTTCACAACAAAAAACAAACAAAAAGAACAGAAATCCATTTTAAAATAAAAATAACCACAAAAAAACACGAACATAATACAAAAGTCAAAATTTCGAGAGCAATTAATATCCCGGTCAATTAAATTGTGTGCGAAAAGAGTGTAGAGAGTAGCGGAAACTTGAACCGGTCATCAACCGTTTCGCCGTGAAGCTGCGTACCACAAAACGAAAAGAAGGACGAAAAGTTTCGTTTATGATTTCACTGTGTCATTTCTGTATGGGATTTTTCGTTTCACTCTAGCTGCATACTAGGCTTAAAGGTGTTAAAAATTGTATTTGGCTTGTATGGGAAAATGTTGTCGCTGCAAACTAATAATGGGATCTTATAAAACGACAAAATACAAGCATATTTTACTACAGGGAGAAGGGGTCTATCTCCACCCGTTTAACCAATAGGTGCAATTTTGTAAACATAAAATAAATTTTATTTTTTAGAAAATTGTCCCTCCCGTCGAAATGAGGGGAGATAGACCACCCCACCTAGTAGTAAAATATGCTTGTATTTCGTTTCTGTACAAGATCCCAATATTAGTTTGCAGCGAAAAAAATGTGCCCATAATTTTTTTAACTTTAACAGTGCATGGTGGCCACACCTACCACGGAAGGGTTGTAGGATTTCCCGATTAAATATCACACTTGTTGGTAGATTATATTAGGTCTTATTATTTTCGTTATTAAATCTCGTCGAGTCGTTCACACCGAACGAAATCTAGATATTGTTTGACGTTGCGTAACTTTGTTGCAAAAAACAAATTTAAATAAATCTTTTTTTTATCCATTCTTCAATTTTGTGTCTAAAAAATAAATAGGTATGTTTGATTTTAGAATTGTTTTTTAATTTTCTTTTATTAATTAAAATTAGCGCCACAATAATCGACATGGATGGAAAAAAAACTTTTTAGACTTGTTTTGTTCAAATTCATCAATTAAGCACAGATGCTGATGCATTTTTAGGTAACAACGATATACATATCTCTTTCTCATTCGCAGAGCAGTGTCAAAATCAGCAGTACGCGGATGACTGCTGAATTTTGTTTTATATTGTTGACATATTGATTAAAAACAAGAGCGGACATTTTAATGTTGTGCGCGAAAATTGTAAATAGTATATTATTTAACCTTTAAGTCACGGAAATCTCAAATTTCAGAGGAAAATAAGAGATTATTTATCTCGCACTACTTGATCAAGCAAATGAATTTTTGTAATCTTACTCTGGAATAGTTTATTGCTTTTGTTTATTAAGTTAAGAACGTGTAGGACAGAAAAAAAGATTCTTCGGGTTCATCAAAAAACTAGCTATTTCTGTTGTTGAATTTAAATTTTCAAAGGATTGCAAATTAAAATAATATTGCAAAGGTTGCCACTGCTCTAAAAAGAGATTTATTACATTTTCCATTGAAAGCCAACGTGTGGAAGATTAACGTAAAAATCTGTTGTTTTTGACATCAAAAGGTTCCTGGAATTCTTTATAGGTATGCACCAATGCGTTTTGGACTGTAAGCAAAATAGTTGCTTGTAGCTTTTACTATCTTTTCTACATATTCGGGCAATTTTCTAGATGCTGCAGTAGCACACAGTTGTAAAGAGTAAATCCGAGAAAGATTATATCCTTGTTTACTTTCTGAAACTTTGCATTTATCCCAGCAGTATTACCAGACATAACAGAAGCATTATCTGTCGATAATTTGGTTAGCGGAATATTTTTACTAGAAGATGCTGTGTGTTACTTTCCAAAGTTTCCTTTATCTTAAATTTCTTGCATCACGTTGTGAGTTTATTTTTGTGTTTAGACACGAAGTCTGCAGTGATGCAGTGGACACTTAGCTCAATGTGGCGGTGGCCAAGCACAGTCTACTGGAACCCCTCCTGCTATATGAACCTGAAAAGGTAAATGTTTGCGGTACGAGTTCGCCAGAACAGATTGATTGTTCAAATAAGTTTAATTTTGTCTGCAGCGTTCGTAAGAACTGTTCATGGAAATCGACAAACTAAAAAGTCTGAATTTGGAAAAAGGTTCTGCGTTGCTGCCACATTGTTTTTGAAAAAGTTATTATTATCACATTGAACCTATTAATAATTTAAATATTAAGGTGTGATTTTGAGTCAAAGTCATCAAACTTATTAATAGTTTTTGTAAAAGCAACCACACCGCCATCTTTTATGGGTAGTTGTAATAGTCTTAGTTATTTCTTACAACATCCCGTCCCGTAAAAATCGGTCCATACGTTTCCCGTCGTTGCTTGGGTCGATACATAATTATCAGAATTATCGAAAAAGCTACCAATTATAAAGGAACAGATATGCGACTCCCCGCTCGCTCATTGCTTGGCTGAGGAATTTACACGCTCAGTCAGAGGACGTCAGTCATCTACACAAAGGGTTTTGATTTTTCGTCAAACAAATGCACACATCCAGACTTATTTATACAAACACTATATTACAGATTGATGTCAAATGACTGACCGTGTAAAGGTCGCTTTAAGGCTTTGTCAAACAGAGCGCCTCGCCGCGGTCCGGCGTTCTTTGTAAAAAATTACAAACAAAATCTGACCGCTGCGTTTCCATTTTCCCATGTATTTGTTTTGACCGGACCGTGTATCGTCGTTGGCCCGCGCTCTGTTTGACCGAGCCTTAAGGTTCTTACTTACTGCCTGGAAATTAACGGTCAAAAATTATGTAGGTACATATTAATTAGAGTTTAGACGCTCAACTATAATCTATCAAGGTGTGGACATGTTGAAATTGATGCATGATTTGAGAAAAAGTCTTCCAACTTAATTACTTACAGCTATACTGATGGCATTCAGTTTGGATATAACTTTGGTAGGATTCTATGATAGGTTTTACTTAGTATCCAAAATAAAAAAAATCGATAAAATTATCTCTGTAAAACACCAACCCGGGATCGTTACCGAATCGCTTTTCATTGCCATCATTACACCTATACATACATTCAGAAAAAAGTGCTCCCATTGAATTTATGTTCAACACCATGTTCGGCAAATACCACAAAAAGGACGAGAACACCACCACTCATATGGTAAGGCTATGCGGCGCAATGCCATCTGTTGATAATTGTTAAAAAATTGCTCAGAACTACTCTATAGAAGGGCGTGAGGTGCGGGCCATCGAATATGGTCTCACAGTCATATTGTTGGACAATTCATGGCCCACACAAGTATGGAGAACATCGCATCCTGATGCCTGCCTCGGTCAGGAATTTTCTATAGAGTTCTTTTAATTTGTATTCGTCGTCATTATTGCCCCCGTTTGTGGTTTTTTGATGCTCCCACGTGCTAACGGGTGGGGCGAAACCACAACATTTTTATTTTGAGTAAAAACTGCAATAATTTAAAAAGCCCTCCAGTCTATATAATTGACCCAGGGGCAAGTTAATAAATTAATTTTGCTGCACTTACCCTCGTGATCTCCAGCACCGTTCCCAGCTTCCCTCAGTCAGTTGCGTTTTGAGTGCCCCAATTGGAAAGCAATCGTGAACAATTTTTGTCTCTCAAATGAATTATAGCGTTTGTTGTCGATTTTATTACCAATAGTGGTTTTGTTAACGCGAACAACCGAAAGGCTGACGGCAGTTGGGTCTATTCTATAAAACAATTGATATCCCCTCCCTCTTCCCATGTTCTATGGAGACTTGGCATATGGAAGCTCCTACAATGGCAAAATTTACTGCAACAGGATATTGTTCTGCATTAGTTTGTTTTTTGAGGGAAACCATTCGAAGGTATGGTTTGGTAGCATTGCCGCTGACACCCCCTGGGATTGGTTTGTTTTGGTGGGAGATTCGGTTACTGGTGTCGTGTCCGAATTTAATTGGTCAATGTGCCCGCAACCCGCCCTGATACCATAAGCATGCAAATCGACTGCACACAAATTTCAAATTTTTCTATTCCGCATATTCAATTAGTCCTGATGCAATCCCTTTCGGATCGCTGAAATTCTTAATCCCCATCATACCTATACCCCTATCCGATAGTCCGTTTGATTGCTTATATGTATATGTACCTATATATGTAGTTACTCAATTGATCCGGAATGAATGGCAATTGCGCTATGTATCTGGGACAAGAGGTAGAAAAGAGCTTTTTAAACAATACCACGCTGAGGACCTTCTCGTGGAGATTTATCCGGCATTCGGTGGAAACCCCTAAACATGTTATGGGTTAATTTAAAATTTGGTTCGTATTCCCAGGACAAAACACCAAATTAATGTTTTAATTTTTCACTTTGTGCAAGGCGGGTGAGATTAGTTTTTTTTTTTTAAGCAAAAGTTCAGTGCGGGAATGGTAATGAACGGACGGAAAAAAGCCAACGTTTACTCCTGATGGTGCACCTTGGCTCATTTGCACATGAAAAGGATTGTTGAGGCGGAGTAGTCCTCCAGTGAAGAGGCAATGTATAAGCAACCCCCTTGTGCTAATTCTATGAACCGTAGTGAAGGCACCGCAAAGTTTTGGAACATTGCTGCACTCTTTCGGGGGAGTTTAACGTAGGTAAAGGTATAAGATAAACGAGCTTCGTTGTTTGCAGGACATAAACCGTTTTCGGTCGAAGTGTATGTTTATCGTTTGCTGTAGGTACAAGCGATGAGGTAATGAGAGTTGAAGGGATGAAAATAGGTGGGAGCTGCGAGTCGCACTTGCAGCGTACCTACCCTAACACGCGTATGAGATACAACTCTCTATTGCAATTCAACTAGGGAAGGTAGAATTTAAGTACCAATATTTTACGAAGCAGTGGCTCTCTTGGTAATAGTTTTATCTATAGGTATATGCCTTCGACCCATAGATAATATTGCTGCGAGTGGGTGCACAATGGTGCAACAGCAGTTGGGAGCTCTGGCTGGAACCTTAACCGCCAACGACGACAAGGCGACGCGATGATCAACTGACACGTTTGTTTAAATCAACCAAGACATTAAATATTCCATGTTGTATCTATTACTGTCGGTGGGGTGGTAGGTACATATAAAACATTATATATTGACTAAATTAATATTTAAAATGGCCTCTAATGCCGATGTTTAACCTGAAGAGAGTCCTATCTGGCCCTCTAATGATTACCGAAAAAAAAAAATTATTGTTAAGTGAGGTTTAAGCTCGGAACCACATTTAAGCTTTTAACACAGTTTAAGTAAGTTGTGTATATCAAGACCTAACATAAATATTTAAGTCTAATCAGCGCATGCCTAAAAGAGTTTTCCCGGCCCTGATTTATAGGGTGATTGGCATAAGATGCATCAAAAAGCTAAAGCTAAAGGTTGAGTAAAGAAATTGTATGGAAGGGGGAGTCTATCACCCCAAGTTTAGGAGAAGAAGCAATTTTCTAATAAATTGACTTAAAATCGAAAAAAAATAAAACAAGTTTTCGTTAAAACTTATTTTGTTTACAAATCTGTGAAAAAATTTAAAAACTTGTTTTAATAATAAATTGATATTATTGACTTTTCAAAATAAAACAAGTTTACGTTTTCAAATTAATTTCATGTTCTGGACTGATGTTTTTAAATACAAGTTGTAGAGCTGAATCACAAGAAATATCAATAAGCTGGTTTTCTTCTAAAGCTGATAAACTGCTTAAGTTAACTGAAAATGGATTTTTAATACATAATTTGCTGTTATCATTAATTGGAAAATATTCTCGGAAACTTTTGCTTAGGCCGTGCAATGTTTGAGAAAACTTTGAAAAATCGAGTCTGGTAAAATATCGTTGGCAATTGTTTTTTTTTTTTTTTTTATCGATTTATCGATTCGATTTTCTCTTCAAATTGGAATACAGTTACTGTCTTTTGTGAGTTTTGTAAATCCATGTTTAACTAATTTAAATAGCCAAAAACGTCACATAGATATGCAACCTGTGCGCACCATGTAAAATCATTAAAACGGTCGCGCAACTCAAATGACAAATTACTTTATTTGAGGAAAAGCATTCGTATTTCCTCGCGAATCTCGAAAAACCGTTTAAGAATTTTTCCTTGGGATAGCCAACGAACCTCATGTATGGAGTAGTAGCTGACTGTGGATGCTGCCCATATCAGTATTTTATTAAAGATGCGGTGGTTTAGCGGCCTTGATTTTTTAAAATTGATAATTTTCACAACTTCATCGAGCACTGTTTTTAATTCTCCAGATATTCGTTTTTCCGCCAATGCCTCTCCATGTATGCAACATTGTTGCCAAGTAGCTTTGGGTGAAACATTTTTTACAAAAGTACATAGACCACTATTACATCCGGACATTGCTCTTTCACCATCAACGCAAATTCCTAAACATTTTTTCCAATTTATTCCATTTGATGTTATAAATTCATTCAAAAGATTAAAAATGGCTTCTCCGGTCGTATGGTCAGGAAGAGACAGACTAGGGCACCGTTTACCGTTATCCAATCGAACTCGAATTTCGGCTATCTAAAAATCTGCAAATATCTGAAGGCTAGTCATTTTATTGGGTTCCCCCACAAAAACAAATTTCTTCGAACGTTGCGGTCTTTCTAAGGCAGACAGAACATGAAATCATCATGAATAGAGTCTCCAAATTTGTACCGGACATACGTCATCAGATTGGCATTGTTTGATATGTCAGTACTTTCATCCAATTGAAGAACAAAATAGGAACTCAACTTTATTTTTTCTATAAGCTGTGCCTTGAGATCGCAGGACAGTATCATTCGAAAGAGAAAGTAAGTCTAAATTTCGTGACTTTTTTCACCCAGCATAGTTGCCATCCATTACTTTTGCTGCCGGTAAAATCAAATCCTCACCGACAGTTTCCGTCTTTGCCTATCAAAATTTTATGTTGATTTCTAAACAGACATTTAAGTGTAAGTAGTTATCTGGAGTCGATTTTTTTCATTGGAATTCATTAAGTTGATCCTTTGAATCTCTATTTAGGAACAATTTGCACAAACTTTGAAACAGATTTTTACACATACATATATCAAGTTTGACATTTTAGAATTAAGATACTTCTTTTTTGTGTTTAAAATAAATGTTTTGGTCAGTAGACTGAATACCTACATTTACAAAAGAAGATATGTAGTGTAGCTATACTTTTTAATTTGAAAAATAGCCAAAAAGAATCCAATTTAGTAGCCACTGAGGTCAAAAACAGGTGGTTGAAAGGAACTCGACATTAGATTTCTCAAGCTTATCAGGGCCATTTTGTAGGATGCAGGTATTTCCTGTAGCAACTTTCCGTAGGGATTTCTTATTCCTCTCTAACTCCTGTAGCTTAATGTTGAAAAATTCACGAGACTTATCTCTATATTCCTTGTGCTTTATTTCAAAATGTCGGTTTTATTTGGCAGTCTTCATAGATTCGTTGCTTAAAACATCGCAGCACAAAACATACTGTGGCTTATCTTTGCCATTTAATTATTAACACACGAATCCAAACGAAAGATATTCAGAAGAATAATTTCGTTGTATTTCATTTTTAATGTAAACACTAAATTTTGAAGTTGATATTCCCGGATTGGAGTGAACGTCTTTACTAATTTTCCTTTTTAACCAGCGATCCATTTGATAAAAAAGTAATGCAAAAACTTAATATTTTAAAATTTATAGAACAAACACTAAATGCGATCGTGAAACAACAAATTTGATTCTGAGATTCATGTATTTGTTATTGAGATGGGTAGAAAAAAGGTATAAAATGAAGCGAGGAAATTAGTAAAATAGATAATGTTCGTTTTGAAACAAAGTTTGTTGAGTTGTTGTTGAGTTTGTTGGAACAATATTTAAGAAGTTTTTCTGCTATAGCGGACCCCTGGGGGCCCGCTATAGCTTTTTTCTATAGCGCAGGGGTGCGCAGACCACAGGTTGAGAACCGATGATCTAGGCAAACACCTTCTTAGCCTCGTTCTTAGCACTGTATAAAACTTGTATATAGGTACATTTCACCTTTCAGCTCAGACGCGAACTCTGTGGGTGGTTCACTAAAGGGAAACGATGATATCTAAACCTTATAATGTCAAGGAAACAATTTTAGAATAACAAATTTAAAGAATAAATTTAAAGCTCAAAGAACGGGCTAATATCCAACCTGTAGAATTTAAACACTAACTTAATTACTCTTGAATTTTTTTTTTTAAGTATTTTTTAAAACAAAACTATTCAATTTAACATCCCACAGTGCGTAAAACAATCTGCTGGTCATTAACTTAATTTGATTTCTGCCAAGTCAAAATTATAATGCAGATGCAGCAGGTGTAAAATTCCATTGTGTATCTAAGTTGACATCGAAAGACTGTCCAGTGTACAGCAATCTGCACCCGCATTACCTGAACCATTCACAGGTTCATTTAAAATAAAACCAGCTATAACACAATTTCCATGAGTTTTTGCCCACTTGCACATTCACACGAAAAGCAAGAAGCCCACAGTTCTCCTCCAACGCCAGATATTGTGCGCTTGCGTGCATTCGATTTGATTATACAAAAGCAGTAGCTTAGTAGGGAAAGCACACAGTGGCTTTGTGATCGAATTGATCGCCGTAGAAGAAAATCGCGAATCATGGAATCTCTAAAGTTAGGTATCCACTACCACCGTCAACTTGAACTGAATTTGGCTAGAGCACGGCTGGATTGTTCTTTGTGAAGTCCTTACATTGACAAGGTTTTAAAGTGGCTCCACCCTGGATTATTGTTATGGATATTAACAAAAGAAATAAATACAATAAAAACAACACCATTGCTAGTTATTGTTATTGTTTTTTTTTTTAAGTATGAATTAAGGCCCGCGGGTCTTAATACTTAAAAAAAAAAACAATGGAAGGAAACAACGCCCACAGGCATTAATTTCTTTCCAAAATGGCAATTAAATCCTCCACAAAAAATAAAAACATTAAGACCCGCGGTACTTGCACCCACCAAAACTTTTAAAATAGGAATTAAAAACCGGGGGCCTTAATTCCGCGGCCCTTATATCACTCCACTACCTATATAATGGCTTCGCTTTTAATTGTTATATATATATATATATATATTGTTGTTGTACAAGAAGTTAATAAATATTTTGTTCAAAAATTTGAGATTTTAATGAATCACGACATTTTGATAATAAAGAAGGCGATTAAAGGGGCGCCAACAATTCTATCTTTCTTTCAGCCGATGTTCTTCAATCGTCGATTTGATATCCTATAAAGATTTTTTTTTGAAATAGGTTAAAATATTATTACTATGTTTAAGCAGATACGTCATTTTGTCTAAAGCTTTAAGTGTCGTACCGGCATTTTCGTTTAAAGAAATCTCGTATTGGCAAATGAAATAACAAATAAAATTTAATAATTAAGACTCGTCGCCATTCCTATATGCTCGTCAGATTTCTTTTTTGAAGTCATGGCTGTTCGAAGGTTTAATAACATAGAACTCAGACTAAAAAAAAAAATAAAGAAACTACTTATTCGCCGTCGCACATACTTGATTTTGTGGTTAGTTGCCTTGGGCCTGGAGCCAGATTCTGTATGAACAAACGATTGAATGTTTTCGTCAGTGTCAACGATTTTCTGACCAGTTGCTATGGAAATCGTTTGCACAGACGAAAACGTTTTATCGTTTTTTTAATACAGAATCTAACCCCTGAGGCCTGAGCAACGCAACACAACTCACAAAAAAATCCAATATAAAAAATTTAAAAAAACGTTGTATGAAAGTTGTTTTTTTTTTAGATTGGATTTGCTTGTGAGTTGTGATGGTTGCGTTGCAGACTAAGAGCAGAAAAAAACATATTAACAGTTCTAAATCTAAGTTTCATAAAGATTCAAATCGTAATCGATATATATTCAGAAGATTTTCTCACATAAATAAAATTCTAACGATTTTTTTTCAAAATTGTTATTCGAGGAATGATGTGAGGCCCATCTTATGTCACGTGTAGCCCTGAAAGATAAAAAAAAGAGGCCACCACACGATATGCACTCTCGTATAATGAAGAAGTGATCCGATTTTAATCCTCGGCGTTATCTGTGGTCTTCATCGAGCTTCAACGAGCGGATTTATCTTCATCCTGATCCTTTGCAAAATTTGCAAATGCTTATTTTATAATTTTGTTTATTTTTCTTCTTTTTTTTTTATTTTGTTAAATTTTATTCAAAGCTGTGCTGTTGCACGGTGGCAAAGGCGCATATAATACCGAATGGATGGAAGTAGACTTTAATGGCGTCTGTGGTGCAAGTTGAACCTCGCCAATTCGTCGTCTTTGGCTGCGACCTTATAAGTTTTGTGCCAGTGCATCACCTACTGTATAGAGAGCGGTCGTAGTTCCACGATTCGAATGCAATGTTTCACCTGTGCTGGAGATGGCGCTTTTATGTATATATACATATATATCTGTATTGTGTCCAGACCCAGGACCAAAGAAAGACACAGCCAGCTTCTCTTCTATAATGGTAGACGTGACTTTTGCATAATTGTGTATAAAAGCCTTGATGCTCATGTTGCACTTTGGTGGTCCACTCGTGTTTCCCATAAAGTGTTGTCATCGCGCGCGCACTATTACGATTCTTGAAGTTTGGTGCATGAGTTCGCGAGTGGGTAAGTCTGGTCAAAATGCTTATGGCAAGTCTGAGACAACGATGGCGACGACCAACATCGCAACATTATACATTGAAGTGAACCTGTTGCCCTGGTCTGTGCGAGGAAGTAAATGCCATTAAACTGGGTTTTTTTTCGTCTGTATTTGAAGGGATTAGCAATTTTGTGCAATTTTGCGAAGGAATCCCCGTGTCAGCAAACTCATGCATATTCATTTGCTTTATATATCTACAAATAAAAAAGTATTGGCATTGGATTGACTGTGTCTTTTTAAGTGAGCAATAATTGCTTAAAGCGTGATAAAACGCAAAGGAATTAATTAAATGATTTTATAAATATCTGAAAACGGTGGTGGGTACGTTATTTACAATTTCGTTGGAATTAGTAATTTCATCTCACCTAAAAGTTTTTCTATTTTTAACTATATAATAAGTTATATGACCGTTTCCTATCAGAATTAATTAAAAGGTGGCAAGGTCTGACAAACTATAAAATATATATTAGGAAGATATGGCCAACCTATGACTAAAACAGATCAAATGATTTAATGAAGCGAAACAGAGTACACACGGCCAGGATAGTTGCAATCAGTTTTGGCCTAGTTCAGTTATGGACTCGTCTCTCGTTCGATCACTTTTTTTCACTGGTTGCTTTTGGTTTGTTTTGAAAATTGCATTTGTCTTTTTAATTTTATTCCAAATGCAAGACACGTCGTAGTGTTTAAAATTAAAACCTGCTTTCTTTTAAATGAAAGCGCTGAACTTTTTTCGGAAACATGTTTTTTGGTTTTGACATCATAAAGGTTTCTTTGGAGCATCATGCTTCAAATTTTAAAAATTCTGTATGTTATGTTATTGCTTGCAAGCATAAGTCAACTTTTCTTTTACTTTTTCTTCTTCTTCTTCTTCTTCTTCTCTTCTTCTTCTTCTTCTTCTTCTTGTTCTTGTTCTTGTTCTTGTTCTTGTTCTTGTTCTTGTTCTTGTTCTTGTTCTTGTTCTTGTTCTTGTTCTTGTTCTTGTTCTTGTTCTTGTTCTTGTTCTTGTTCTTGTTCTTGTTCTTGTTCTTGTTCTTGTTCTTGTTCTTGTTCTTGTTCTTGTTCTTGTTCTTGTTCTTGTTCTTGTTCTTGTTCTTGTTCTTGTTCTTGTTCTTGTTCTTGTTCTTGTTCTTGTTCTTGTTCTTGTTCTTGTTCTTGTTCTTGTTCTTGTTCTTGTTCTTGTTCTTGTTCTTGTTCTTGTTCTTGTTCTTGTTCTTGTTCTTGTTCTTGTTCTTGTTCTTGTTCTTGTTCTTGTTCTTGTTCTTGTTCTTGTTCTTGTTCTTGTTCTTGTTCTTGTTCTTGTTCTTGTTCTTGTTCTTGTTCTTGTTCTTGTTCTTGTTCTTGTTCTTGTTCTTGTTCTTGTTCTTGTTCTTGTTCTTGTTCTTGTTCTTGTTCTTGTTCTTGTTCTTGTTCTTGTTCTTGTTCTTGTTCTTGTTCTTGTTCTTGTTCTTGTTCTTGTTCTTGTTCTTGTTCTTGTTCTTGTTCTTGTTCTTGTTCTTGTTCTTGTTCTTGTTCTTGTTCTTGTTCTTGTTCTTGTTCTTGTTCTTGTTCTTGTTCTTGTTCTTGTTCTTGTTCTTGTTCTTGTTCTTGTTCTTGTTCTTGTTCTTGTTCTTGTTCTTGTTCTTGTTCTTGTTCTTGTTCTTGTTCTTGTTCTTGTTCTTGTTCTTGTTCTTGTTCTTGTTCTTGTTCTTGTTCTTGTTCTTGTTCTTGTTCTTGTTCTTGTTCTTGTTCTTGTTCTTGTTCTTGTTCTTGTTCTTGTTCTTGTTCTTGTTCTTGTTCTTGTTCTTGTTCTTGTTCTTGTTCTTGTTCTTGTTCTTGTTCTTGTTCTTGTTCTTGTTCTTGTTCTTGTTCTTGTTCTTGTTCTTGTTCTTGTTCTTGTTCTTGTTCTTGTTCTTGTTCTTGTTCTTGTTCTTGTTCTTGTTCTTGTTCTTGTTCTTGTTCTTGTTCTTGTTCTTGTTCTTGTTCTTGTTCTTGTTCTTGTTCTTGTTCTTGTTCTTGTTCTTGTTCTTGTTCTTGTTCTTGTTCTTGTTCTTGTTCTTGTTCTTGTTCTTGTTCTTGTTCTTGTTCTTGTTCTTGTTCTTGTTCTTGTTCTTGTTCTTGTTCTTGTTCTTGTTCTTGTTCTTGTTCTTGTTCTTGTTCTTGTTCTTGTTCTTGTTCTTGTTCTTGTTCTTGTTCTTGTTCTTGTTCTTGTTCTTGTTCTTGTTCTTGTTCTTGTTCTTGTTCTTGTTCTTGTTCTTGTTCTTGTTCTTGTTCTTGTTCTTGTTCTTGTTCTTGTTCTTGTTCTTGTTCTTGTTCTTGTTCTTGTTCTTGTTCTTGTTCTTGTTCTTGTTCTTGTTCTTGTTCTTGTTCTTGTTCTTGTTCTTGTTCTTGTTCTTGTTCTTGTTCTTGTTCTTGTTCTTGTTCTTGTTCTTGTTCTTGTTCTTGTTCTTGTTCTTGTTCTTGTTCTTGTTCTTGTTCTTGTTCTTGTTCTTGTTCTTGTTCTTGTTCTTGTTCTTGTTCTTGTTCTTGTTCTTGTTCTTGTTCTTGTTCTTGTTCTTGTTCTTGTTCTTGTTCTTGTTCTTGTTCTTGTTCTTGTTCTTGTTCTTGTTCTTGTTCTTGTTCTTGTTCTTGTTCTTGTTCTTGTTCTTGTTCTTGTTCTTGTTCTTGTTCTTGTTCTTGTTCTTGTTCTTGTTCTTGTTCTTGTTCTTGTTCTTGTTCTTGTTCTTGTTCTTGTTCTTGTTCTTGTTCTTGTTCTTGTTCTTGTTCTTGTTCTTGTTCTTGTTCTTGTTCTTGTTCTTGTTCTTGTTCTTGTTCTTGTTCTTGTTCTTGTTCTTGTTCTTGTTCTTGTTCTTGTTCTTGTTCTTGTTCTTGTTCTTGTTCTTGTTCTTGTTCTTGTTCTTGTTCTTGTTCTTGTTCTTGTTCTTGTTCTTGTTCTTGTTCTTGTTCTTGTTCTTGTTCTTGTTCTTGTTCTTGTTCTTGTTCTTGTTCTTGTTCTTGTTCTTGTTCTTGTTCTTGTTCTTGTTCTTGTTCTTGTTCTTGTTCTTGTTCTTGTTCTTGTTCTTGTTCTTGTTCTTGTTCTTGTTCTTGTTCTTGTTCTTGTTCTTGTTCTTGTTCTTGTTCTTGTTCTTGTTCTTGTTCTTGTTCTTGTTCTTGTTCTTGTTCTTGTTCTTGTTCTTGTTCTTGTTCTTGTTCTTGTTCTTGTTCTTGTTCTTGTTCTTGTTCTTGTTCTTGTTCTTGTTCTTGTTCTTGTTCTTGTTCTTGTTCTTGTTCTTGTTCTTGTTCTTGTTCTTGTTCTTGTTCTTGTTCTTGTTCTTGTTCTTGTTCTTGTTCTTGTTCTTGTTCTTGTTCTTGTTCTTGTTCTTGTTCTTGTTCTTGTTCTTGTTCTTGTTCTTGTTCTTGTTCTTGTTCTTGTTCTTGATCTTCGTCGTCTTCTTCTTCTTCTTCTTCTTCTTCTTCTTCTTCTTCTTCTTCTTCTTCTTCTTCTTCTTCTTCTTCTTCTTCTTCTTCTTCTTCTTCTTCTTCTTCTTCTTCTTCTTCTTCTTCTTCTTCTTCTTCTTCTTCTTCTTCTTCTTCTTCTTCTTCTTCTTCTTCTTCTTCTTCTTCTTCTTCTTCTTCTTCTTCTTCTTCTTCTTCTTCTTTTTCTTCTTCTTTTTTTTCTTCTTCTTCTTCTTCTTCTTTTTCTTCATCTACTTTTTCTTCTCTTTTTCTCTTCTTCATCATCTGTTTTTCTCTCTCCCCCAACGATGTTATGATCTCAAAAGGAGTCACAACTCACAACTCACCACACAGATCCGCTTTTGAGAATCGTCGGGTTCACCTCAGAAAACTTCGTCGGCTTCCCGGTTTTCGATTCTTATATTATTATATTATAGTATTAACAATAAAATATTGGATTTAATGTTAAGGACTGTAACATATGGACAAATTGTTTCCTTCAAAAATAAAGAAATCAAAGATGTGTAGAACAACGAATAACAAACGCGCTGGCCGCGAAGACAGTTTTAGAATTTGATGTGTAAATATTTCAAACAAAACAAGAAAGTATGTGTTCGAGGCAACGTTACTTCCAGTTTTGACCTATGGGGGCCAAACATGGAAAATTACACAAAATATTGAAACCAAACCTCGATCATGTAAAAGAGAAATGGAACGAGTTATCTTGAACGTTAGGTATCGCTCAAAGAACAAGCCATAGAATACTTACTCCGAAGACAAACTTATTCTGAAGATCTAAGGCATAGAATTAGGAAACTAAAATGGGATTGGGTTGGACATATAATGCGAACAAATGATAACCGCTGGACATAATTAGCAACAGACTGGGTACCGCTAGATATATGAAAAGAAGAGTAAAGTTAGCACAAGCTTTTCGAAGCTACAAGCTTGGTTTTACACAGTTGGTTAACTTCCCAAAAAAATTTTGTCTTTATTGACTGGTCGAAATTAAAAAAAAAACGTTATATGGTACTGTTAGACGAGTTTTTCTGAAAGTTTTGTTTCCACTTATTTATAGACCTTTCATGATTCATTATATACGCAAGCGAGATTTGGTTTAAATCGTTAGTGCCGTTCTCGAAAAAATAAACTTTTTGGTAACTAGTTTTAAAATGATTTTCTTAAAAATTTTTGGTGATTCCCAAGAGGAAAAATTTTATTTTTTTTTCAGCACGGCTTTCCTGCATATCACGGTTCCAGTTTCTCAAATTTTTCTTGAAAACGGGTATAATGATTTTGATTAAGCGATGATTACGATGATGTCTACGTTATAATTTTGTAGTGCATTTAAGATAACTGCATTTTATTTTTTTGGATAAAAATGCGTAATTTAGAATAAAAGCCATAAATGGATAATATCTTAACCGATGTTGTTCAAATTTGGTATATGGTGCTTAATTTCAACATTTAACATAAGATGGTTTTTGGCTTAAGAACAATAAAATTGTATATCACGATTAGACGATTTTTTGATATTTTGCACCTTTCAACATATTATATTTAACAAATTATATTTTTTTTAGTCCAATAGTTTGCTATAAGTGCAAGTTCATGCAATCGAGTCGTGCATTTTGTTTGCAGTCCTATACAATTTTTATAAGAGGACAAGAGAAACATATAATTTTTAAAACTTTTTTTAAACTCCTTATAGATTCTGAAACAAAGAGTGCATCTCTGGTTATCATCATCAGCTTCAGAAAAATATTCCTGTGATAGGAAATGTATCTTTTGCTGCTTTTCTATAAGTACTTATAAAATGATTGACTATATATACGTGGTAAGTATTTGCTTAAGTTTTCTTATATTTATATAAAGGGAATTTTTAAAATGTCAACGACATTTGCTGCTGCAAAAATGAAAAACATTAAAAGTTCCTTGTTCTTGGACATAAAGTCAATCAATAAGACTTAGTTCTTGTAATGCAGTTAGTTGACATCAACATTCCAGAAAAGTCAAAACATGTAAAAAAAAGTCATTGTTTTTAAAATCAAATCTATTGGATTGGGCCACTTGGGAGTTATTTTTGTTATCGCTTGCCCCCGGATGAAAGAGGTCAATCACGACTAAAGCTGATATTTACCTGAGTTCATTATTACCCACATCATTCATCAAATTAAAATCATTTTAAAAATGATTTGCTTCCACCTGGTGGCCGTTCCTATAGTGTCACAGAAAAAATCGTGCGTTTGACCAATTTCCTTAGACCTCAACCTCAACAGTCTAAGTGATAAAACAAATAAAATTATTTTCAAAAAAAAAAAATATTCAACGTCCGTGGTGAACGTATAGCTTGCGTTTATTATATTTATCTACAGCTATATGTATATAGCCATGCCATCGAGAGTGCAGGTACAATTGGCCTATGGCATTTTAAGTATTATGGCCACTTTTCGAGACTTAACTTAAAATCTCATTAGTCATTTCATGATGGCATTTATCAAAATCAGATATGCCACGACCGACGACGACGCTCTTCGAGAAGAGAAAGAGTTCCAGTCTGCCACAGCCAGCGGCTGGACGACGATGATGACGACAATAACGTCGGACGACTTGGGCACTTGGGCTATGTGCTGTGCAGCCACACCTAACCAGCATTTCGGTTTGTGTAAAATGTCACTTTGCAGTCCTTGGGTAATCATTCAAAATGTTGAATTTTCCGTAAAGTGACAGATCCGTCGGATGCCATTGCCGTTGATGTTGATGGTATACTGCGCAAGAGGTCTGTCTACTTTGCTGCCGATCGTCGCACCTCTCAAATGGTGTTGGTGGTGGCGAAATGCAAACTGACAGCCGATGTCAAAATCGAAACTGAAACTAAATTTAAACAAACGAAGAAAGCCCAAAATTGTGAAGGGTATTATTTGTATACGGTGACCATTTTCATAAAATTGTAGATTGAACAATAAAAAGTTTAATAACTTTGTGGATAGGTAGATTTTTATGTAGACACAGAAATTAAAAAGTCAAAATGAAATCTTCCGTTTAGAAATAATCTGGTTTAAAAATAGGACATTAATCAGAAAAAAAAATCGTTGCGATTAACTCGGTTTATAGAATTTATTTTGTCTATTTTGACTCAATAGTAGGTCGAAAATATCAGTTCTAAACAGTTCCAAAAAGCCTAATAACCGATATCACAAAAACTTGAGTAGAAATACATATACTCACTGAATCACAAAGACTTTAAAGTTATAAGTTAAATAATTAATACTGTTTTCGTAAAAGTTTAACTGAACTTGACTTAAATAAATTACATATCAATTTTCAGATATTTTTTAAAATAAATTTTGTTTTGAATGAAGTTTTTGGCATTTTTAGCAATAACTGCTTTATTTTTCTGGTGTGCATAAGTGTTATAAACTTTTTTTTATTATGTTTGTAAGGCTTTAGTTAGTCAAGACTCAAGACGCAAGTATTGACGTTTAAGTGATATATTTAATTCTTAGAGCTGTAACTGAAGTAACAAACTACCAGTCGATATCATGCATAAAAAAAAAAAATAAAAGGCACGACTGCGTCGGAAAAACTTGCTCTTGTGTAAGATTACTAACCTTTGGCTTAGGATACTATGCAAGAAACTAAAATAAATAATCGGAAGTAAAAATAGTTTCTATGGCGTTTTTATGGCAGGTACCGTTAATAAGGTGATTTTGAAAATAAATTTCTAACGAAAAACTTCATTATTGGAAAAAAATCAATAACACTAAATTTTACCAAAATCGATCGTATATTTTACGAGACAAATTGGATTGTCCTTAAGGCTTATTTGCCAGGTAACGTTAATATGTAAACTAATTCTGAAAAAATGAAAAACACAACCTTTGGCTACAAATCCATTGTACGAAATTTTGCAAAACTAGATCGTATTTTTTACGAGAAAAATGGAATTGGCTAAAACGCTTGTATGGCAGGTACCGTTAAAAATCTAGTTGTAAACATTTTTTTTTGTCGAAAAAAATCACTGTTTTAAAAAAATCAGTCATGTTAAATTTTATCAAAATCGATCGTATTTTATTCGATAAAAATTGAATTATCTCTTACGTTTATATGGCAGGTACCGTTATTTTCAGACCTAGGACAAAAATCAAAAATACTCCTGGGCATATTCCTCTAAAAATACAAAGTACCAGGTTTGAAGAAAATCGGCCCTAACGTTTAGGCTGTAGGTGTCGATAAATCCAGACTGATAGACAGACAGACAGAATTGTCGGACCTACTTTTTTCGTGTTCTCTATCATCGTAATGTCATGTTAGATTGTTACCTCAAAACTTTTTTTTTACGAATACAAAACTTGCCTTATAGTACTATAGCAAGTAAAAATAATGCCAGTGCATGGTCACTCCAAAAACTGCAACTTCAGGTATATGCATACCAATCAAAATTATTTGATGATAATGGAATCACTATAAAACCACTATTCAAAGATCTTGCTTCATCTGAAGGTTGAAAGTAATATATCCCATCGTCCTTTTGAAATCCATTAAATATCCCCAGCCCTTAAACATTCACATATTATAACAAATTTGATTCAGAATTATTATTTTTCTCGTTCTTGTTCTTCCCAATATATTATTATATTTGTCCTCATACGCTGAAATGAAGTGGCATATTCTCGAGAGAAATGATAAATGGATTATTGGACCTTCGTATAGGGATTAACACTTAAAATTTAGGAAATGCCAGGACACGCTGTGACATTAAAATTTGTACAATTTGTAGCCGTTTGTCAAGTGCAACATTGAGCTTTCAACTGCCAGAAACATCAACCGCAGACAGGAAGATCCTTTCTACTGCAACCAGTAGTATCACCATATAAGACACATACAGGTCATGATGAATCAATTTATGAAGGTATATCCTGTCTGCATCTGTTCTTCTTCTGTTGAAGAGCTTGTTCTGATGTCGTTATACCATCCTTTTGCCACTGGGAATATTGGAAAATAGTGTGACTTGGGATCATGTGTAAAGTAATTATGTACGGATACTATGGGTCCAGATACATATATAAATATATTTGAATAGAACTCGCTTCACATCTTCTCGTAACACATTTCATTGATAATTGGAATTTGGCCTTTTGGATTTGCATATACGTATAAGGTTTTACTCGTAAGTTTCTACATATACCAATATGGAAAAGGGTTATAAGTTGGGGGTGGATTCTTTGGCATTTGGGAATTAATTTAGTGTAATTCTTTGAAGAACTCAATATGTATTGTTGAGGGACGGAATATAAGGCAAGAGAAAGCAAATTTCGCATTTAATTTGACCTTATGGATGAGATATCTTTCATTAGTGCTTCGCATAATACATAATATTGTCTTAGGACACGTATTTGTATATGGTATACCTATATGACTGAATATCACTTTATCTTCTTTGAATATTGGTTTTCGTATCTGATGAGTGTAGATATACACGAGCCAAAAATGAATAGAATTCATGTATAATATTAAAATAAGATATGGACGAATGCTTTATAGCAAATAAATTAGAATCAAGCCTTTTGATGGGACTTCGAAGTACAATAATCATGCCGTGTTTCGAGGATTTCAATAGAATCAGTATTATTTAGTTTATATACAGGGTGAGTCATGAGCAATGCGACAAAATGCTAGGGCGTGTAGGTTGCGTTGAGACAAGAAAAAAATCGTATGGGAGGGGGGTCTATTCCCCTCCGTTTAGCCGGGAGGGGCAATTTTCGAAAAAAACTGAGTTAAAATGGGAAAAAAATTATTTAAAATCAACGGCTTCATTCACAATGCTGTGCGATACGTTTTTGAAAAGCCAATAACTTTTTCTTTCATTCTGTGTTTAAATAAATCTATTCTAAGAAATAGTTTTTGAAATATTAATTTTCAAAGTCAAAATTTTGAAAAAAAAAAATTGAAAAAAAAATTTCAAATTCATTTTTTTCAAAATTTTACGTAATTAAGTGCTAATTTTAATTTCAAAATTCAATGCTGTTATTAATTTTAAGTCTAAATAAGAAAACCGGATGCAAAAATTTTATGTCGTTCTCAAGAAATTAAAAAAAAAACCAAAACCACCTTTTTCTAAGAAAAACATTTATTTTTATTGTAACGAAGCAATTTATTTATTTATTTAGCATTAATCTTAGTTTTTTTATTTTTTTTTTTTAATTGGAGTTTTATGAGAACGTAATAAAATTAAATAGTATTGGAATAACCCTGGATTAATATAATTTTCATTGATAACTTCTGAAAACTGACCTGTCAATATTTTTGCCTTGGCCTGCCCGCAGCCCATGGGTTCTACCTGTTATAGGGACAATAGGGACAATAAAACCGAATTTGTTTTAATGAAAAAAAAGAAAATTGCAACGCAAGATAAATAAAAGGCATTGCAGTTTTGCTTAGTAATTATTTCAAATTTGAATATTAACTCATTAACACGTAACGATGTCAAGCTCATACACCCGAGAAGAATTAACGGACAATGCCTTTTATTTATCTTGCGTTGCAATTTTCTTTTTTTTCATTAAAACAAATGCGGTTTTATTGTCCCTATTGTCCCTATAACAGGTAAAACCCATGGGCTGCGGGCAGGCCAAGGCAAAAATATTGACAGGTCAGTTTTCAGAAGTTATCAATGAAAATTATATTAATCCAGGGTTATTCCAATACTATTTAATTTTATTACGTTCTCATAAAACTCCAATTAAAAAAAAAAAAATAAAAAAACTAAGATTAATGCTAAATAAATAAATAAATTGCTTCGTTACAATAAAAATAAATGTTTTTCTTAGAAAAAGGTGGTTTTGGTTTTTTTTTAATTTCTTGAGAACGACATAAAATTTTTGCATCCGGTTTTCTTATTTAGACTTAAAATTAATAACAGCATTGAATTTTGAAATTAAAATTAGCACTTAATTACGTAAAATTTTGAAAAAAATGAATTTGAAATTTTTTTTTCAATTTTTTTTTTCAAAATTTTGACTTTGAAAATTAATATTTCAAAAACTATTTCTTAGAATAGATTTATTTAAACACAGAATGAAAGAAAAAGTTATTGGCTTTTCAAAAACGTATCGCACAGCATTGTGAATGAAGCCGTTGATTTTAAATAATTTTTTCCCCATTTTAAGTCAGTTTTTTCAAAAATTGCCCCTCCCGGCTAAACGGAGGGGAATAGACCCCCCCTCCTATACGATTTTTTTCTTGTCTCAACGCAACCTACACGCTCTAGCATTTTGTCGCATTTTAGTTTGTTCTATGTTGATTTATGAATTGACAGTCTCAATAGGTTTGATTAGGGCTTTGTTACTTTCTTATACGGCGTTGTCCAATTATTTTAAGATAATTAAAAAAAATTGGAAATTCATACAGATTTTTCAGTTACAAATAACCAGTATAAAAATTAATTAAAAAGTCAGCGAAATAATTTTAATAGAGTTACCATAGCAAACCTTTTGTATTTAGACGTATAAACATCTACATTTTAATAAAAGCAGGACCATGAAATTGAAGAGTAATTTTTGAAGTTTTTGGTTTCGGGTGGTTGTTAAAAAAAAAATAATATTAGAACTTAAAGAAAATAACCTTGAAAAAAATGCTTAGATTGTAATCGTAATAAGTCTCTTTAAATTCAGCGTAAGCCTGGAAAGAGAGGGTTTTAAAGTTATAGCATATGCTGACGATGTTGCCATTGCAGTATCAGGAAAGCACGCTCAAATTCTGACTGAACTAATGCAAAACTGTTAAAATGGTCAGAAAAATGCGGACTAGGTGTAAACCCGACCAAAACTGATCTTGTCTTATTCACAAGGAAATATAAAATCTCACAACTAACTCCCCCAACAATTAATGGGAATCCACTAACTTTCTCAGTTGAAGCTAAATACCTATAGGTATTATACTTGACAAAAAGCTACACTGGAAAGCCAACATACAAGAGAGAAGAACAAAAGCCACAGTAGCACTATTTTCTTGCAAAAATGCTATCGGGAACAAATGGGAATTATCCACACATATTATTCACTGGCTCTACACAACGGTCATTAGACCTATACTCACTTACGGGGTGACAGTATGGTGGACTGCGTTAGAAAAAGTTATGTACTGTGATAAACTAAGTAAAGTCCAACGGTCAACCAGCATGTGTATCAGCGGAGCTCTTCGTTCGACACCTTCAGCTGCCCTAAACATACTTCTTTACCCACACTCCTCGATATTTTCTGTAAACAAATGGCAGCGAGCACGGCTTCTCGTCTCAAAGCTATCTCTCAATTGACCAATGACACAAAAGGTCATACCAATCATTCTGAATTCATTCGGATCGAACTCATGCAACACCGACTACACCATTCCCCAGTTAGTTTTTGATAGGAATTTCCAAGTCACTATAGTTTTTATTAGTTAGTTTTTGACAGGAATTTCCAAGTCACTATCCCACCAAAATCCTATTGGGAGGATTTGGAATTCTTGGAAGATGAATCAAATCAGTTCACTTCTATACTAATGGCTCAAAAACCGAAGTCTCTCATTCCGTCTCCCTGACCATTGTAGCCTGTTCCAAGCAGAAATTCTGGCAATCAAAGAGGTATATTATCCCGGTTATTCGCATCTTTTCAGACAGCCAAGCAGCCCTTAAATCATTCGTTGCCGTTTCCACAAACTCAATAACTGCCCGCAACTGTCGTACATCTCTCATGGAGATGGCAGAACAGTTTAACATTCACCTCTTCTGGGTGCCGGGACACAAAGATACTTTGGGAAGTTGCAAAGCCGACGAACTCGCCAGAAATGGAACCTTAATACCAATTTTACCTTACAAGGTGAATATTGGTATAATGGTATACCTATCGCCATAGAGGAAACAAACTTAAGATGGTCAAACACCACTACGTGCGTAGTAACTAAACAAATCTGGCCAAAACTAGATCTGAAACGCACTAAATGTTTGTTGTCTATGAGTAGATTACATCTTAGCTCCCTAATTGGTGTCATAACCGGACACTGTCTTATAGGAAGACACGCCACAAGACTAAGCGTATTCGCTAACAATTTTTCCAGAAGCTGCAGAGAGGAGGAGGAGAGTATCCCCATCTTCTCTGTTCATGCCCAGCTCTCTCTCAAAGACGTAAATTACACCTGGGTAATTTCTTTTTCGACGATCCTTGTGACCTAAAGAATATTGATATTACTTCTCTTAATCGCTTCATTAGATGCTTTAACTGGTTCAATTAAAGAGGGACTTCCTCGTGCGTTCCGTGGTATCACAATAGACCTATATGTGGTCTAAGTGCGTCAGTAGTTTTCCAGATCGTGCCTCTTACGAGGTTTTGTTTTTTATTCCTCAAAACAAAAGTTATTGAACAATAAGCTAGGGTATAGATTTGAAATCCTCAACTTTTCCTGAACTATTGGTCTATGGCTGAAGTCATATAGACCCCAATTGTTAGGTGTTCAACAAATGACCTCCACTTGTTTGAAAAGAATAAAAGATTCACTTTATTATAATTTTACTAATTTTTCGTAATCCACCAACATTTCTTTGGGACGCTTTTTGAATTTTTTTTGCTCTTATAGTTTTTATAAGATGAGAACATAGATTTATACAAACTCAAATTTGTATACAACCTCCATATTTAATTTGGTTGCAAAATATTAATTTGATATTTTTTTATATCTAATTAAATCTAAAAGTGGGATCCGCATTACAAGAAAATTCTATTCAATTAAAATATGGAAATATCGAGCTAAAAATAATATTCTCGTGACGTAATGAGTCCACATCTGTTCTATTTCTTATTAACTACATCAGCTATATTTTAAATAAAATCATTTCTGTTTCACAAAAAAAAATGTGGCCCAATCACAAATTGTCCCAATATTTCCAGTGAACTTTTGCATATAGTAAACAATATCTACATTTTTTCTTATGAAACAAAATTGATTTTACACAATGTCAGTGTACTATACAATGTAGCTGATGTAGTTGATGAGAAATATGCCATTCTGTCAGGCAAGTTTTTGAAATTTTTGTTCTAACGGTATATTTTTGCCATATAAAGGTTGAGAGAAATAAGCTTATAAGTCCGACATCTTGCTATATTCTTGTCCCATAGAAGTTTTGAGTAAATTTTAAATTTATTTAGAATGAAAAAAGTTTTTCGAACTATGCTATAGTAACTGGAAATGGAAGTGACAATTTTCAGCAAATAGGTAAAGAATATTTTTGTGGTCAGTTGGCTAAATACTAAAATTCATTTTTGCAAATTTAACTTGAGAACATTTTTAAACTTAAAAAGATATGTATGTATCACCGAAAAAAAAAACATTGGTAAAATCAATCACAAACCTTGTTTTTTTTTACGTCAAACAAAAAACATTTTGAATTTGAACAAGTTGGAATTTTAATTTTTTTTAATTTAAATGATACAATTTTCGTTGTTCAAATCAACAACGCCATTGTTTATTTTGTGCTTAAGCTATTACTAAAAGAATAGTTACATGAGCACAAACATTCTTAACCAACAACGTTTGTGAAAGGTACTAAATTAATATAAAATTGAGCACGATAGTTGTTGATCAACATCGCTTGTGATGTAAAAAACATGAGAATCGTTATACAAATTATATATACGATATATTTGTTGATTTAAATATGAAACGTTGTTTATTTTAAATACAAACATGATGTTTCAACCAAAAACGTGTTAATTTTTACAATATTTAGTTGAATAGTAAATTATAGTCGTTTGTTGTTGATTAAGTATAAAATCAACTATGGCGTTATTGCTTAAAAGTTATAACATATTCTTATCAACTTCAAAGATATTTAATTCAAAAATAATTATGATACTTACAAAATAAATGTATCACAGCTGTATTTTTGCTTTTTTCTTTCGGTGAACTTGCCTTATAGTAACTATAATCTATAATTTTTCTAGCTCAGCTTACATAACTTTTTTGACCAAAAAGCTAATGTGAACTATACCAGCAAAGCAAGATCTTAGTTTCAATTATTTTCACTTGGACTGTTGGTTAAGTATAAAATCAACTATGGCGTTATTGCTTGAAAAGAAGAAAATATTCAAATCAACTTCAAACATGTTAAAATAAATCATGTTAACGATATTTTCTTTTGAAATAAATTAACTACGATAGATTTGTTGATTTGAAAATGAAACGTTGTTTATTTTAAATTAAAACCTGATATTTAAACCAAAAACGTACAAAATTTAGTTGAATTGTAAATTAAACACGTTTGTTGTTGATTAAATATAAAATCAACTATGGCGTTGTTGCTTTCAAATTAGAACACACTCAAATCAACTTCAAACATGTTTAATTTAAAAATAATTATGATACATGATAAAATGTATCATGAGGCTTGGTTCTTCTTAGTCTGCAAACATTTTAAAGTACATTTAATACGGCTCCATTTCGGAGTTGGTATGACTTAGCAACGCATGAGCGAAGAGGAACCTCCTCGGAAAGTTCTTTGTGGTACATTCTATGGCAGACAACAGTGTGGTAGACCATGCTTGCCCTGGAGAGATGGCGTAGACCAGGACGCCCGGAGCCTTGGGGTGCGCAACTGGATGGCGTCGGCTCGAGACCGGGTTAGGTGGAGAGACTTGTTGAAGGAGGCCAGGACCGGACCCCGGTTGTCGAGCCTATGATGATGATGATGACTTAGCAATCGCTGATGGTGTGATAATCTATCTAATTTGTTATAGTATCTACTAAAGCTTAAAAGGAGCCGACCGTGCTAACTTCAACAAGTGATAACTTTGTGTGTATAAAATTATAGACATACAAATACTATATCAACTTTCCAGTGAGAGATTTTGTTGCATTTAAACAGTGTTTGTGAGACTACCACTCTCTCTGATATGTTTTCGAGAAAGTAAACTATTGTCATTCTGCCAAAATTTAGAAGATGGTGTTAAAAAAATAATAATATACAAATTGCTAAATTAAAAACTGAACTAAACTAAACTAAATCTATAATTTGATGATAAAACGTTATTCAAGTATTAAATTCCTTTTAGTATCTTGTTAACTTGACTTAAATAATGGTATTTCGTATTCATCTCATTTAAAATTTTCTTATATACCGAATTTCGATTCTTCATATTATTGATATGAATGATACCGCAGCTGCAACGCCTCTGACTATAATTCAATAGGAACAGCTCAACGTAAATAAATCACTTAAATGAAATTTAAAATTTATTTTATGACAGAAACTTAATATAATATGCGAATAACTTAATCTTCTCCTCTTCGCACTGTTAATATTTAATTTACTATATCTCTCGGAAAAACTGTGATAGTCATTTAATTCTGAAATTAAATCCCATCTGACACATGATTCACCATTCCATTTTCATCAACTGCATCGCGCCTGTCGGTTGGATGGCTTGCCGGCCGGTGGCGTTCGATGGTGCAGATGCCATCAAATAATATATACATTCAGCCTAATACCGCCTTTAAACTAATTACGCTGTTCTGCACAACACATTATCGCATGGCATATTAAATGCAGAGCCTAAATAATTTATTGCGCACACTATAATGAGCAGCAGCAAGGCATTAAATTAAGCACAAATCTCACGGAGCAAACGTGTCTTATGATAAATGCAAGAGTCTCAGAAGTCCACAAGAGAGCAGGCACTAGATGATGCTTCTCGTAGGTATAGCCGATGTGGTTTGTCGTATAAAGTGTATATCCGTAACCAATGCTTGCTCTACCTGTCCTTCATCCAAATCTCCATGAATCCCATTAAATTAAGTAGTCTCCACATTCCGGGTCGAATCTAAGCCCGTTGGTTCGGTTAGCCATTTACTTGCTATACCGCACCATCACCATATATACCACCCCATCATGTGCGATCGAAGGCTCATTCCATTTGCATTTGGTTTAATTTGTATATGTGCGGATGAATCGCAAAACAAGGACAATGCATCTAGGAGGTGATATAAGTTACAAACATAGAAACCAAGAGCAATATACCTGCGACTTGAGGGGGTGAAAGTATGGGACTAGACTCAATGGCAATTCGGAGAAAAGACGTTCCACATTGGCAATACTTATACATACGTAGATAAGATACACCATCAGCAACAACAGCATCATCAGCAAGTGGCGATATTTATAGCCAAATGATAAATTATCTGACACGGCTAATTGCAACGGAATTAGTGTTTAATTTAACATGCTACTCGAATACCAGGGGCCAGGCCCATCGGGACCGGGGGTCTATAGCAACGAACGCATCCCTGCCACACCATGTGACACCGGGAGATATTATTATTAGTTATATGGTGAAAATGCATATTAATATCCGTAGCGCATTAATATCTGCGTAAATAGTTGTGTCAACCAATGTTGCAGTCAGGATGATCGCTATGCTGCACTTTTTAGTAAGCTGGCAGTAAAATAGAGAGATACATCGTCCTAGAGTGCTCCGAGAATATATATACGACATCGCCCAGCCAAGACAACATGACACCTCCGATTTGGGAGTTCTGAAACAAACTGATTTCTGTTGACGACATTTTTCGAAAGAAATTATATTTCGAGGTGAATTATGCCAGTCAGTATCCGAGCAGGAAAACATTTAATTTTTCATTGAAGATTCAATAAGCACACTTTTAATTTCCTTACGACCAGTTGTATAAATATAAATATAAATATAAATATAAATATAAATATAAATATAAATATAAATATAAATATAAATATAAATATAAATATATATATAAATATAAATATAAATATAAATATAAATATAAATATAAATATAAATATAAATATAAATATAAATATAAATATAAATATAAATATAAATATAAATATAAATATAAATATAAATATAAATATAAATATAAATATAAATATAAATATAAATATAAATATAAATATAAATATAAATATAAATATAAATATAAATATAAATATAAATATAAATATAAATATAAATATAAATATAAATATAAATATAAATATAAATATAAATATAAATATAAATATAAATATAAATATAAATATAAATATAAATATAAATATAAATATAAATATAAATATAAATATAAATATAAATATAAATATAAATATAAATATAAATATAAATATAAATATAAATATAAATATAAATATAAATATAAATATAAATATAAATATAAATATAAATATAAATATAAATATAAATATAAATATAAATATAAATATAAATATAAATATAAATATAAATATAAATATAAATATAAATATAAATATAAATATAAATATAAATATAAATATAAATATAAATATAAATATAAATATAAATATAAATATAAATATAAATATAAATATAAATATAAATATAAATATAAATATAAATATAAATATAAATATAAATATAAATATAAATATAAATATAAATATAAATATAAATATAAATATAAATATAAATATAAATATAAATATAAATATAAATATAAATATAAATATAAATATAAATATAAATATAAATATAAATATAAATATAAATATAAATATAAATATAAATATAAATATAAATATAAATATAAATATAAATATAAATATAAATATAAATATAAATATAAATATAAATATAAATATAAATATAAATATAAATATAAATATAAATATAAATATAAATATAAATATAAATATAAATATAAATATAAATATAAATATAAATATAAATATAAATATAAATATAAATATAAATATAAATATAAATATAAATATAAATATAAATATAAATATAAATATAAATATAAATATAAATATAAATATAAATATAAATATAAATATAAATATAAATATAAATATAAATATAAATATAAATATAAAAATAAATATAAATATAAATATAAATATAAATATGAATATAAATATAAATATAAATATAAATATAAATATAAATATAAATATAAATATAAATATGAATATAAAGCGAATTATAAAGCGAAATATAATGTTCACATAATTAGAATGTCCAGTTTCACTTAATAAAAAAAAACACTTTGATAAGAAAAATGAGTAGTTTTATTTGAATTTTTGTCCTTAAAATCTTCTGGTTGAATTCACCTATCATTTGGCCCAACACAATATTTCTGTTTCCCTGAGCCCCACCCCATGAAGTATCAGTGGTGAATTCTTCAGAAAGCTAAGAGGCGATTCATGCATTCCCCAAAATGATTTACGTGGAATAAATCTAATTTTAATTTATAAAATCGAAACGGTACCACATGTAGGTAGTGTACGCGCGTTGGGTGGTTTTAAGCAGGACAACGAGCGTGTTCGCCGCAAGTTGCGCATTAGTCTCTGCCCCCGACCCGGGAGGAAATTATTAATTATCACGACATATGTTCAAGATGCACAACCAAATCTCTGATGAATTACCGATAGATTGTCACTTACGGGCGTGTACGCCCCAAAGAATCTGTTCACTTTGGTGATGCATATGACTTTGGAGGGGGTGCACTGAATAAAGTTTTACACCATCTTACATGGATTTTTGATCCCACTCTTTGATTTTTAGTTAATTTTTTGAATGTTTTCTTGATTCAAATTATGCTGTACATTTATGCAAACCTCTGCAATTGTAGGTAGCATATCAGAATTGTTGCATCCTGCTGTTGTACGTATCTATAGTTTGTGTTTGCAACAGCCAACCAACAACGATTGTCAGATCAGATTGGTAATTTATTTGTAATGAGACACTTAAGGGTTAATTACATATCAATCATGAAGGGGCTTATTGCCATTAATTATTGTTTTATTTGTATATGAGGTGTTGGAAGTCTGTGCGTGTGGTGCTCTGTTACTATAATATTAATACCAAAGCTCTGATGCCGATGCTGCCCACCCAAGTGGGGCAATATGTGGTATGTTGCCTCTAATCTATAGTGGTTTATTGCAATGAATTGGCGATTATGTTTGATGTAACCGGAGGTTAATGCATGAAATTGAGGGTCAAAATGCAAATTAATCATGAAGATAGTAATCTCGATTAACGTATATAATTAGGTTCACGTGTGGAGCTTTGGTTTTAAAATAATTTGAGAATAAATGTAAAATTTATGTAGACATAGGTATGCTTTTTAACAGGAGAGAGGGGTACATTTTGTAATTGACATTTGCTTTGATTTTTATACGTTTAAAACAATTAAATCCACGCGTATAGTTCAACTCTATCAACGGTATCGTAGGCTGCTTTGAAATCGACGAACAGGTGATGGGTATCGATGTTATATTCTTGGGTTTTCTCCAGCACCTGGAGCAATCTGAAGATCTGATCAGTCGTAGATTTTTCAGGTCTTTGGTCATTGGTAAGGACCTATTAGATTATCAGCAAACGGCTTTTTTTTTTTTTTTTTTTTACACTATCAGATCCTGTTCATAAGGAGCTTAGAGCAAGCTTCAGCTTATGAACAAAGATTTGCCAACACATTATATGTGTTCCACTGGCTCATCACTTAGTGCTGGTGTTAGTTGTTAGTAATGTAAAACAAATGACTACAATAACACAAGCACTATAATACAATAAAACATATAATTTAACAATACAAAATACATAAAACATGAACTAAAAGCGTGGAGCACTGGTTTTAAGTACGTTCTTAAGATTTATTTTATTGTCATTAAAATCAATCATTTTAGAATTGAAATTGAAAAGCCTACACATGCGGGTAAGCGGCTTATTTATACCATAATTAGTCCGATGGTGTGGACAATGTAGGAGCTCAAGGCTACGCAGATGGTGAGCACCCCTCACGATAATTGAGTCCAACACAAGTAAGTAGATCAGGTGCATCTAATGCGCCCGAAAGAAGTTGGTGGATAAAAACTATATCGTTATTTACACGCCTCTGTAACAAGGACTGAATGTTCTTATAAAACGCTGGGCAGGATCTTATAAGTGATGTTTAAAAAGATTATGCCTCTATAGTTGGTGCAGAGTAGGCAGTCCCTTTTTTGTGAATCGGGCAGATGGTACTGAGGTTCCACTCATCGGGCATACTTTCCTCCGACCGTATTTTGCAGATGAGTTGGTGTATGCTCCTGACCAGGTCATCTCCAGCGTGTTTAAAAAGTTCAGCTTGTAGACCATCGGATCCAGCAGCCTTGTTCAATTTTAGTCTGATAATAGCTACCTTGACTTCATTTTGGTCGGGCGGATGCAACTCCTGGTTGTCATCTAGATTTACTGACATTCGAATAAATAAACTGAGATAACAATCAATCAAACAATTAAAATAGGTATAGTCTTTTCATATTAAACGTTATCAAAAATCCTCTTTTTTTCTCAGAAAAAAAAATTTCAAAAGACTGATTAATTTTATAGGTGATTTGTTGCCAACGGTCACGTTTTTCATGAAAGCTATTGTGGTTTAGAAAAAAATCTTACTGACAGTATATTTCATATATAACTCTGTTTTCTTGATAAAAAAGCTTACTTAGAAACTCTTCTGAACTTCATCAAAACCTGTTATTTCCTTAAAATCAAAAATCAATGAGATCAGGGAAAATCCTCCACTTCAATTGCTGTGTATAATGAATTTAAATTTAGTTTAAAAGTTTCCTTAAACCTTGATGTTCTCAAGAAAAAATAAGATTCCATCAATATTTATAAAACATTGAGCCAGATTCAAAGTGTCAAGTATACATGAACATAAACAAAAATAAAGTTCACCATAAAAACACGCTCCTTAACACAGAACAAAGCAATACTTACCTATCTACTTAAAGAAACCAACAAATAATTTCGATTTCAAATGCTCAATAGAATGCAAATATCATCACACAAACATGAAGTACCTCGAACTTACTCTCCATCACCATCAATGTTGCCCCATTATGCCGTGTAGATGAGACTCTATTTCCAGTACAATTCCAGAGCAAAAAACAAAAGAGATATGCGCGTTAAGGATATGCCAATCGATGTTGGTTGATATCTATGTGTGATTGCTATACCACACAACTACTATCATAATATAACAAGAGGATGAGAGTATCCTCCCACATTCATCTTGTTCCTGTTCATTGAAGGTGTCTTCAAATAATAAAAAAAACTCAAGCCACAAACAATTCACAATTCAGCGCATTCAAGATCCTTGAGAAAATACATTTCCGTCTGGTGTTATATGATTTTACTTTTTCTGTGTCGTTCAATCCCACCATCAAACTTTCTGACCAACTGTGATGGTCACTCATATCTTAATCCGCGAGACTAAAATAACCATCCAGAGTCAACTGACAACCTTCTGCCGACAGTAACATATTAATCGTGTTTCTTTTTTTTCGTGGAAAAAAAAAATCGGTCCGAGACATTCGCACATAGGGCCATCCGCCGCGCGCCGCCGGTTAAGACTTTTTGAGCTTCCACTTGACGCCAGTTGATCATCTGCATGTACCACACACGGAGTTAGTGCATTTTGTTTAAATTGCTGCGGGATGACTCCAACCAAAAGGATCTTTGAAAGTTTAAAGCGAACCAAACCAAATTCGCCGCGAATAAAACAATACAATCAAAGTATCTAATTTCAATTTTTTTAAGTGCCTTAATGTGTATTTAACGTTGTTGTTGTTATTCCGGTTAATTACCTTTTTTAATAAAAAAATAATATAAAAGAAATTAAATTCATGTCCGCTGATAAGAAAGGTGCTAGAAAGTTCAAAATTCGCCGCCTTTGCTGCGTTTACGTTATGTTTTTTGTGAGTGACTGAGTGAGGTCTGCGGGGGAGTGTGCAGCATAATCTTGCAATCAGAACAACAGGACAATTAAAAATCCATTAAAAAAGCATTGGTGGTGTTGTCGGTCGATGGTGACAAGGAAAGTGGGCCAACACACAGCGGAGACTCAGACCAGCTTTGTCATCAGCGTTGTCAGTATTTTCGAGTTCGACATTCGCTTCCGAGTTTATTACACAACGTTGACGGCGATGTACAGCGCGGCATATTATTTCAATTTAAAAACTTTCAACGGCCAAAAAGCTCAGAACAATAACAAAGCTAAGACAGATTATTGTCCTCGTACGTCACTGGATTGGTGGGCCTTGTACTCGGCAACACACATACACATACTAAACGCACACACATGTAAGAATCATAGACACGCACCATTGTTCGTATCGCATGCTGTATGCTCAGCTTAATATCGAGCATTCAGGAAACTTTCGACACGGAATTTCTGGATTCGTGCAATCCGCATTTCATGTATGGTAGGAGAACGCAAAAGGTCCTACAACAGGAGTCACCGCACTGCACGTCGCAGGAATCGTGTTTTTATATTGAAAGAGGGTTTCTTCTGTACGATACTTGGCCAATATACGGATTGTTTTTTTGCTATTGTATACATGAAGTTTAGTAAGAGTATAGTTCGTCCTGTTCGTTTGTGTACAGAGTTAAAAAAGTTTGTGTGAAAAATAAAACGTCCTCTAGTAATCGTTTGGTGACTTCTATGCTGTTTTTTTTATCCTTCGTCTATTTATGTTAACGTTTGTCAGTAAGTCAGTTGGAACTGATAAGAAAGTTTGTTTGTTTTGTTCGTTTTTTGTGCGTGTTGTTTGGTTGTTTTTTTTTTTTATTTTAAATCGGTATCGGTTTTGTGGTTGGTTAAATGTGATCGGTGTTGATAGTTACATTTTTGTTAACAAGCTATAAAGAATAGAAGAGGTTTGAGTTAATACCTTATATAGTGTAAATTGTGTTTGAATAAACAATTTGATACATTTGGTGTCACAAAATGGACTTAAATAGTGTGAGTGATGATTGGGAACATCCGGTGTCAGCATTTTTACCGGAAATGAATAACTGCGATGATGAATTTTTTAATCCACATGAGGTGAGTACTTTTGAATAGATCTAATCATTCTAAGCTTAAGTTACAAGTTCTTGATTGAAATTTTACTCTATGTTTCACAAGAAATATGTCAACTCAATTTAAGACTGATATATATTGATAACATTCCATACAGTTTGAATGATTTTAGCTGACAATTATTTTTAAATTAATTAATTTAAATAAATTTTCGGAATACTCGAAAAATATTTTAAAATTTCATATTTTTTTTAATAAGCAAGTGATTAAATGTGTACAGAGGAAAGTGTATACCGTTTGTATGGAATACAAAAACATAAACTCATTTTTAAAGCAAAAAAATTAAAATTTTATTTAACTTTGGAACTTTGATTAAAGTCAGAAATTAGATTTAAGATGTTATGCTCTTGGCCAAGCGAAGTGCAAAACGCAAAACTAAGAGTTAAGGCCACAAAACATTTATAATTGAATTTTGTTTATATACACTCTACTTAATAATATTTATTTTTAGTCTTTTTATTGTTTATTTTTTTAAAAACTATTGATTAAATACGTTAAATTAATTTTAAAACAAAACCAAAGATTAATAAAAAATCACATCTTAAATGAACAAAAATTGAAAAAAAAAACAAAAGGAACACTCCCAACTAACAATTAAACTTGTATTAAGTTCAACACTAGCTATTTTCAGACTGCTATAGAAATAGTAAAAGGCTTTATACAAGTTATTTTGGCGCACATTGCGCAAGCTATATAACTCCTATAAGACTTTTGGTGGCAGGTGCTATATCAGGAAATAGCTTTTCAAGAAATGCAATTGGCTTGCCTCTGCCAGCCATTCTGTGACAGCTAATGCCAATAGCTTGCTTTGGATGTTATAAAACGGCTCTATACAACCCATTTAATGACAGCTTATACCTAATAGCTTGTCTTGGATGCTGTAAAAAGACCTTACCCAAGCATTTTAATGACGCCTTTGCTAATAGCTTGCGTTGGACGTTATAGAAAGGCCTTACTCATTCCATTTTATTAATGACAGCTTGCCGTAAATGTTTATATAATGCCTTATAAAGGCCAAATATTAAGAAATAAAAAAAAAATAGATATTTAGATATTTCCTCCTTCGCAGTCAGGGCCCAAAAATATTTTGTCTGTATTCTGTAAAGATTGAAATTATATTTTCAATAAAAAAGAAAAGTGTTTATTTACTTGGATTTTGAACTCAGAATCGAGAACTTCCACGCACCACTCCAGCACTCTATCTCTACGCCACATTGTTGTTCAGAAAAATATGATGCGAAGAAAATGATATGAAGAAAATGTTAACGGTGAAGGGAGAGAAATAATTATTATTATTAGTTTTTAGAATTCATATTAATAAATTATTTTTGTAGGCACTTCTTTTCGGTTTAAAGATTTTTGATACTTACCTTTCCTTTTTTTCTTTAGAACTATAATGTTGTTACTAAGAGGTTATTTATAAGATTGACAATTGACATATTAGCAGAATAATTAAATTCGTATTAAGCATTTATATGCAATCCTTTCACAAGTTGTTTGCATTGACTTGTCGTGGTGAGCCTTATAGCAGCTATTTTCTTTAAAATTATCAGTAAACAACTTCGGAAGGCCTAATACAATCTATTTTCAACCTTTATCTACAAGCCTTGTATAAAGCTTGTCAAACTTCTTTTTAAAGGCCTTATAGCTGTTTTTTTTTAATTCTCAGCGTTTGAGATGTGTGGCTTGCGAAAATTTGGCTTATAAGAGTTCCATACTAGCTATTTGCTTGCCAAGTTCTAAAGTTTGTACCTTATAAAAGTTAAATTGTTAGTTGGGACTGTTAAAAAAGTGACCCTAATATGGATCACTAAGGCCCAGTTGTAAGATCGCGGTTCAATGTGGTTCATATTTTTAACTCATTGATTTCAGCAGGTTAACTGTGGTTCAACTCTTTGTAAAGTCATGCAATTGCTTATTATCACATACATGTACCAGAACTACAACATATAGTTAAGAAGCCGAGTTGAAATATAAAAATAGCTGAACTGCGGTTCAAATGCTTGTACAACTGGCCCAATTTAATGTTAACATAAGTGATACGAAATTAAAAGCCTTTCAGATGGCATGAACCATTTTTCTTTAGGAATAGTTTTAACGGTACCTGCCATATAACGACTGAGTGAATTCTTACAAACTTTTATTTCTAAGAAGACCTAGATAGCCAAACAATTATGGCGTACTTAATTTTTTAATTACGTTTCTTATAAAAAAATAGATTAATTAAACAATTTTTTTTTGAAAACCAATTCATGAATCTTTTTTGAAATTTATTTTTCAGATGAAAATTAAAACTTGCGTTCTCCAAAATTTTCAAAAAAATATTTTAAAAAAGTTGTTTGAAAAAAAAAATCGATTTTTTCGAAAACTGGACCTACGATTTTGAAAAAAAAAATAAATTTAAATATATTGTAATATTTAATAATTACTGGCATACCATGATTTTCTCCGAAATCTCTCGTTTTTTATAAAGTGATTTTCAAAGTTATTTAATAATTTATATTTTTTTTCAAATTATTTCTTATTCAATTATTTAAAAAAATTATTTAATATAAATTATTATTATTATTATTAAAATAAATAAATTATTATCATAGAATAGGGGGTGCATAATAGCTTATTCACTGAGTGACTATTCACTCGTGCAGATGGATAATAGAGAATTCTAATAAATAAGGCTGCTAATATATAATTTCTTCGGGGTGTACCTCGGTAACGTAATAGTAGTCTCAAACAAGAAGTTTCAGTTCCAAATTCGTCAGGTGTGTTCTTGAATGATGCGCTTGGACGCATTTACACGGTTCATCCATGCTGTTGTTTACCGTGAATGGCTCAAAATAATTTACAATCTTACGAACGAAAGACATTTGTAATTTCGCTGATTTTGGCCACTAGTTTTCGCATCATTCGGTAGAACAGCGACACTACAGGATTAATAACTTTTCGGAAAGATTTTTGTAAATTTGTGGATTCACAAACGGTTCTCATTGAAAATGTATTTCTAGAAGCAAATAAAAATCATCGTAATCACGTAATACTTGCCGCAACGAATATCGAAGTCGATGCACTGAATTGTATTATTCAATCGATACTTAAGAATAGTACTTTTTCCTTTGCATAAACTGTCACTTGAGGATTTAAATATAACATAAATGATTAAGTGTCGTTTCAGCAAACGCATCTTAGTGTCATACAAATCATTTGATTTAATCATTGATCGAGATGATGTCGTGAATTATCCGACTGAGTTTTTAAACTCCTGACATACCCGGATTTCGATTGCATAGTTTGAAAATCTAAATCGATTCCGTCATCATAACGCTTCGAAATTTGAATCAAACACGAGTGTGAAATGGCGCCAGACTTACTGTGAAGAACTTGATGCCGAATCTTATATCGTAGAAGCAACAGTTTTCAAAGGAAAATATTCAGAAGAAATTGTATTCATTCCTCGCATTCTTTTGATTAGACCTAATTGCCTTTGATTTCAAAAGTATTCAAAAACCTTAATCAAGACACTGACTCTGTTGCCATAATAAAAATAGGTAGAGACAAAACAACGTTTGGCGGTTCAGCTAGTTTCTTATAAAATAATTTTGTTGCAGGTTCTCTTAAGCTCTTGGTAACTTGACACAAGAGTAATTTTGTGCGACCCAGTCGTGCCTTTTATTTTAAACAAATTTCCTCTACTTCGATTTGTTTTTTTTTTTTTTTCTTCCCGAATTAAACCCTTCACATATTTTGTATTAAAAGAATTAAAAACATCAATTATTTTTTATGTTATTTTGAAGGAAATATGTATATTTATACAGAAGTTAAAAAACAAAGCTAAGAGAAAATTATATAAAAAAGACTTCGTTTTATTTTACTTAATTATTAAAAATTCTTAGATTATTTAAAAATTGTATAAAGAAACAAAACCGTGATTTTAAAGTTATTCAACCGTTACAAAAATGTATCTAGTATAGCAGATGATTTCCAGGATAAATCCTTTATACAACTTTTCTAACAGAAACTGTTTAAAGCCAAACCTTACATGATCTTACATGGTATTAGAGTATACGATAACTAAGGCGACGCAAAATAATAATTGAATTTAAAAAATTGGTATACGGGCTTAAAGATCTATATTTTCGGAATGTAAATAAAACTATTTCATTCTTTTCCCTTCGTTTCGTTATGGGTGAAAAGAATGAAATAGTTTAATTGCATTCGGAAAATACAGATCTTAAAGCACATATACCAATTTTTTTAAAACAAAATTTATAAGACTATTACTCATAAATATATAATGCAATTTGTTAGATGGTTAAAATACAAACATTTATTACTATTCCTCCGTTAAGATGAGTTTTGAAAACGAAGATGCGAAGAAAATAATATTGAAACGTAACGGTTATAGGTACTTATGTACAATATATATATATACTATTTTTGAAAGCCCTTAAGTTCTTGAGTTCACTGCTCCCATTAATTTTCATTTAAACTCTGAAAACCAAATTCTATGTCATTCAGTTTTTCAGAACATAAGAAATTTCCAAACCTGTACATTTTTATAATTTATATTGATTTACAGTTGTATGTATTTTGGTAACACTATAGTCTATAGTGCATATTTGGTATAGTATATAATAATAATTAGTTATTGTATTTTACCCCATCAACAAACTCCGTTCCTATTGGCATTTTTGTCATTTCAATGATGGAAATTGCTTTTAATGATCATTGAAATAATAAAAGTGTTAATATTTTGTAAATTTAGCTCAAATTACAATATTTGTTTAATAAACAAATTCTATAATTTATTAGCTCCATGTAAATACCATGCAAGACCAAAATTGTTTGATTATTCACCTTAAAATTGAAAAAAAAATTGTTCAATTATGAGTTTCAATGATAGCTACAGCTGCCCCCTTAGAGAAAAAGACCGAAGATTTTTTCAATAATTGATACTAGCTTGTCTTCTCGATGAACTTAAGAACAAACTAAATTTGATGTCAAAATGATTGGGCGTGTAATGGAAACATCAATCTACACACGTAAAGCAAATTGTATGGGATCATGAATGTCAAAAATCTCAAAAAAAAAAACAATTTTAAATCTCGAATGCAAAAATCTCGAACGCACAAAAATCTCGAATTAACAAAAATCTCGAAAAAAATCTAAAAAAAATTGATTCGAGATTTTTTTTCTATTTAAAGAGTTCAAACTCAAATAAAACGCATTACATGTTAAGTTTATGAAACAATTTATATATTTTGGCAAGTCAACAACAAAATTGAACAAAAAATCAAAATTAAAAAAAAAAATATTATTTATTAAGTACTTAGGTACATACATACACACAATACATATGTATATCATAATAAATATCAAAAAGAAATAAAAAACTCAAGTTACTACTTCATATTCAAAACTTAAAATACCTTTATGTATAAGTGAAGTATGTATATTGTACATATTACAAAGGAGTATATATTTTGTTGGAGAGAATTGTTGGCCCCATATGTGAGGAAGGACGATTCCGGAGACGGTACAATCATGAATTGGACGCAATCTACCTTGAAGCAGATATAGTGACAAAAATTAGGCTCGGTAGACTTCGGTGGGCAGGGCACCTAGCTCGCATGAGCGAAGAGGAACCTGCTCGGAAAGTTCTTTGTGGTACATTCTATGGCAGACGACAGCGTTGTAGACCATGCTTGCGCTGGAGAGATGGCGTAGACCAGGACGCCCG